>OY365814.1:8017748-8186944 GCA_959347315.1 Bimastos eiseni
GAAGGGCTCTTACCAAGATCTATCAATGCATCTCATCAAAATGATTCAATCCATGAGCAAATTGTGAGACTATGTTTAAAAAGTCAGAATAAAGCCTCTATAAGTGTTAAGTCATAAGAACCATCAAAGTACCTAAGCAAACAAATTTACTTGCATTTACTAAGCACTTAGCTAACATAACAGACAGTTACTACTAAAGTCTAATTTTAAACCTGTGAAGAAATTTCACATTATCATTGTGAACAAGAGATCGATGATTGAAATGAAAGATAAGACATCAGGGAGAAGAATGGATGTATGTCAGACAAAAATGGTCACTGTTAGCAGTTCCTGTAAATTAAATATGTCCTATTTAATTTAGAGGAACTGTGGGGAACAGTGACCGCAAGAACGGGATTGTCCGTCAGAAAAGTTTTGCACGTAACAGATGTAGTGCTAAAGTTATACAAGAGGTGATACTCAGTAGTGCTTCATTCCAAAATCACTATTAAACCTTTAAACACGACTTATTCTGATTCCCCTTTCATATTTCCGAGAACACAGTATGCCCATGAACACTTTCTACCTTAGCAATAGCATATGTTGAATCATATTGCCTGAGGTCTCCAGATTTGACCTGGCACAGAAACAATCACCTGAGTCTTGCAGTTCGTATTCAATCATGCATACATTTGAATAAGCCGGTCAATGGTCATCCTGATGCAAATTGCAAGCAGTATTGAAAATATAAATTTCACTCAGATTTTTTACCTAGATGTATAAAGTCAGAAGGAGAATTAATTGCCATGCTATAAGAACATGCAGAATGAATGACCCATGAGTGAGTCGCCCATGAATGAGTCACAATTACCGCAATAGATGTGTCCGCAATTGGTCTCGACGGGATATTGCGCTTCGTTAAGGCAGACGGGGCAAGTGAGGTCTTGGTGTTGGCGTTGTGGTCGGATGTTATTGGAAGAGACATCCCCCTCATTTATCTGAGCATCATTTCTTAGCTGTTCTCTGACGTCTTCCACAAGTTCTTCGTTGTCCGTGTGAATGACTGACTGCTGGCCTCGGCCAAACATCTTCCTGTCACAGAGAAATGGTTATCACACTTGATCCCATGACCCTATATTACCCAAGCACCAACTACTCTCTACACTGGTGACCGCCAACATAAACTAAATACTAACTAAAAAATGCCAGTACTAACAAAACTAATTTAAAATAAGTAGAGTATGAACTATGAATTGTAGGTCAATGAACAATTTATTCACAGTCAAGAACCCTTTTAATGAACAAATAACAATACACTTAAGAGAATCCTGCATTCAATCACATACTGATGTGAAGCAGCTTAGCTTTGCCATCTGCCGTCTGGGGCCAACAGTGACAAGTGTGTCAAGTACAGGAAATAGGGTTCCTCCAGATCCTCTGTCTGTCAATACAAAATCTTTCAACAGATTTACTTAAACTTTGACATGATTGATTACATTATGGAGTTTCTGAACATAAATTTAGTCAGAGGAAATGGATGGGTCACAAGCAGCATTCTTACACTTACACCTAACAAAGAGCCTTCACAGTTTCTGAGAAATTAATCTTTTTATTATTATAACAAAATGATTCTTTGACAGGGTTAAGTGTGCACTTTTGAGGATTTATTACATTACAAACTCTCAAATGGGCCTTTCTGAAGCAGTGACCTAGAAATTTAAACTAACAAGTTTCATGCTTTAAGGTTGATATGATAGGAACAACTACTTAAGGCAAGACATTTTATAGTTCCTTTCCAATCAGTTCAATATCATCACTCTCAACCCTACTCATTTCTTCCACTCTGTTTCCCTGTTAATAAATGTTCTTCTTCCCTCCAGTATGCACTCTTATTTCCTCTACTTATATCCACTTATCAAAGATATTCAGCTGACACCAGCTAACACTCATTTCAACAGGTGGCTATTAATAAATCAATTTCCTGTCCATAAACATCTTCATCACTCAAAGCTGACATTTAAATGTACATACTGACAGTTATACAATGCCCCAAAAGCAGAGCTAACTAATGTAAATTAATTACATTTTGTAGTGCAATATCCATGAGTCTGTGGCATAGGTGTAGATAAAATAATAATGACAGTGGTCACATTTACATCTCACACATTTTAATAGAGATCCTCACATGCAGTGAATGCCAAGGATCCAAACAGGAAATCAATAACCGAGTCACGACTGACAGTTACTGGCAAAGAGCCACCAGATACAAGTATACTGCATGAAGACATTAATCAAGAAGCTGTGATCTGGTCACCAAATGATCAGAAAGAGGAGAAACAGGAACTGCTATGGAGGGTCAGATTTAGGCAAAGAGAAATGGGAAGAGATGGGCTAGATGAACCAGTAACTGTAAGATTTCTTAAAGAGATAGGATTTTAGTTTTGAATAGAAAGCCTCAGCAGTGATAAATGAAGAGACTGGAGACAAATGTTAATAGGTATGTGAAAGATTAGATGAGGAATTTTTTTAATTTGTGTGGGAGGTCAATCATGTCGAGGCATAGAGTGTCATAAAGATCAGCCAGCGTAATGAACCAATAAGTTACTGGCAAATGGTAAGAGAGTAAGAGGATAGCCAGGTAAAGTGATTGGATGGCAAGGAATATACAAAGATGAGAAATTTCAGCCAGTAACATTATTTCAGGACAGGATTGACAACGTGATCTTCAGAGTTCTTGTGACAGTAAATTTATGGACTGAAAATTCAGAATTTCAGCAGATTCCAGATAACCAAAAAGAGATCTACAGTGGACAAGTTGGAAATGACGAATAGGCAATGCCAAGAGGGATGAACCAAGTTTCAATATCCAGCAGAATCCAAGTACTGAGTTTTATTAGCTGAGTTGCACAGAGTCCGAGTTTTGAATATTTAAAAAGTTTGTCTCTTGATTTTAAGTCTGGCAGTCTGCACAATGTTTATGAATTATTTGTTGTGCCTCAGTTTATACTTGGAAGTAATTACAGGTGAATACCACTATTTACAGTATTTGTGTTTTTAGTTAGGCAATTGTCGTTCTGTAAATAAGAACTCTGATTTTCATTTCAAAATAGAAATTTGGAGATCCAATTTCTAATTTAACTCTAACCCATTCTTTGTCCGAGTCCAAGTAAGGCCGTGTACTACGAAACTCGGCCGAATTTCGTTTCATCCCTAATGCCAAGTAGTCCCAGAGTCGCCAACACTACCACTAAACCTACATGTCGCTAAAACAACCTTCTTTGTTCACTTAATACTTTGCTTCTTGTTTAATCGCAGTCTCAGAGATTCGATTTTGATAAAGACATCAGTTGCGGGATAGGTGCATACACTGCATATAATGGATGAGTCACAGTAAAATGGATTAATAGTCTAACAATCAATCAATTTCAGATCACTAGTTCAATACTTTCAACCTGCCTAAGCTGCTTCTGTAACCAGACAATCATTTTCATGTAATGAAGAGAAAGAGGTCAGCCATTGCTCCTCCTACAACTAATTGGCTTTCATTCATATATGGCATTTCTAAACTGCAGGCCTACTTTAAAATAGGGATGTTAAACAATAACTGGAATATTCTTACTGCGCACTTTTGACGGCGTGCTTTTGTCTTGCACGTAAATGACAGGGTGCCATATGTGTCTGTCATTTATTTCAACATTTCACAGGCAATCGTTCATCAGTACAGTAGGCAATAAAATGCATTATATTATTAGGTAACTGCCAGACATAACACATTACCTAAGAAGTGGATAACAAGTTGACAAGTGAGCCAACAGGTGCAAGAGACTTAGTCGCACGTGACTTAATCAATTAAGTCAGTAAATAGCCAGGGTTGTCACATGGTCAATATAAAAAAATCCATGCTCTTCCATGACCCTTTTACATGACTATTAAGCAAATAGTCAAATACAAGAAACATAAACAAATAGGACATATTCCAGGATTTTAGCTTTGCCAGCTAGATAGTCTCACTATGGCCAAAAAGTGCAGTTTTCAGTAATGAGTAGAATGCAGATGAGGTCTTAGGCAGAAAGTAAAGCTCTTGGGGTAGTTATTCCATGTGGTTGGACTGCAAAGACCCAGTTCTGCAGCATAGAAACCGGCAAAGGGGACATTTAAATTCACCCAAGTAGCAGATCGGAGAGACCTTCGTCCTACATTGGCAGTGACAGGTCGACAGAGCTCCTGGAAGTAAATAGGGGCAGTGCCACAGAGGCAGCACCAAACCATGACAGAAAGGTGAAAATGCAGTTTGGGGGCATTTTTTCCACAGTGCATATTGCCGGCATAAATGACAGCATAGACTATATATGCACAGAGGGTACCATGGCTTTTCATATTCCTTCATAGACATATGAAGTGACACAAAGGAGTAAGTAAGCTTCATATATGTCTAAAAACGACTCTAACCCTAGCAATAACCCTAAACGACCATCACAACGCCTAAACTGAACCCCAGCACTAACCCTAAACGACACTCACAAAGCCTAAACTGACCCTAACCGAACCTCGTGATGCAACAGGAAAGAGCATTTGAGAAAGTATGCCGCTTATTAACAATCCTCACGCCTTGAAAAAAGATACTAAATATATGTTGTAGAGAAATACCCCAAACTGCAATTTCGCCAGCAGAAACCCTGTATGCAATACCCTGTGGGAGAGGTAGCCAGTTAAAACGCATATACATAGAGATACGACTGATATGTGTTATCCTTAGGACTGTGTTGCAACTATGTCCAAAGTGCGACCCTAAAGTACAGACTTGCATAAGACATTAATCCTCACCAGACTACTAAGCAAAGCACGGGCACGACAACCAGTAACACTGTGAAAAGTGCCTTAACCAAGTCGTCACCTATGCCCTCGACTAAAGACCCCTGCACCATGACGACCGGCTCATCCATAGCTGTATTTCAGACAACCACAGGCTCGATTTCTAGAATAGTATGCACCAGCAGCGTCAAATTTGGGTAGACGCAAGTTCCTCGGACACTATGACCCACGAAACTGAACAATCACACATTCACTTTTTTTTACTAATTTTCAACACGACCACCGCACGACAAACATCATACTTGAAACGAAAATAAACCGTTGACAATTCGAGTGATAGATGACAATGGCTGATAAGTTTATTTAGCGCCTATACTTCGAAACAAGAAAGAGACAGCGTTGTTAGAATATAAATTAAGCTTATTGGAGCATGTAATGAACAGAGTTTGTTAAACAAAATTTGTAGATATATAACAGACGATGAACCATTTTGCACAGTTGAGGTCCAACACAACAACCTCAAATCCGTTATAACATCATTCATAAGTTATTGAGTTCGGTTGCAAAAGTTATAATACACTACAGAACCTCGTCCTCTGAATCTTAACCGTTATTGTAATACTAAGCTATCTACCCAGACAACAAAGCCCAACTGGATTGCCAACCGCACCGAAATGGCCGGTGCATTGACTCAGGCTGTCCCGTGTCCCGGACAATTTGCTCATTATTTTTGTACCGGAATAAGTAATAACAAAAGATAATGCAAGTTAATGACATTATCCAAATCAAAACAATATGAGCAATACTGTAATACAACATCTAGTCTCAATGTTCATATATAGTCATCATTTAGGCTAATCACAAGTATTACGACTAATCGACTTCTGATTAGCATACATGATTTTGACTCGAAAGTCTCGAAGTCCTGAACATCATTTCTGAAATTCGTAGCTACGTAAGCCTAGCGGAATTCCGGAAACTTAGTAGGCAAACCTAGGGCCTATATATACGTCAGTTGTGGGTGTATCTTTCTCACGCATTTCTTTCCCACGCATTCATCATAGTGGGAACTAGGAAATGTCCAGGAATGGGTTTGTGCAGAGTTGATCCGTGGGTGGAAGACCCGTAGGCCTATAGGGGTCCAATGCACTCCTGATATCTGTTTCCAGAGACTCCCTGGGTCTAAAGCCCGTTGGTGTCTGTAGCAGCCCCGATACCTAGTAGCCTATCCAGAGTTTAATTGTCTCTCTCTCGTCTGTGCATTGTGTTTATATATATTCTTGTAACTCTGGTTTCTTTATGGCCTGCGACCCTCGAGCTCTTGTTTCCAGACCGGGACTGGCTCTGCTGTTGCAAAATATTAGACACGACGTAGGCCTATACATATACCTCGTCTCTATAGTAGTTTTACATCAGTTTTCCTTCTCCGAACCCTATTCTTCTCCCGAGGTACCCATGGTACACCGCAGGCAGTGGGGACCAGGTTTATTATGATGCACTGATGGCGACCTGATCTCGCCATGCCACAAGTTCGTCAATGGGTACCTATATGAGTAAGTGAGTAAGTGAGTAAGTGAGTAAGTGAGTAAGTGAGTAAGTGAGTAAGTGAGTAAGTGAGTAAGTGAGTAAGTGAGTAAGTGAGTAAGTGAGTAAGTGAGTAAGTGAGTAAGTGAGTAAGTGAGTAAGTGAGTAAGTGAGTAAGTGAGTAAGTGAGTAAGTGAGTAAGTAAGTAAGTAAGTAAGTAAGTAAGTAAGTAAGTAAGTAAGTAAGTAAGTAAGTAAGTAAGTAAGTAAGTAAGTAAGTAAGTAAGTAAGTAAGTAAGTAAGTAAGTAAGTAAGTAAGTAAGTAAGTAAGTAAGTAAGTAAGTAAGTAAGTAAGTAAGTAAGTAAGTAAGTAAGTAAGTAAGTAAGTAAGTAAGTAAGTAAGTAAGTAAGTAAGTAAGTAAGTAAGTAAGTAAGTAAGTAAGTAAGTAAGTAAGTAAGTAAGTAAGTAAGTAAGTACGTAAGTAAGTAAGTAAGTAAGTAAGTAAGTAAGTAAGTAAGTAAGTAAGTAAGTAAGTAAGTAAGTAAGTAAGTAAGTAAGTAAGTAAGTAAGTAAGTAAGTAAGTAAGTAAGTAAGTAAGTAAGTAAGTAAGTAAGTAAGTAAGTAAGTAAGTAAGTAAGTAAGTAAGTAAGTAAGTAAGTAAGTAAGTAAGTAAGTAAAGGGCCTATTCTTTATTTCGGCATCATCATCAGCATCATCATCATCATCATCAGGATCAATTGGCTGAAAGCCCGTATGCGTCCACGTACTCCACTGCACATTTGACCATTGTTCTCCAAGCTCCTCTGTCTTGGGTTAGCTGTAATAAGTTATGTATATCGATTCCACACCAGTCTTCAATGTCATCCTAGCCATTCTCTGCAAGGTCTTCCTCTTTTCCCCGTTCCCTCCATAAATCCTGTCATTACACTCTTTATTTTTCTTTCATTATTCATTCTGCAAATGTATCCAAATAGTCCCAATTTTCGTTTGATTATGGCTTGAATGACATGTTCCCTTTGATCTTTAGTCTTCTTCTTACTTCACTGTTTGTTACTTTTTGTGTCCAGTTCAATTCTTTGTTTGGCCAATTGCATACCTGCACTCTGGTGATTGGTGAATAATACTAGCCTACTTAAAAACGATTAGGAGGTGCGACATGGTGGCCTACGGGCCACGGCAACGTACCCGCTCACGAAGCGGGCGGTAGCGGGTTCGACTCCGTGTAACTACCCTGGGCAAATCGTTTGCGCACACGTGCCTCTGTTACCAAGCAGTACAATTTGGTATCGGCGTAAGCTGGGAAGTAAACGACAAGTCCTGCGAGAACACAGGACTCAGGACCTTTGGATTCGTCCACTGCCGGCTCAAGGGTCAAGAAAAAGAGATGAGCGCCCCACTTACGGCCCAGGGATTACTTTACTTACCAGAGAATTGTATGGTCTCGAAACAGTGTCTCGGTCTCGGTCTCGGTCTCGAAAACCTGCTGTCTCGGTCTCGAAGTAGTGTCTCGAATTTTTAGAAACTGTCTGGAAGTTAATGTCTTGTTCTGTCTCGAACAAACGGTCTCGATAAGTTTCGCGTGAAATGTCTCAAAATCTTGCGCGGCAATATAAAAACAGTTCTCAGGAATTTGTACTATATACATTATAAGTTTCAAATTGAAATTACAAATAAACATTATTCCCGAAAACTGATACATTATCCTTTTACAGCATTTTATATAGGATCACTTGTCTTTTACTGTCTCGTAGTGTCTTGAACCTAGTGTCTCGGTCTCGGTCTTGTTACCTCACTGTCTCGGTCTCGGTCTCGGCACCTCACTGTCTCGGTCTCGTCTTGGTCTTGAAGTCTCAAGTCTTGCATACAACACTGTTACTTATAAAAACCGATATGCAGTTTACCAAGGAGGTGATGTCGCCACTCACATGATGAAGCTACCGTTGTTGGTCCGCGATTGCTTTTTCGTCGGGGACTCGGGTACAAACCCCGTTTATTTCGCAGCTACCCTATACATAGGCCTACATATGGACGCGTTGGGTTGCAATACAGCTCTGCAGTGTTTTAGTCTTTTTGCAATATTTTAACATAATTATAATGGGTAGTCTCTTTCTTGAAAACGTTAATAGATTTATTATTTGTCAAGAAACATTTTTATTTTTCAAGAAGCATTTTTAATTTCTTATTATCTCGAAAACTGTTATTACCTGGAAATACTGTCATTAATCGCGGTTAACTACTCAAGATGGCGCTGATGCGCCATTTAAGTTTGCGTAGGTAGGCCTACAGATAATTGCTTCTATTGCCTTTTACAGGTCGATGGCACATGCGGTTTAAGCAGACGGCGCCGTGCGGTGCGTAACATAATTATGTTGACGACTTCGTCGAGTTATTACCGGGTGATTCAACGTCGGTTTCAAAATTTTTTTATATATTTCATAGTTCATATCCTGTATTTTAGTGTATTTAATCATTTCGTTGATTATATCGTGTATTTTAACATAGCTTGCATAATGATGCATTTCATATTAGTGGTCGTAATCGTAATCTCCAAATTTCTAAAGCGCCACTTGAAAGCCAAGCGCAGGGCACCAGCTTATTCACGAGCACTGGTCAGCGGCGTCGCTAGGATTAGAGGCCAGAGGAGGCCCATTAGATATGATTGTGGGATAGGAGATGGCAGCTACTGTATATCCTCTCTGACCCCATGATTATTTGTAACAATGTAAGTTTATGTAACAATAATCATTTGTTTGTGACGATACCATCGTAATTATGCAACAGCTTGCTTAGAACTAACAAAATTAGACACAGTGTATGACAAATATTCAGAATCGGTCATTTATGGTTTTAGTGGCTCCAAAAATTTCTGCATCATTAAGCATAGGAAACGAGTTTTAATGAAGGCTTCTACATCAACTAGAATAATGATTTTGACGGCTAAACTACCATTTCAAGGGCCAATGAATCCAATGGTATCAAAATAAAAAATCTAAATTCAACCGCAAACTAGTTTGGCTGAAATTGTACATTTCATTGAATGTTGTGCAAGTGATCAGACATAGGCCTAAACGAAGTTAGTGTTCATTAAGAACCAACAAGCTCCTCATGACAGAAATGGGTTTATTCGTTTTGGTAACCAAAGAGTCCTTACATATCAGCACCATCGTCATCATCATCAGTTTCATACGTGTTCTATTTGTCCTCATCATTCTGAAAACTCACTGCTGCGCTGGCAAAGATCGGTGCAGCATAAATTTGTTCTGCTCTGCAAGAACATCTGGCAGAAAAATAATCTGTTTTGCAGTGGCAGCTAACCAGCTAAATGATGGCCTTTGGAACTGGAAGGTCATCTGCTGAGCAGGATTAAGCTTTTGTAGGCCCATTTCAAAAATAAAGTAGAATCCCCTTATAAATGCTTGGACAAAGAAACATGAAATAAATATAGGGCCTAGGTATAATTCTATTCATCTAAATTAGCAGTTTTTTACATGAAGTTGATAGATGTTTGCAATAGACAAAGACTTACAAACTCAACAATAATTATTATTGTACTAGACCTATACTGAGTGTTACAGGCATATCAAGCTGGTATTGTAATAGATAATATAATTGTTAACCTAATTAAATTTTAATTAAAATTTTATTGAAAGGTGGTTCAGTGCATACACTTCATTTTACTCACTCGGTGCTGTACATAAATCTTAAAAATTTAGACGACGGGACTTTGATGCTGAGAAAAAATCAATAATATCTTGAAAACCAAGGTTTTGAATGATTTCGGATTCAGTGTCCATAAGTGTTAGCCTGTTAGGGTGCTTAATTTTTCTTGACCCATGGTTGATCTGGTAGTATTTTTAATGCGTTTGAGATGACTTAGGGATCATTCATTGATTGATCAATTTTTACATTGCTTGTCAGTAATGATCAAAGTTCTTTTAGAAATTCTAGACTAGGTGCAGTATTACTTTCAAGTCTATGGATTATCTTCTATTTTAGCCAACAAATCTTCAATTCGTTAATTCGTTGTCAATTTTACAGTAGACCCTAAATTTGTCAAATTTATGAGTAGGCCTGTTTCAAATGAAACATTTGCAACATGATTAATTTGGCACTGGTCATCTGTCGTGGTTGGTTTCAGCTGGCCATCGGAATCCTTGTGGTAGCCATTCTGCAGGGGATTCATCTGAGGATCCTGCATAGCAGTGCTGGCTTGTCCCCACACTCTGGCTAGGATATGGACTCTCAGGACATGTTGTTTCAGAGCTTCAAGGGTAGGAGGTAGCTTGTCACTTTTTGCCATATGCTTGCAGAAGAGATGCCAGCGCAGTTCAGAGATGGTCTTGATGTAGGGGGGGAATAGGCTTCACAGGCGAAACTAACACTAGTCGGACATCTGTGTCTGGGAAGAAGAAAGCCATCTACGCATCCGATGGGTTTTGCTGTGATGCCATGACAGCCTGGTAGATCAACTTGTTTCTTTGTGATTGTTGTCCTGGAAAAGCATGCCTTTGTGTCTCTTGATATGCCCTGAAGAAGAAGTGGTGACCAGTTTGTGCGATGTACTGTTGTACACAAGGGTCTTTGTAGCAAGATAGTTGATCAGGTCAGCCTTCATCTTGTCATGTGAAAGGAACCTGCTCATTGGGATGTGCTTAAAGTTTGTGTCGTCTCTGACCTGATGCTGGGTTGGTGCTCTTCCTTGCCTTCTTTTATCCCGGGTAACACTCTTCAGAGAATCATCACTGTATGTGTCAAACACAAGGATGATTTCATCATAATCTTGTGCGAGGGACTCCGGCTTGATGTTTTAGCATTGACTGAGATCTTCGACTGTCACTATGGTTGCTGGTTTCTTCGCCATTTTCTGCAACTTGGATGATCTGGTATGTTGTCCAACCCATATTCTGGCTACTGTTCTTCCTGTACCTACAGTTTCTCAGTTTCTGTTGTTGCCAACTGGTTGAGAAGGTGGATCAATTTTGATTTGTCCAGGCATGGTAGGATTGTACCATCAGGAGCAAAAAGTGCTCTTGGTGTCACAGTGAATTCATGGTTCCCAATGACCTCCTTCTGGTTGATGTCTCTGTTGGACTTGGCCAGGACCATAAGTCTGCCATACAAGTCCTTGGTCTCCTTTAGAGTCACAGTATTGTCTCTGAGTGTTACTGTGATTTTCTTGTTTGTAGACATGAACATCTTGCTATTCTCCTTCTTTACTAAATAACTGGTGCCCATAGGCTGACATCTCCATTCGCTCTGACACATAGTCTTCATACAGCTTTTGACCAGTGTCATCTGCATTCAGGATCATTTTGGTACATACTCAACAGGGACGTAGGCATGAGTTATCACATTGTGCAGCTTGTCACCTTCAGCAGCAAATGGGTTTCCATCTTTCAGTAGGGCTGCCTTGATCTTGTCATCAACTTCATGGTACTTCTCGACAGCATTCGGCCCAAGGTCATGATGTTCTCTCGTTTTGTTAGGTTCCAAGTGAAACTGACTCTTGAACTCTTTGGCAGCATGGTAGAGTTCGGGTGTGACCATGAAGAACCTCTGTCTAGCATTGGCGTTGCTCGAGATGCCGACAAGTCCAGAATGAAGTTTCATCAGCTTGTTCAGATGCTCGTATGCATGATCCGCCCGATGGATACAAAGAAAATGTCATGTATGTCTTGGATGTATCTTGGCCAGAGTCGCTTGTATTTGAAAGGCAAAGAAGAGCTTGCTCAGCTGGTCTCCGGCTTGGAGATGAAGCTCCAGGTCAGCATTCTCGGGTTGCAGCGACCAAGAACTAGGTTGCCTCAACTTGATGTAGGTAGTTCATCATTGCCCTGAACATTGCATTCTTGGATCTCTGCTGCTCCCATTCTTGGAAGACTGTGACATTAACAACTTAATGTTGGCAGTAACTCTTTTAGTAGAGAAGATGGAAAACCACAAGAGGACAACAAGTTTTATGAATGCCTATAAATGAATACGTGAACGTATGTTTGAAGATCGTATAAATTGTTAGTATATACATATCCATCAAGATTTATTAATGCTAAGTGTAGACACTGCGTGCAGATTTTAAGTTGCTAAGCGACGATCGATTTTCAGGCGCTATGCCACTGCTGTAACGGCTGTGCACATGATGATGTCGACGTGGGCGAACTTTAAATATAGATGCTGACTAGGAAATTTAGTGTATTTGAATTAAGACCATAGGGAGCATTAGCGTTGTGTGCTGCTTCATTGATATTTGCGATTTGAATTGATATTCCTTCTGTTTGAATTAATATGAAAGTTCAAATTAAAAGTCTGAGTTTTTTATGTAGCTAGTACTTACATTGAAAAGTCAGTCGATAGATAAGGAAGAAGGAGAACTTTTAATGATGGTCTGTTTTATGAAGAGGGAGAAAGCGGGTTGACAGAATACAAATTATATATGACTCTACATAAAAAGGAGGTCAGAACTGGTACAACTTGGTCAACACATTTAAGCCAAAAATATTAATCCTAAGCTGGGCATTCTTGTAATGGACAGAACTTTGGTGTTTCTGGATAAGCTGTATATATAAAGTCTGGACTTGGTGTAAGCTGTCCCATTGAATTCCAGCAGTGTGCATACAAGGACAGTTTGCCTCTACATTGTAGTTTCATGCGTGCAATTTTGCATCACACCTGTAGAGTAAAAGAGGGCTTAAGAATATTTGCTCAGTTCAAGTGAGACATCCGGTTGTTTCCCTGAAAACTGTTCAAACATTGTCAAGCTCTGGTTCCCCTCTTACTC
This sequence comes from Bimastos eiseni, assembly GCA_959347315.1. NCBI lineage: Eukaryota > Metazoa > Annelida > Clitellata > Crassiclitellata > Lumbricidae > Bimastos > Bimastos eiseni. The sequence continues at coordinate 8,030,839 of OY365814.1, forward strand.
ATTCTGACAGCCTCCATTATACTTGAATTGTGTGGTACCCTGTTCAAGTGTTTGTGAACTCCAACTGAAATTTCAATTAGATAAATCCAGGTGGGATGAAGATCCTTAGGGCTCAGGTGTGGTGCTTACTCAGTGCCCTCCACATTCCCTTCAAGTGCACTGCTCCACCCAAACTTTGATAAAACACTTGAATCATTTAAAACTCTGGTTTTGATTTTAGAGTAATATAGTGAAGAGATGTTGATTGATGGCTGGGTAAATATAGGGAAGTGAAGGTTAAAATCCAACAGCCAGTGAGCAGGTGCTTTGTCTTGCATTCTCCAACACATGACCTAATGTCCCATTACCATGCAGTTGATGGAGGACTATGTATTGAACACTGTGTATGTTTTGCATCTGACGTCTTGCATGCATGCTGTGACATTATCTTAAACAGTATTAACTTAATGTGAAAGTTATGTATTAGTTACTGTGTTTAATCCTATAATAACAAGACATATATTTCTTTCCAAATGGCTTATGTATGTATGTATGTATTAAGCTATTTATACAGCACCTTATAAGAACCTCTCGAAGGCACGAAAGCTTATTGTATGCAATCATTGTTAAAGTGTTAAGTTAGACTATAGCTTAAGTGATAGGATGTAGTGTTTTTGTAGAACCTTCAAGTTTTAAATGAATTTTGTAAAATTCTTTTGTTTCTTAGAATAGTAGTCTAATATTCAAACTCTATTATGTTGTTTGTAGATATGATTCATTGAAGATATGATGTTGGCAACGTCTTCGTCTTGTCTGCCTTGGTGTTTGCTTCATTTGATGGCATGGGGGTTCTGTGTGCTGTCCTATGGAGCAGAAGAGACTGACTGGATGGCATCAAGAGAACCCTTGAACACTCTGGATGCTGCTACACTCACACAAGATGCTCCAAAATTGAATAAAGGAAGAGGTAAATAATTTAATTTAATAAATGGTTCTTCTAAGATTATTTACTAAGTTAAATAAACAATAAATTTAAGGTATAGTATGCATTTTAAAACTGTGTCAACAGCAATTCCGATGAGCAGCATATATGAAACAAAAAACAATTGGAATTTTAAACCTTTTCACTGATCATATGAGTCTGCGTAGTTTTATGGGTTTAGTAAAACTTATTTAGTTAGCAATGTCAACTTCGGATTTAGCTCACGTTTTTCAGACTTTCCTTAGATGGTGGATCAGATGATTCAGAGTGAAGTGACTTCTAAGGTCATTGAAGCTGCATAGATCCAGTTTAGACTTTTGTTTGAGGTAATTAATTCTTTGTTTGAGGTATTTAAATATTACTGTTGATGCTAATAATTTCTGTACAGCTTCATAATAAAAGGGTTGTTCATGTGCATCACGACTTCCCTGTGTTTCTACAGCTGCTGCATGCATGTGTAAAGACGTCATCAGATAATGTGAGGTTATGAAGAGTTTAATAATTAAATTCTTCATAACTTCATAGTTAACTATTAAATTATTCTGTGTATAATAGAAGAATTAAATAGGCCATGATGCTGTGGCTGCATTGCATAGAAATGATTCTGTTTGATTTCATGTCTGTTTTCAAGATGGCAGTGACTGTCTTCAGCCTAAGTGGAAAGATAATCCGGAGGATATTGCAACACACCTTTCTGTCATTTATAACAATACCTTTCAGCTGAAGTGTCCTGCTACAGGAAAACCAAAGCCCACTATAAGATGGCTTAAAAATGGCAAGGAATTTACAAAACGCTGGAAAGGAAATGTACGTATGTTCGATGCTTATAAGCTGTATGCTGTTGAATTTATTGTTTACTATGTTTAGTGTATAAATTTCTCAAAGAACAGCAACCAATGACTAAGTGGCATCAAGTCCCTTACCATTTTTAAGTTGACATTTGTGAAGAAAATGGATCTTATGATAATAATAATAATTATATTAATAATAATACGGACAATGATGATAATAATGATAGTAATAATACTGATGATGATAATAATAATAATAAAAATAATAATTACTGGGTTGGTAAAAAATAACCATATCTCTGTTGCTTCATGGTGATATGATACTTCATATTGCTAGGCAGACTTAGCAAGGGCCAACCAACCAGCCATGGTGATGGCATGCCCTGCATTATGCACAGGTGTGAATTGTACTCCAAATAGGTAACAACCTCTAAAGACCTCCAAGTCATGTCATGCTTCATGAGGGTTTGGTAATACCCCAAGGTCAGGGCCATGGCTACAGTGGGAGCCACATAGTATGGGAGCTAGGCTGACCAACCATGCATGAAAATATAGGCCCCTATCAAACATTAATCCACATCTTAAATTCAGATTTATAGAAGGCATGTGTGAGAAAATCATTCATTTAAACAATAAATAAGTCAAGATGCCCCTCTGGTTAGGGCAGTGTTGGGCACAAAACCTCGAGACCGAGACCAAGACCGAGAAGTCTAAGACCAAAACCCAGACCGGGTGGTCCGAGACCAAGACCAAGACCGGTAGGTCCAAGACCGGGTGGTCCAAGACCGGGTGGTCCAAGACCGGGTGGTCCAAGACCAAGACCGAGGATCCAAGACCAAGATCAATCTATACTCATTTTTTTATTAACAAGTCAATTTATTAAGACGCTAAAACGGAATAACAGGCTTAAAACATTAATTTTATTGCCGAAGAATACTAATCTTAATAATGGTCCAGAAAACAGTTTTACCGGCCAGTCTGAACTAGTGCATGTTCAGCCCTTGGCTTCAGCCTGAGAATATCACACTATAAATTACTTACAATATAGGATAGGTTCTAATAAGACATCTAAACAAGTAGATTAACCTTGGGCTTGAATGGTGTAGGCCTACTTGTACTCGGAATTGTAGGTTAACAGTGACTACACACTTTGACATTTGTGAAAGCAAATTTTGAAATGGCTGGTTCCGTTGGAAATGCATTTTGTTGCTCATAGTAACATGTATATATAGATAGCACGTCATAAATCGATAACAAGCTCGTACGACCTAAACATCCGGTGTCTCTAATAATCGAAAATAACCGACAAATATCAAAGAAATTGCTCTGAGACAGCAAATGACCAAGAACACTAACCTAAGACGGAGACCAATCCCAAGACCGTTCCTTTAAGACCAAGACCAGGACCGATGCATTCAAGACCAAGACCGATGGTTCGAAACCAAGACCAAGACAGATGCATTCAAGACCAAGACCGCAGTTTTCCGATCTGAAGACCATCTCGAAACCAAGACCGCGGTCTCGAGACCACATCCCTGGGTTAGGGTGAATTCTATCCTATGTAACTGACTAAATGATAAGATGTATTAACATAACTACTCAGCTATAAATTAGGGATGAACCGAAACTCGACTCGGCCGAGTTTCATGGTACTTGGCATGAACTCGGACTCGGACAAACAACGGGTCCGAGTATTAATAAAAATCGGCTTTCCCATTTTCTGTCTTGAAAACGAAAATCGGATTTTTTTATTTACAAAACAACAACCGACTGTGCTAGGATCACAAACTGTTACTATTAGTACTTACTAGTTACTTCTTCCTAATGTAAGGTAAGCTGAGGCAAAACTAAAAAATTCTTGTGTGCAAATGTGTGCAAACTGCAAACTAAAAATCAATAGAATGAGACTTTTTGAATATTCAAAACTCAGACTCGGTACAACTCAATTCTTAAAACTCGGTACTTGGCAGGCAATAAACAATTTATTCATCCCTACTACAGATGCCATTCATCTCGAAACCAAGACCGCGGTCTCGAGACCACATCCCTGGGATGTCTGGATGTCTGGGATTTCTGGATGTTAAATATGATATAGACAGTTTGATGTTAATGTTACGATGTTAATGTTATAAAATTGTTTTGGTGCTTTGTAAACACTGTAAATACGATAGAGAAAAACCTAAAGGTTATTAAAAAATATGAAATAAGAATAGGACTGATACAGTAAAAAAAGAGCCAAAAAAAGAAAAGAAAACATATGGATATATATAATGATATATATGTTATGAAAAACATATAAGACCCATCTGTTAAGTATTACCATACGAACAAGTGTCAGAAACGGCATTCATAACCAGACAAAAGAAAGAAAGACAAAAGAAAGAAAGGTAAAAGAAAGACAAAAGGATGAAAGACAAAAGAAAGAAAGACAAAAAAGTAAGACAAAAGAAAGAAAATGGATGAAAACCATATATGATATTGAACTAATACGTAAATAACTTTGAAGACGTCAACAGCCTCTGATGCTGTAGGATGTTGTTTAACTTTGGTATATTAATAATAATTTTCTGGATATTCCATGACAATTTCAGATAACGATGAAAGGCAATATGCTTGAGGTGAAAGAGGCTCAGACTCCGTTTGATGAAGGAACTTATACATGTGTCATTAAGAACAGATGTGGATATATCCAGCAGGACTTTTCTGTCCGAGTGATAGGTCAGTGAACTCTTCTTCTCCTTTCCTTATTTGTTCTGCTAATGGAGAATGGAAAAATGTATTTCACTGCATGGATCCTTCTCCTCCTTCAGATTCTGATAGCGATAGAGCCAGACCTTAGAGACCTTAGAGATAGGGCCAGACCAGAGATAAGGCCAGACCAGAGATAGGGCCAGACCAGAGATAGGGCCAGACCAGAGATAGGGCCAGACCTGGCCAACCTTATCAATCCCTCTGGCATTAGTCTCTATCTAGTCTTTTGGCTTGGGTCTTATGGCATTGCTATCCTGTGGACAACCCTAGTGCTTTGACGGAAATTTTTAATGTGAAGAATTCTATTTCCAAAAATCTAATCTAAGCTGATTTTCTCAGATTTTAGATTCTGCATGACCTTGTGTACATACAATTTTTTATAATGATAATAATAATAATAACTTTGGTGCTACTGACCTACTCAATATGAGGCAGAGCACAATTATTCTGCCAAACCAAAAGGATGGTTACCTGTCTTCAATGAACAGTCCTGAAAGTGTTGTCAATAATACATTAGTCATGGTGGCTACAGTCCAGAGTATAGTTCTAGGACTTGTGACATGTACCACACGAAAAACTGAAATTAAATTATTGATAATCATATATATATATATATATATATATATAGACATATATATATATAATATATCAATCCTCATAAGATATACTGGATAAAGCCAATTGGAAGCAGCCTTCAGTTGGGTATGCAAGTTGAGGGAGATTCATCTTAATTTAGACCTGAATAAAATTGAAGAATTGAAAAAATGAACTGAACTTGGCAGCAATATATATTTGTATGTATGCATTGCATACAGACTGAACAAACATACAAATGTATATATATATGTAGTATTGTATATATTTATCAGTGGTATATCAATATTTGACCATATCTCGCATTTCATGTGTGACATAGCTTACTGCATTGGCTGCCTATTTCCCATCGCAATGAATTTAATGTTTGATTTGGGTTTTGGTGATACCAAATGCGGCCAAAATGCCCCATGATAGTTCTGTATATGCTGTGCTGCCCTGTTTCAGGTTTGGCTGGTTGTAGAAATCTTTGTTCCACTGGTAGGGGCAAATTTGTAGTTCCCTTTGCACACATCTCGATAATGCAGTGTCGTGCTTTTGCAGTGGTTTGTCCAATCACATGGTTCTTTGGTTCTGGGTTTTGTTTTAGTTAGGGATTCAGCTAATACTTGAACACTATTCTTTTCCATTGAGGTAGGGTGAGCTTTCATGTTGTAAGTAAAGATACTTGTAGCTTATTCAGTAGTGTGGACAAATGTAACAGAGAAAGAAACATCCTATGGATGACATTTCGGTGGCCAGTTGATAGTGGTCATCAGTTACCCAGTGCATGGACACATTCTCTGAGATAATTATTATTATTATTAGGAGTAGTACCTAGAAGGAATTGCTTGGAACAGTGAGTACTTGGACATCCTCTGACATGGTTTGACATTGATACATTAAGAGTTTTGTATGGGTAGTGAATGAGTGGATGAGCTGCTTGCCTATGCAGTAGTCAACAAGACATGAATGTTGGCTAGGACTGAATTACCATGCTTTTCGATTGTTTCATGGACCCAGTTCTGAAAAAGACAATTTTCATATGAATGTAATGTGTAAAACCCATAAATATCTATATTTCAGCTCATTGGTAAGCCACATTGACAAGTTTCGAATTTAATATTTTCAAGGTCAAGGAATTGATTTCTTGTTATTGCCATTATGCTGGAATACTGCTATCTAAGATGGCACTCAATATGGCTACGAAAACACCCTCTGGGCCGAGAAATACATATAACATACATTGTGTTTTAACTATTACCACTATGAGAAATCAATTTCTTGACCTTTAAAATATCATATCTGTCTCTTCATTTGTGATTGTAGCCTACCTATGAGACAAGATAAAAACATTTTGCAGCCATCTTGTAAAGTAATGTTTTTACATTATTACAACCATGAGATATCGATTCCTTGGTTAATAAAATATTAAATTCGATACCTGATATGCCATTGTAACTTACCTATGATCTGAGACTTACATGTTTTTGTGTTTTGGATGCCATATTGGCCCTTTCTTGGAAATTAAACACTCTGCACAAAAATATTATACAGGTATTAAAACTCATCTCCATGGTAGAATAGACGTTTTATTTCTGGTATGAGCCTACTTATGTGCTCAGATCTTTTAGAATATATGTTCACTATGAATGAATAAAATAACGATGTTGAGAACAATGAAGTGGGGTGAAATTTTACCACATGACATTTTCACTCCCAAAGTAGTTTTGATCCAACAATTGTAATGCTATCATAATTATTTTATGGTATCAGTTGAAACTTGGAGCATCGACTTATTCTTACCTACAGTTGCTCCAAACAACACTGGAGTAATTACGTACCACCAATCAGGCTTGCAAGGGTTAAGGTGCTCATTATAATAAAATTCATACGATATATTACCATTTAATTATTATAAATCACTTTTTTAATTAATTACTTCCAAATCAGTTGAGACAACCACAGATTGATTAAATTCTTATTTCTTTAGTGAGATACTTCGGAAAGCCTGTATTTGATGGACCACTTGAAAATCAGTTAGTGACAGTGGGCGGCAAAGCTACTCTTGTTTGTCGGGCATTAAGCGATGCTACTCATGCAACTTTCTGGCTGAAGATCTTTCAAAACAACACACATCAATCGTTTGATCAATTAAAGGCAAGTCCTTTCCAGTTTCTGTTATTTTCCTAATCGAAAATGACCCATTGAACTAACTTAAACTATTGCAGTTTAAATTAGTCGTTAATGCTTAGGAAAGTTAAGTCTTCATATATGTCTGACTCATATTACTATTATCCCTCTGAGTATATGCAGAACCGTTCCCGATGATTTCTCATTACTGGTTGCAGATTTAATGATAACAGTTTTTACCATTATTTGGTTAAAGAAGTGTTGATAACACTTAGCTTTTAATTTATTTTCACAGTTCAATCTGTCCCTTCCCCTAGCAACTAATTGCTGCTGCCTGTGGAGTCCTGAATTCTTAAGCTGCACTTCACAGACTTCTTAGAACCTATTATAAGACTGAATTTAGTTTGTCAGCAGAATTTGCAGGCACTCAATTGACCTACCTACTTCTATTTACCTAACAGAAAATGGATGGCACCTTTGCCTAATTTGCTTGAATTATGTGCTAGAGATTTTGGGCAGTTTGCTATGATTGGAGTAGTCTCAGCATTCATTATGAATCTTATTTACCTTCATAGTTAAATTTGCTTTATATGCATAGTGCGTGCAATCGTACAGATGTTCATGTATTGTATACATAATACATCAATAGATATTAATGTTATGATAATGATTCATGTGCTGAGGTTTCATGTTATTTTTACTTGTTTTCCAACCAATAGACGGATGAAAGGCAATTCCTAAATGAAACTCATCTGATCATATACTCTGTTCAGCCGGATGATTCTGGTCAGTATGTGTGCGTTGCTGTCAACGAGTTTGGTTCAAACAATCGAAGCGCATGGATCTTCGTTTCTGATCCAGGCAAGATCATCGCATCTCATTCACATTGCACTGAATGTTACATCTATAGTAAAGGATAATGTCTGAACAAGACGTGAATGTTTGCTAGGACTGACCTGTTTCATGTTACATGGGCAGTTGGCTTTACAAATGCTCCACATATGCGGACAGAATTGGTCTGTGGATACTGGTTGAACTGAAACCAGTTCAGCACTTGTCTTTAAATAAAAGTAAAGCTTTATAAGATTTTATAATACTCAATACATAAAGTACAATGTTTTATAATACATTTCTATGCATATTTATGACTAGGTGCATCTGAGTCATCTGATCTTATGAGGCACACTGCTGTCTATGATCATGCATATCTGATAGGTGCAGGAAGGAACATACATGTAGGAATTCTGCTGTTAGTAGTCAACTTAATTGAATGCAGCTGCTTCATATTAAAGTACTTGTAATGAAATGCTCTTCTAAGTTGCCCTCATGATTTTCTTTGTTTATAATGTCAGGAATAATAAACCATATCTACTGATAGAAAAAATGTAAATGCTGAAAGTTCCTATACACATCCAACTAACTGCAAAGTATCTTCTGAGTCCTAATAGTTTTCTGGCCATACATTACTCTCTTTCATCGTGGGACAACTTACTATAAATTGACATAGTTGGAATTGTTGACTTGCTTCCTCTGCTCTAGATGCTAGTGAACATTTGTGAGAAACTAAATATTTTTCTTAAAGCATCTAGTCAAATTTTGCTTTTTGCTCTAGCCATGTACTTCCTGCATGTCACATCCACATAGTTTGTTTATGGTAAGCACTGCAGCAAACATTGGGTTTATGACCCTTCTGTATCTGCATCTGAATGTGATCATCGTCAATTATTTATCAGAAAGGCCATCATTAGTTTACGCATGATTTAGAAATTTTTATAGTTTTTTTAAATGCATCGTCCCTGTAATGATCATTGTGCTTTGTACTCTCTTTTGTATGCATTGTTCCTTTTGAAGCATGGCTACTTGTCTTCCATCAGAAATCGTTACTTACTTATTTACTTACTTCCAGGTTAGTCCATGTATTTGTTTAAAATGTTCATTTTAATTTCTTACAATATATTACCGTTTATTATAGTTTACTTCTTTGCCTATTTCCTTGCAAATCCAGTTGAGAATACCATGTGTTTATTGAATTTTTATTTCTTCAGAGAGCAACTTTGAGAAGTCTGAGTTGGGAAGTTTGTCTGATGAGCCGCTTGAGAATCAGACAGTGTCAGTGGGCAACAATGTCACTCTTGTTTGTCAGGCATTAAACGACGCTTCTCGTGTGGTTCATTGGCTGAAGATCACCAGAAACAACACATATCAGTTTGATGTATTAAAGGCAAGTCCTCTCCAGCTTCTGTTGTGGCACTAATGGAAAATGATGTACTGAACAAACGTTTGAGCCATTACAGCATAAAATTTTATAAGTCAGGTGCACTCTCTGCTGCCTTTCCCTCTTTACTTTCGCTTCATCTGTAAGCGACCCATTCTTGACCAGGGGCTCTCCTTCGCCCAGCGTGTCAACTTGTTAACTCGTAGCTGTTTTTCCAGTTGCGTCAACTACGGGTTGTCTCCCGTTCCCTCTCTGCTAGTTCTGCAGCTACTCTTGTCACGCTTTTGTCACGAGTCGTTTCTACTACCGCTCTACTCTATATTCTGGCATCGTGCCAGGATTCTTTAGGAATCTTATTTACCTTCTTAGTTAAATGTGCTTTATATGCATTATACATACGATCATACAGATGTTCATGTATACAAAATACATTAATAGATATTAATGTTATGATAATGATTCATGTGCTGAGGTTTCATGTTATTTTTACTTGTTTTCCAACCAATAGACGGATGAAAGGCAATTCCTAAATGGAACGCATCTGATCATATACTCTGTTCAGCCGGATGATTCTGGTCAGTATGCGTGCGTTGCTGTCAACGAGTTTGGTTCAAACAATCGAAGCGCATGGATCTTCGTTTCTGATCCAGGCAAGTTCATCGCATCTTATTCACATTGCACTGAATGTTTGATGTCAGGGCAATATCTCATTACCTCTCAATAGCATGATTAATTAGATCAGTGTAGCAACATATAGTCTAGTATAGTGCTGAAGTCTGGAGACTATTATATCTAAAATCATTGAAAAAGTTTGATGCTTATCAGCTAATTGTTTGCTTGGAAGAAAATTATCAGCTTCCAGTAGGCCAATCCAGTTTCCAGAAGCACCACTCTGCTGAAACCCTCCTCCCTCCTTTGCCTCCTCTCTGACAGTTATGGGACTGTCGGTGGATTGCCCTTCAAGCTCTAGGTGACCTTAGATGTGCATTTGACACCATCTACCATGTGATCCTAATTATACACCTGCAATTATCATTCGGCCTGCCTGGTTGCTTCTTCACTTGTCTAGATGGTTTCCTATGCAACTGCTTCCTCTGCGTGGTCCATGGGGCCTTCTAGCTCCGCATGGGTCCCTGTCTCTCTCACGTCTGTCTGTCTCGTTCTGTCTGTCTCTGCCTGTCTCTTTCTCTCTGTCTCTCGGTCTCTCTGTCTGTCTCTGTCTCTCTGTCTGTCTCTGTCTCTCTCTCTCTATCTCTCTCTGTCTCTCTCTGTCTCTCTCTCTCTGTCTGTCTGTCGGTCTCTCTCTCTCTCTCTCTCTCACACACACACACACAGATACACACACAGACACACACACATGTTTTGGGCAAACCTGGCTGCATTCTGTGTTAATGATTCACTTTTATCTCTGTTAGATGAAAGGATAGAAAGTCACGCCGTTTTCTATTATTCGATGGCTTTGCTGTTGGGTGTTGTGATGTTCCTTGTGCTGCCTTTGATTGTTTTGCTCTTCAAATCAAGACGGATGGAACCAATTCCCAGATTTCCTTTACAATCAATGGTCAAGCAGTGGGAGATCTCCAAACAGAAGTAAATATGAGAGTTTTTAATGTAATCAAGCATTTTTATAGCGCCCCTTCAAGTTATGTATCATTAAAGAATAGTTGTTTAAATATTCAGTGAATTGTGAAGTGTGTTAGATCTGGCTCATATCATTGTATTTTGAACATCATTCTGGTGCCCTGTGCTTAGCTTTCAAGTGTCGCTTTAGAAATTTGGAGATTACAATTACGACGATTATGATCATTGTTATAATAATGCTAGTTATCACAATCATTTATCGAACGAGCAAGTTTGTCATTTTAGGTGGTATGGGTCATACCACCTAAAATGACAAACTTGCTATGGGGTCCATAGGCTGAGAGTCTACAAAATGGCCCTTCTAGTTGATTTTTATGAGGAGTCGAGAGTTTGAATCCTAGTGACCATAACTGCAAGCGTTTTTACTTGGTATAGAAACATTGTTCAGTTTATGCAATATATTATGTTGTTGAAGATCCATCAACTCTTGAATGATGCTGAAGAGCAGTGATATAGTGATATACTGATGTCAGCTTATAATCAATTATAATCAATGATTGAACGAGCTTAATTGAACTTAATTTTTGGAGAATTAGAGGTACTCGCAACCCAACTTTTTAGACTGGATGGTAGGCACCTGCCACTTGTCATGCCCAGAAGAACCATACACACTATTGTTTTCTTTAAGGAAAGGCCTTCATATGAGCCCTGAAGATTCAGAACAAATTACTCAGCATTATGGACTGCATTATCATCGTTATCTTTATTGTTATTAATATCATTATTATTACTACTATAGTTATTATTAGTTATTAATGCCCAAGGCTTTTGGACTTTTGGACTCTTTTGGACTTAGATATTTATTAATTAATTAATTTTCTGGTTGGCTGAACCATGTCAAGATCCAGCAGGGAAATTAGGCTGTTAACGGCTTGCAGCAGCGGTCAAGAAGGCAGGAGGTACAAGCGAGGACACCCGACAACGTATGCCAAGTGCATCAGCTTTCACGGGGAGACAGAGCCATTATCTGTCACAAAAGCCTACATTGAGGATTGAACATAAATTATTATAATTGTTAAGAGGTACAGCACATAAACGGTGCTGTTATAGTTATTAATGTAATTATTAATATTGCAAGTATCAATATTGCAAGGAAGAAATTATTCAAATTTTGTTCCCCACTTTCTAGCCTAAAGTTATACCACTGCACTGAATGATCATTGACCAACCTTTGCCACCCTTCAAACTACATCAACCTTGTGCGCATAATTAACGAATAATTGCTTCAGGTCATTTATGATCATGCATGAATTGTTTTGTACATTTGTACAATGTTGGATGCCTTTTAAGACCTTATTTTGCACTTAGTAATTACTAAGAAACTTAATTTTCCAGAATTATGTTAAAAAATCTGCATGTTTAAGACCACTTTGAATTGAATTGATTGTGGCCATTTTCAATCAGATTCAATTTTGGCTGTCTTTGAAACTGTTAACCCTATCCAAAGACTTTGGATGCTCTCATGATATTATCACTGTTGTCGGTGTTGTTCTGTAGCTTGAAATTGTTTGAGGCTGTGGGTGAAGGCGAATTTGGCATTGTTTATCGTGGACAGATCACTGGAACTCCTGACATTTGCGGCTATTTGAACCAAACAATTGTTGCGGTGAAAATGCTTAAAGGTGCAAAAAGGCTTATTTTTCTGTCTAATTTGCTCTTTTTTACACTCTTATACTGATGGAGCTGTAAGTATAATACTGGATGGATTTCCCAAGGATGTAAAACTTGAAGAAAAGCTCTCTTGAAGCAGTCACATCCTGATGAATTTCCAACTAAGTTTTCTGAGGACGTCATATGAGTCCCATGGCGATAAATTAAGAGAGAAAAGTGCTGTTAGGTTAAATTCAACCAAGGTTATAATAGACCAAAGACAGCTCTCTGACAGAACATCATGGGAATCAGCCAGTTCATCAGAGTGAGCCAGAGCGTAGAGCTCGTCTGGGGATGGACATTGGACAACGAGGCTCTTCTGTACATTTTGGTCCTATCCACACTTTTAATTTTACCCTCTCTGATTTCAAGTCTAGCATGTTTACCCAACTTGAATGAGGTATGAGCAATTGAGTTTTCCTATTGAGTATCTACTACATGCTCTTGTTGGCAATGGTAAGTTTTCTATTTAGGTATCGTATCTGGTGAATCTGGTGCTCTTAAGATACTCAGACATCTGCTTTACAATACCGTATGATGCAATGAAACAGATATATTAATAAAATATTGTTGTGATTGACCTTTGTTGCTGTTGTTATTACAGTTATTAAAATGCTAGCAGGTGAAGAGCAGTGTATTAGGGATAGTGTTTGGCAAGAGAAAGAGACAGATGTTTAGTTTGACTGTATTCCGTTGCTATCTTCTTGCAGGTGGTGCAACTGAAAAGGAAATGAATGACATCTTTACTGAGATGGAAACGATGAAGAATCTTGGACATCATCCAAACGTTATTCAATTCATTGGTTGCTGCACTATCGATGGTTAGTCTCCAACCTATGATAACTGCAAGAGACTACAGAATACATCTAAGTATATAGCGTTCCTATACATAACTACATCTCACCATCTAACTTCATTCTCACTTATTTCATTGGTGACATTCTGGGAATTGTCCATTGTGTACTGTGAACAAGTAGTTAACAGCCTATGTCTTATGTGACTGCTGAAGGAATGGGCTCCAATGATTGCCCTGACTCAACTAGTAAACTGTTCCATCACAATTGTGATGGAATTTCTCTGCTATCATATCCACGCAACTTGTCAATTATCTCTACATAAACCAGTTGTTTCTATACAGACCTACATTGCTTTCCTCTCTACTGAAGCGGTTGGCAGATATTCTATTCAAAATCCTTCTCGGGATATACTCTTAATTCACTTCTGGATTTGTCTGTCTCATTCGATACAGTCAACCATGACGTTCTGCTCCAGCGACTACATCTATCTTTTGACCTGCCATCCACTATGCTGAAGTGAAAGACATCCTATTTAACTGATCGAGAGCAATGTGTTAGCCATGCCATCTTTCCTTCCACAACGTTTGCCATTACCTGTGGCATCCCTTAAGGCCGATATCCTTACCATCATATCCAACCACGGTCTGCATGGTCATCTCTACGCAGATGACTCGCATGTCTACAACTTCTTTCGTCCTAAGTCCACCGACTCCAGCATCTGTGATCTGCCTCAATGAACTGCTTCAGAGACATCCCTGACTGGATGAAATGTAATTGACTGCAGCTCAATTCATCCAATTTAGCGAATAATTTGTGGTATCTACATAAATACCAAACACTCTGTGCACACCATCTCTTCCTTTCTGAGGTGTGTGCTATTGACTTCTCCCTAGAAGGAGAAATTCAGTCTGAGAGTGATTCAGAATAGTCCTTTAACTAACCATTCAAGGTTGTAAATCATGAGAAACAATTAGCACTAACTGGACAGAAAGAATAAGATGTTGAATTATCAAATATCATCATTCAAATGATAGTCAAGAGTGCTGCTGGTAAATAGTGAGCCGAGTGGAGTGGTGTATAATGTACTGAGTAGAGTGGTATATGATATACTAAGTCTAGTGGTATATAATATAAACAGGAGCTCAGAACAGAACATCAGTAAAAGAAGAACCAGTGGACCACATAGACGCATTGATTTAAGCAAATTGATTGTATGGAAATGTGGTTAAGAGGCAAACCAACTGAGAGTGGGACCAGTTTGAACGAACCAGTGTTTGAGGCAGAGAAAGAGAATTTATGATCATAGGTGTCTAAAGCATCAGACATTTCTAAAAGAATGAGACCAGTTACTTTATTGGATTATTATGAATGAATTGCTGAATATTTTACATGATTCAATTCATGTGTTTTCATTTCAACCACTGTTTTTCTGTAGCATGTCTAGTGAAATGATCATTCATTTAACTTCTTTACAAATGAATGAATTCATTTCTCATTTATGACATACTGTACAATTTATTTAGAAATTTCTTATAAAAATGTGTTTAAAGGGCCATTGGCCGTAGTCATGGAGTATGCAGCGTATGGAAGCCTGAAAAATGTCCTTCGTATTTGCAAAAGCTACATGGCCAATGAAGCAGTGATATGTGAGAAGGAAGCAGACTTCTTGCTGTCAGGTATCGCTCTGGACAGTTGCTTTCCTTTGATAACATCTACTCAACTGTGGAGATTTGCTCTTCAAGTGGCTAAAGGCATGGAATACTTGGCTTCACGAAAGGTGAGTCAGCAGAAATTGATGACTTCTAATTGATTGCATATCTCTGGCTGCCATGATGAGGACAATGTGTCTTAAGATTAGCAAGTGCTTTTTCCATTTATAAATTCTAACCCTGGAATCCAATGGCTTCATATTTGACATTGGTAATTCTGTGTTCAGAGCTTTTGCTCAGATTGTGAATATTTCTCGCCTTCAAGCTTGAATTAATCCCTCATAGGGGATGGGTCAGCCACATAGATCTTTCTTCTCCACTTGACTCTGAATAGAAGCCATTTATTGTAAACATTAATTGTAAACCTTGGACCTCTATGAACAACAGTCAACATGTCATGATCCATTTGTTGCTTTTTCCTCTAAGATTTAAGCAAACACGCACCTGCATTTATTGAATCAGGTGTAAAGATGTTGTCATGTTGATGACTTGACAAGATATTATTGGCCATAATTTTTTATTTTTGTGTGTATGTGTTTTAATGAACTTTAACCATTTGCCTAATTTTAATAATATATATGATTTAACATATAAGTATAATCAATGCTTAGGCGATTTTTATAATTTGTCAATCGACAAAATAATTTAGTCATATACTAGGTGTTATTTCTAGTTTTAGATTTTTTAACATTTCTTTATGCAAAGGTTACAGAAATTGGGTCGTAAAACGTAACTTGTTTGTTGAAGAATTTAAACAATTCCTTTTATGCAACTATATAGAAATTTGCTTTTGCTTTAAGAAAACATGGTTATTAAATGACATGACATGTCATGTCATGTCACATCGTCATCGTCGCTTTGCGACGGTTGACTACATGAATGGGAAAGTGATGTCCAATGTTTTCTGTCTCTTACGATGTTCATTAAGCTTGTGCCTTTTAAACCAGTCCACGCCATGACATTGTCAAACCAGCAGATTCTGGGTCTTCCACGATTTCGACTTCCTTCCACTATACACAACATCACACTATTCTCAATACTGTCTTTAGGCTGTCTCAGGATGTGCCGAAGTACCACAGTTTTCTGGATTTGATGTTACCCAAGAGTAATTGACAGCTTGAACCAATTAAGGCTAGCTGAGTCAATCCATTCAACATAGGATAGCTGTTAGGTTAATGTGATTGTACTTTAGTTACTAGATCCTTCAAACCCAAGACCCAGTTTAATATAGGAGTATCTTCAGAGGCATGTAAACAAGAGTATTGTTATAAAACAGATGTATGCATACTCATCCATGTTGTGCCAGCTTGTCCTTTTTTATATTGAATGCATTGTCATTTTTTCAATTGTGGATATTAAATCATTTGAGGCTCAGTTGGTGAATGTTCTCTGACCAGATCGTTCACCGAGATGTTGCTGCTCGTAATGTTCTTGTGGCTGAAAACTTTGTGGCAAAAATCGCTGACTTTGGCCTCACACGCGACGTTACTTCGTCCACCTCTGAACAGTACATCCCTGGAAAACATGTAAGTCAAATAATATGATACAGTTCAGTGTGGTGACATTTTGGGCCCGACTGTTTGGAATGGGCTTCCATTGCATCTTTGGCTTTTGCCTAAGAACTCTCTTCCCCATTTTTATTTCTTATTTGGCTGAGGTTGTACCGGGAGCATCCCTGAGTAGATTCTTGAAGAGTCACTATATTAAGTTTCATTGATTGATTTATCAATGCTCGATTATCTGTGGTACTAAAATTACAATGTTTTTACATTCGGTTTCAATTTGTTTAATGCAGCAAGATTGGTCATTAAGACTTTGTTATGTCAGGTTCTTATGAGAAGTTGACTTTGATCTGATTTTTTAATTCGCTGTTTGATTACAGAGGTGTTTGCCATTAAAGTGGATGTCACCTGAGTCATTGGTTGAGAAGGTCTTTACCACGAAAAGTGACGTGTTAGTACATATACCAGTGTTTTAAAGCAACCATATTCTATGATTCCTGCTCGTGATATTATTTATATTCTCACTTCAGAATTTATAAGTTTGTAGGTAAACCTCTCAGTTTTATTGAGTTGAACTGGAATCATTTTCTTTGGTTTCCATTTCTTATCGGTAGACTATTTCAAGAGATTTATTTCTGTTTTGTATGGTAAATTGTCATCTATTTCATTGAATCACACTCCTAGTGTTTATACTCCATTGATCTCTCTGATGAAAAAGTTGTAAGCCATTTGATTCCATGTCATCAGACATCTATATATAACCTCACTTGGGATAACTGATCAGTTATTGTGTGTTCTGTTAAAGACCTATTTGTTTTATTAAAATTTACTATATCTTCTTTTGCTTGTCGAGCAGATGGTCGTTTGGTGTGTTGCTGTGGGAGATCTTCACTTATGGATCTAATCCGTATCCAACCGTTCCCATTCAGAATCTCTTCTCATTGTTAAAAGCTGGTTATCGAATGGGAAAGCCCAGTGAAGCCTCAGATGAAATGTAAGTAACATATCAATTGTTCTCTGCCAGTCACGGCCAGCTGTTGTCTTACTCTTGGCTCCTATGCATGATTCATTAAGTCTCAACTCTAAGCTTTCGACTATCTTTTTCCAGTTTCCTTCTTTACCATGCATGTAGCTCCTTACAATATATAACCAAGCCATTTCATGGGTCAGATCTTTAGCTGACTTGGCTCTGAGACAGATTCAACAACTTCTATTCCATTGTGAATTGATTTGATATTGAGCAGTTGATTAAGCTAATCTTCCATCTGTCGTTTCTTATCCTCAATGCAACACGGACCAGGAACTGTGAATGAGGGAATGAGTGTTACCTCAGCTCAGCTGACTCAGTGTCACTTGGCGACACTCTGTCATTCACAAGGTTGGATGAAGGGCAGGACAATGCTATGAAAACTGCTGGGAATGTGTTCCAGCTCTCTTCATCCCCTTTTAAACCTGCAGGCCCATGGTCTGCCACAGGCGGCCCAGCAAGAAGCGTCAAGGCAACCATCATTTCATGGTTGCCCTATGCCTTCTCATCCTCAACTGGGATCGGCTGAAGCTAAAGCAATTCCTAAGTAAGAGGGAAGTGATTGGACTGCCTTCCTGCAAGGCAGCCAATGATGGAGATGATTGTTGATACAGTGGAGGGGCTTTTACTGGCCGTTGTAATCAATAATAGCAACCATGTATTAGGTTTTTTGTACTAACCTCAGACCACAGACTAAAAATTTATAACTTCCTACTAACGATGATTGACAAACTTTATATCTGGTATCCAATTCAAACTTTAAACTTTATATTGATTTGTATTACTCTTTCACCATGTAGCTGAATGCAGTTTGACTGTTGATGTATTAAACGATTTATATATATATATATATTGTATATCTTCTGCGCTGACTGCTATCTGACAGTGACCTGCTTCCTCATTGACTGGTCCAGTGACCTGCAATGGCTTTCCAGTGGCACTGCATATCACTCTGATGAGTCAACAAATCTGCCCTATTCTTCTCTGGCCTTAAGACTGTTCCCTTTGACTGAGGCTGGGCTGAGAGCACTTCTGAGTAGATGACCTTGAAAGGACACTGTATAAAACTGCTGTAACAATAATAATAATAATAATAATAACAAAATCTTTGTTGTTACAGCACATCATCATTAGTCTGTTGTCAGCTCTGTTGGTTGGGATCTACTTCTGTGCTAGAACGACATGAAGACATTGCTATTGTATTTGGTTAATATTGTTTGTTGCTTCTTAGGTATCTCATCATGCAGAGTTGTTGGTATTTCAATGCCAATGATCGTCCTTGCTTTTCAAAGCTTCTGAGACAGCTTCAATCTTCAGCAATGACAAAGGTATGAACTTCTATTTTTTAATGATTATTGTTTTGATACATTTAAAGAATTTTATTGCAGCTCAAGTAAATTTTTGAAAATGTGTTAACAGAGTTACCTTAGAAGTGAGTTTGCCCTGTAGTCTCTTGGGTTCTGTCTATATTTGAAGAAGTAAATTACATGCATACTCATGACTGAATTTATGGATGCATGTGGGTGATTGAGCCTTAATTACAAAAGGTTTGAAACTCTTGGAACAGTCTTCCATCAAATGCCCATGCTCATAGTCTCTTTCACAGTTAAGGAACTTTTTTTGGCACATATCATAATTATATCTAGATATATATTATACCTGTGTAAAAATTCTTGTTTGATTGGCTGAGGAATTGAACTTTCATTGCCTCTTTCTAATTAAACACTTGTAAACCATTCTATTTGATCAGCACTTTGTTTTGTCAGATAAGGGCACCTCTAGCGAGTTCTAGTGCAGTAGTGCTATATGAATTTGTGATTGCAGTAACCCCAAAATTGGTTTTGCTATTGAACTTCCTGCATGAATTGTCTTCATCATGTATGACATTTTCTTCACAAGGTCTGTCTTTCTCCTCTTCAGTAGGTTCTCAACACAGCTCCCAGACTGATAGCCCGCCTTCCTCTGCTCTCGCATCTCTGCCTTTATGTTTCATGAACTTCATCGGTTCCCTCTCTAGATTTGCATGCAATTTAAAGTCCTCATTATATTCTTCAAAATTAATCTTCCAGGCTCAGTAGGTCTTGCCCTGAAATATCTGGTTTATGTAATACATGGACCTCATTCAGTTTCCTCCCACCATCCACTTCATTCCTCTAATAGACTTGACCTCTTGGTTCCTTGTTCCAGAACTACTACTGCTCAATCTCAATCCTTTGCTTCAACTGATCCCTCTCCTTAGAATTTGCTTTCTCCTTCTGTTTACTCTACAATTCTATCTGCCAGTCTCTCCTCTTCTTTCGATTTTTTAAAAACCTGGTTCTTGTTGCAGTGCCTTAAGCACTGGGAGTGCTTCCATACGTTTCACCCTTTGTGAGCCAAAATGTATTTAGCAACTACAAAATGAAGGATATATTTACTTATTTAGATTCCATTATTTGGAAGAAAATCATCTTGTTCCTGGTCTCATTTTCTCCACAAGACCTTTTCCTAATATTTCTCTTTCCTCTGTTGGTGTTCAACCTGACTGATGATGGAATTTGTAATGTAGGCCTACACTTAACTAAGTGTGCATCGCAGTATCTACTGACTCAGTCATTGGTCGCTGCTAAGCACATTCGACCACTATATAGAAGTTCTTACATTATTAGTATTGTCTGCCTCTCTTTAATGGTAGCAAACCTGGCAGTGTACTCACAAAATTAGGCTGAATTGCCGTTGTGTAGAAGCAGGGTTGAATGGAGAGTCAATGCAGACCAGGGTGAAAAGGATTAATGTGTATCTTGTCTCTGTTGAAGCATTGCCAAAGTATGAATTGTAAATCTGTAATATTAATTTCGTATCAATTTTTTCTCAGGAATTCAAAATTGTGGACAAGAATTCCGACGAAATATGGAAATCTGAATTTATACATGAGTGTGAGTGAAAGGCTGGAAACTGTCATCCAAAGTGTTCTAATAATTCTCCTCAGTTTGCATGTATTGTAGATTTTTTGTGTTCACAGTTGATGATATTTGCATGTGATGACTGTGTTTAGTCTATTGTACTCTGACAGTCAGAGAACAGTTGACTTTATGCTTTTTAAACTAAAGACATTGATTGATGCCTGTCAAGGTGATTTGAATGCCCAGTGCCTTTCTGTGACAACTTTGACTGTAGCATGCACTCAATTAGGGAAGATAGTTTGCCAGTTTATAGTGTAGACCTAAACACAAAAAGGAGTTATGAAGTACCTCTTCAGAAACATCCTGGTCTGCTCTTAACTGCACAGATCAGGATCATGAAAGTCTCCATCTATCTTTCCTTGCATTGAGGTTTCAGTTTCCGCAGCTCATCCTAGAAGAGGTCACCCATTCCAGACAGATGGTACTACCATGACAGAGGCATGATGCTGTACGTTAGTTGTGAAAGCAAAAGAGACGCAGTTCCCCACTGGCAATGGAATGAATTGATCTGTTGCTAGATGTCCTAGAGATGTTTCACTGAGTTGCTTTTTGTGTTTCCGGGAGCCAGACCCATCTGAGCCTCATTGATCATAAGCAATGGCAGCTCTGTGCATTCTGGGATGCTCTCTCTCACTCGTTTCAATTTGCTTAACTCTGATGGATTATGATTTGGAATGACTTCATCGAATGAAGCTTTATGAGTTGTGATAATGATGCCATGGTGTGTGGTCATGAGATTAGATTAGATAGTTATTGGGGACCAATGATAGACTTTGTGCTTTTCACAAGTGATTTGATCAGATTTAAAAGTGACAAGGTCTTGCAGCAACTGACAACACACTCCACAGCCATGCAACCTCAGTCATTGGAAGATCAGCCTTAATCGTTGTGTGACAAAGTTAATTCTATGACTGAATAATGTTTAACTACCGATAGACTGACCATAACACTGGAAGGAAGAGAGCAATGCTGTTGCTGTATAAGTTGTGTTCAAATGATGTTTTTACTGAAGTGATATGAATTGTGCTTGATCTTGTTTTTAGTTCTGAATGTAAATAGCAATTTCCAGGAAATGAGTTTGTAGTTTATTTTGCCGTCAGATGTGTGTTCCCAATATTGTTTTCTATGTATATAACTGATTTTACGCATTTTTCATGGATGAAGTTCGTTGCACTTAACTATCGTTCAGTTAGTCTATGGATGACTGTACATCTGTTTTCACTTAGCTAGCATTAATAGCTGTATAATTGTGATCAAAATTGTTTTCAGGCAGCATCTGATGTTTTGCTTTACAACTAGTTGGATTCTGTTAGTGTTCAGCCAGGCATTCTCTGATGTGATGGCGTTTTGTTGTTTTCAATTCATGTCTTCTCATTTTTTTAACTCTGCTGAGACATTTGCTATATTATGTGATGAGTGCTTATGTTTTCCTGGTCAAAAGTGGTCAGTATAGTGTGAACATTTGACAAAGCTTGTGAATGTTTGAAATCTAAAAAACGTGACTTGCCATAGAAAACCAAAAATTTTAGATTAAATGAGTTGTTGTAATAATATTATAATGTGATAGAGGAGGTATTAATGTGCCTTCCTACAATCTGGTAATATCTAGTTTCATTCAGCCACAGGCGTTAGTGACAACTGATCGAGGTGACTGAGCATGATTGTGAAAGACTGCAGGATATGAGGATATTGGTACTTAAATGCTTATACAATAATTTATAAAATGTTGCTCTGTCTACGGCATCACAACGTGACGTTCGGTTTGCCTGATTCAGTAGGCGATGTGAGTCAGCAGGTGGATGAAGTGAAGAAAGAGAAAGTGGTGGGAGCTGATGACTTGGATAACTTGTAGATTCTTTACTGAATGACCTTCCCTGGCAATCTGGAGTAGCATTCTTGTGGGGATGTCACCTGGATCTCTTCATTGCTTTAAATCCTTCCCTTGAATGAAACTGTCACGCTGACTAGTCTGCTGCGAGAGGCGCTTTACAAATAATAATAATAATTATTATACAGTGTTTTAAAGTAGTAAGAGTTCGTCAGCGCACGATTTTTATATCATTTCTTTCCAACTGTTGATCAGGGATTTATATATATTTTCTTATTATTATAGAGATTTTTCAGGATTTTAAATCAAAATTTGTAACCTGTGCAAATGGAAACCAGATTTTTACTCAATATTCTTCACCGTTAATCATTTATAGCATACCACGACGTCATAATGCGTATTGCTATAGCAACGCAGTAAAGACGTTTATTTTTTTACATATGAAACCGAATGTGTTGACATCTCCTTTCCTCCCACTTTATATATCTTCATTCCCTTCCTATTCGGGTATCCATATAGCCTAACAACAAAGACCAGTCACTACCCGCTCCGAGCGGAGGACTATTTAACACAGTTAAATGGCGTCTCCATGCAAGAAACCAACCCAGATCGCTCAATCACAATCTGGCCAATCACAGAACGTTGTCCAGGGATTAAAAAAGGCAAGCGGAGTATGTAGTCGCTGCCTTTCAGTTAGACAGTTGCACCCGAAAGACGGCACAGTTCATCTGCATGGACCGCGAAACAGCCCGTGTCCAGGTTCGAAGCAGCTACCACTGGGCCATGGTTCGCCGCAGGTGCTGTATGCAAAGGCAGTCGAAGTTGGTTCAGTCTTGGGTTTAGCCGACGAGGAGCGGGGGGATTTGGTCTCGTTGAGCATTCGCACGGGAAATGCTTCAGGAGTAGAAACAGTGTACGAGGCAGTCACATATAGTGTTGCCCGACACCCTAGACAAGATGGCGGCAGATTGCTGAAGCATGTCCCAAAAGGAGCCCGTTTCGCCTGCTCCCGGGCCCTCACTGATATCCTGCACTCCATAAATAACAACCCAGCTGGAGTTGAGGCTTGGCATCAGTTGATGTGGTTTGCCTCCAACATACTGGCACAACCACCAAGAGCGGGTCGCAGGCGAAATATGGCCAATGTAATCAAGAAACGCATTGACAGCCAAGCAGTCCTGCGGACGAGGGATGAGACGGAGCAGGAGGATAATGGCATTGCAAGATGCCCCAGTCCTACGGATCTACGCCTGGCTGCAGTTGGTAACAAACTTGAAGAGGGCAACATTCGTGCCGCCACTCGCATCCTCTGCAGTCAAGACTGTCCGGTCAAGGCGACACACGACTCTTTGGCAGCTATGCAGGAAAGGCATCCAACAGACAACTGGGCTGCCAACATGGCTGACTTGCCGGAAGTGACGCAAGCCGTCCCTTTCCAGGTCACGGAAATCTCTTTCTCGAGGACGCGATACGGTCATTCCCGGCTGGTTCATCTGGGGAACCAGATGGTTTGCGACTCCAGCACCTACTCGACCTGCTCAACAACCAAGAATCAGCTGAGACTCTCCTACAAGCGTTGACCGTCTTCACCAATGTGTTGCTGAGAGGTGAGTGCCCACTGAAAATACGAGAACTTCTTTTCGGAGGCACCCTCATCGCCCTTTCAAATAAATCAGGAGGTCTCAGACCAATCGTGATTGGCTACATCTGGCGACGGCTGTCTGCGAAATGCGCAGACAAATACGCCTTGACCAGACTAGGATCCTTCTTCGGCCCACTCCAGGTGGGCATTGCAACATCGGGCGGCAGTGAAGCAGCGGTTCACTCTGCAAGAAGCTTCGTCACAGATATGCCGCGGGATCACGTTTTTGTGAAGCTGGACTTTGCCAATGCATTCAATACCTTACGAAGAGATGTCATGCTGCGGACGGTTTATGACACAATACCTGAGCTATACGCGTTCATCCATCAAGATTACTCGGCGGTATCCATACTACATTTTGGTTCCTTTGTGGTGCAGTCTCAGATGGGACCTCAACAGGGGGATCCGTTGGACCCGCTGTTATTTTGTCTGCCGCTACAGTCGACTCTCCAATCGCTCCGCTCCGGGTTCAGACTGGGCTACCTTGACGACATCTCGCTTGGGGGCAGGAAGGAGGAGGTGCAACAGGACCTAGCCGCAATCAATTAACTTGAGTATTCGCACGGCATTCGGCTGAACAGAAACAAATGTAAATACTGTTCTGAAATCGAACTAACGGACAGGGAATTTGAAGACTTCCGGAGGATGAAGCGTGATTCATTGATTCTTCTTGGCGCTCCGCTTTTCAAGGGACAAGCGCTGGATGAAGTTCTTCTCAAACATAGCGATTCTCTGGAATTGGCATTGAAGGACTTGACCTGCCTAAAGGTTCAGGCCGCACTTATGCTGCTACGCTCCTGCTTCGGGCAGCGAAACTGATCTACCTCCTACGTGCAGCGCCCTGCTGGGGACACCCCCTTCTAGAGAAGATGGACGACCAAATGCGAGTTGGATTAGAAAACATCCTTAACATCAAGCTCAGCGATATAAAATGGAAACAGGCCACACTCCCGATAAGAAACGGCAGATTAGGAATTAGACGGGTGTCGATGATGGCATCTTCAGCTTATATAACCTCAGCTGCATCGACCAGGTCGCTCGTTGCCGCTGTTCTCAACTCGGAGGATTGGATCGACGATCATAAGGAAGAAATCCTTGAGGCCCGCACGCCAACACTCCCGGATGGTGAGGTATCGGCCTTGACCAGTCAGAAGGTCTGGGACAGACCCTTGATTAACATTGACAAAGCTGCAGTATTGTCTTCCACTAATGACCCACTCAGCCGGGCAAGGCTGGGCGCAATGTCATCACCCTACTCTGGAGATTGGTTCTCGACTGTTCCCGTCATCTCTTGCGGGTTAGGTCTGAGCAATGAGGCCGCGAGGGTGGCGGTGGGCTTTCGCCTGGGACTCAACATCTGTGCGCCGCATCAATGTCAGTGTGGAGAAACCGCTGACCCGGAGGACATCACGGTCTTGTTTGCAGACATTCGACGGGAAGAGCGGCCCGATACTTCGCCTTGAATGATATTGTCTGGAGAGACCTTTTAAAGGCAGACGTTCCATCCTCGAAGGAGCCACAAGGTTTGACCCGGAGCGACGGAAAGAGACCGGATGGAGCGACACACATCCCGTGGGCGAGAGGCAAATACATCGCTTGGGATGCAACAACTATCCACAAATGCGCCGCCTCCTACATCCACCTGTATTCGGCAGTGTCTGGCGGTGCGTCTGAACATGCCGCGGTCCGAAAGTGTTCCAAGTATTCTACTCTTCCCACCACACATGACTTCGTTCCCTTGTCATTCGAATCACTGGGACCCATCAATCTCGCTGGACGCGAGTTCTTGAC
Organism: Bimastos eiseni; assembly: GCA_959347315.1. Classification (NCBI taxonomy): domain Eukaryota; kingdom Metazoa; phylum Annelida; class Clitellata; order Crassiclitellata; family Lumbricidae; genus Bimastos; species Bimastos eiseni. The sequence goes on from OY365814.1 coordinate 8,056,792, forward strand.
GGAGTTGGGTCGCCGCATGACCGCCGTATCAGGAGATCCTATGGAGACCATGCACTTGTTTCAACGTCTCTCCATTTGCACTCCAAGATTCAACGCCGTAGCGTTCAGAGGCACGTTCAAACAGCCCACAGGGATCGTCAATTAAAGAACTGTCAGTCATAATAATAATAATAATAATAATAATAATAAGATTCCAGCGCAAAAGGAACCTCTCGGCTTGCTAAGAGAAGATGGAAAGCGACCGGATGGCGTCACGCTCATTCCTTGGACACGTGGTCGATGTCTGGCATGGGATGTGACAGTGCCCGACACCTACGCCAAGTCACATCTTGCCGACACATCTATCAGAGCTGGCGAAGCAGCCGAACGCGCAGCTAAGACGAAGAAGGCCAAGTATTCCACCATAACCAAAACCCACGACTTCGTATCCCTCTCCTTGGAATCCGGCGGCGCTTGGAGCAGTGATGGACTGCAGTTCATCTCAGAGTTGGGTAGTCGAACGAGTGTTGCAACCCACGATCCAGTGGAGACGTCATTTCTGTTCCAACGTATCTCGGTTGTTCTTCAGCGTGGGAACGCCGCCTGCCTCTTCGGGACATTGCTCACTTAGCTCGCCCACATGGGCGATAACAGCATAATATAATAATAATAATAATAATAATAATAATAATAATAATGAGAGATGACAGTGTTTAATAATAATAATAATAATAACATTATTACGCCCGCCCCCCACTCGTGGAGTGGGGGCGGGCCTTACTTTGGGACGCGACGGTGGTGGACACAATGGCCGCTTCTTACATCCCCGAGACAACTGCTACAGCTGGAGGAACGGCGTAGATAGCAGCCACAAGGAAACACACAAAATATTCTGAGCTAGAGAAGAAATACACTTTTGTTCCAATCGCTATAGAAACCTTCGGCCCCCTCAATAGTGAGGGCCTTGCCTTTCTGTCTGAGACTGGACGCCGACTTTCGACAACTACCGGTGACACCCGAGAGACAAACTTCCTTTTCCAGAACTTGTCGGCATTGATCCAACGTTTCAATGCGGTGGCTTTTCAGGGCACTATGTCAAGATTACAATCCACTGACAAGCGGCGACCCAGATGGCCTGATGACAGATCCGTTGGCAATGCCAATGATGAATAACACTATATGTGACATAATAACAATAATAATAATAATAATATATAGTAATAATAATAATAATAATAATAATAATAATAATAACAAGAGTTTGATGATTTTAAAGGCTAAACAATGCAGCACTTTATCATTTCATTTATTTCAAGTAACTTTAATCCTATGTACACTCGAATACAGTGATGGTGTCTCGAGATGACCTAAGCTCTCACTTCCAGGGTCATAGATTTTGTCCTCTCTGAAAGTCAACACTGCATATTATGGATATATATATATATATGTATATATATATATATCAATCCATCAGGACTATAGTAGAACAGTAGGTAAGAATTCTCTTTACAATGCACTGGCTCTCGGTCAACGGTTAACTGGAGCTTTAGTAGACCAGTCGTTTGCAACCTAGAGATCTATAGATCTATAGGATACGACACATCCATAATAATGTTGTTCGTGTAATATTTTCTGTCCTGATCTGCTGTGTGAATATATGTTACTATTCTTATCCTCTTCTCTTGTGGTCGTAGTACTTCTTCCGTTGGTCGATATATCTGCCTTGGGGAGTGGGGTGGGATGGGGTGGGTGGGTGTCCCTCATTGACTCTGGGGTCTGACGCTGATTCGGCTTCCTCTGTTGGGCGTAGGCGGTTTTTCGTCGGCGTCGATGAGATCAGCGGACGATGGAAAGACTCGGTCGTTCTTTCGACACCAAACACACAACTCAGGACAACAGCATCGGAAGCCAACGATGACGAGAACTGTGAGGGAAAGGACGCCAACGACACCTACCACACTGCCAATGATGACTGGCAGGTGAGAGGAGGAGACGGAGGAGGAGGTGGTGGAGATGGTCGAGAAGGAGGAGGAGATGGTGTTTGAGGAAGAGGGCGAGGAGAAGTAGGAGGAGGAGGAGGTCGTGGGGGATGAGGTGGTTGAGGAGGAGGAGGAAGACGCTGGGAAAGTGGTGGCGGGGGAGGTGGTGGTGGAGTTGGTGGTAGTGGAGGTTGTGGCAGTGGAGGTGGTTGTAGTGGAGGTGGTTGTAGTGGAGGGGGTTGTGATAGGGGAAGAAGTTGTGGTAGTGGATGTGGTGGTAGTGGAGGGGGTTGCAGTGGAGCGGATTGTGGTGGTGAACGTAGTGGTGGATGTAGTTGTGGTGGTCGAGGACATTGGGGAGGTCGTGGTGGAGAAGGTTGTGGATGATGGGGTGGAAATGGTGGATGAAGTAATGGAGGTGGAGGACAAGGAGGTGGAAGAAGGTGAGGAGGTGGAAGGGGAAGAGGTGATGGAGGAGGAAGAAGGTTTGTCAGAGGTATCTGTTGGAAAACAATAAACATCATTATCAAATGCATAGAATCAACATCTCACTCATTTCTTCAGCCACCCAATTAACAAGGCCATGTTGAGTTTCATAGACTTCGAGAATGACAGCTCAGAGGAAATACGGAAGTCCTCATGCACCAATGGGATTAGGGTGGGACTGACTATAATCTTACTACGAAATGTGGAGAAGGACCCGGCCACCATGTCGCAGGCACGGTGTTGGGTCATAGCAATCATTGCCCGGAGCCGGGGAACAAGTAGATCATGTCGATCTGTAGTTTAGAGAGGACGAGAGGAGACAGTAGACAGAGGTTTGCGGTAAAATGGAGCTTGACCCTTTAATAGGTCTAGGAGTACCTTTTATTGGATGCATACGAGAGGCAACGGAAAGCCAAAGTAGGACATCAGTCACATAGGGGGGGGGGGAGTATAGACCCTAATACCCTATGCATTCATTGCTCAATTATTGACCACTCGAATCGAATTCCAGAACCAGCCTCATCTCAGACTTCACTGGAGTACATATTCGATCCTTTGACCCATTTATAGGAAACGTTGAGCCCTTCACATCCCTGCACTTCGTGCCCAGCCTACATAAAATGAGCAACTGAGCATGGCTGGGTATATTTTAAAAATTCTGCATTTATTAATATCCTAAAAAACGTAAGTCAAATACAATAAAGCGACTGCAGTGTAATCTAACAGTAATAGTATACGACTGCTTAGAAAGTCTCAAGTAAGTAAGTATATTCTTCATTTACCCAATAGTGTAACCACACTTAGGCTTTCACGAATTTATATATATTAACCATTTTTGTTTAAAAGGTTTTCCTCATCAAGTTGTTAACAGATTACTGTGACGTGATGACAGTCCGTTTGATTTGCGAAAGGAAGTAGGCCCAGTCTAATAAGTCTATTACAGTGATTAAGTGAGGAATATCGGTTGCGCACCTGTTGGCGACTGGTCCATACTTGAAGTAGCCTTCTGACATTTGCCGATATTGTTGCATGCCTATAGACAGACAATAGGAAACACAAACAACCGTTATTAATAGGAATAATAATGATAACAAAGGAACAATGATAATAATACTATTACTATTATTATTAGTATTAATATCTGTATTATAAAGATTATGAGCCTTCAAAACTCAGTATTTTGTACTCAAACAGAGTCAGTAGCAGCATGAAATAATTAGTCGCACGGTATTCGAACAAGGGTAGCATAAGGAATTCCGTACATCAGTGGTATATATACGTGCATATAGGTGAACATATGTGATAGATGTTAGATGACTGACCTCGTTCTGCTGGCATGAACTTGAACATGACGTTATGCTGACACTGCTAACACTGATACACTTCTTGTCGACACACATCTATCGTTCAAATAGAAATAATAACCGTACCACATATTAAACAGCAGATGAAATGATAAAACACATTATACATGCATTAATCATAATACTGTGTGACCTTTTCTTTAACAGGTACACATCGGCATCACGCGGGGATACAAAACAGACAGAGGTTGATGATCATCATCAGAAGAATCAGTTTAAACCAGCAATTAGACAGCATTTAGTGCAGGATACAAGTCATACAAAAGTATTTAGACCATTGAGAATGGCGCTGGGGCAGGTTGTAACAGTGTTGGAACCAGCCCCGTGAAAAACGTGACAACTAGCTCCGACCATGCATCTGATATGATTAAATAAAATGCTATCACACTATTATAGCTAACTAGGTTTTGTTATTGGTTGTGTAATCTTAAAGAGAGAAGCTTCGCAATAACCGACACTAAGTAAGAATATAATGCGCCTGACGTGCGTACTGAGAAAAATAATACATTTTGAAAATTTTACTTTTGGTGTCGAAAATCACAATTATTTATGAAAACAAATTTATAAAATTAAAGCTTAAGCGATGACAAGAGGAATATAGATCGGAAGCGATAGGACGCACGTTTTGATCTGTATACGCTGGTTCACCGATTTACCGTTTCTGGGATTTATGCGCGGTCACAACCTACCCCGTTACAACCAGCCCCAGTCTCCCCTATATATATATATATATATATATATAATATATATATATGTTGTGTGTGCGCGCACGCGTGTGTGCTGCTCGTATAAAGTTGGATCCTGTCCCTTGCAACCATAGAACGTAGGCTGACCAAATGGGCAAATGGGAAGAATCAGAGAAGGTCCGGCCTCCGCTTTTTGGCAGAGACTTAATGTATAGGTGGCAGGTAAGCAACAGGGTCTGTGAGTTCGCTTGTGAATTTGTAGGGAGTAACTAACACAAAGGCAACGTTCACAATATCTGACTCTCTTGAAGTGCTCTTTAATCACAACAGAAGCAAAGTCAAATTGAAACAAGTAGCGTGCAGACCTAATCTGTGCCTAGCTCGTTAGTGGTATGCAGTATGTACATACCTGTAGGCCTACCTAGCTAGGTTACTCTCAGCGTAGCGCTTGATATTGGGTCTTTCAGAAACAACAAATGAATATACTTTCAATCTTAATCTACGTCTAATGCACTTTCATTGTAATCGCAATTAAGTCAAAAGCTATTCATAAGGTGTACCGACGAACGACGTAGGCCTATCCACGACGACAAGAGTAGCCCTACGTCGTGGCCTTCAGAGTTGAGTCTTAAAGGATCAATTAAATCTTTCGGTGCTCCCGATCAACAATCAAGAAATATCTCTCCCAGGGCGATTGAATTCAAACTAAGTTACAGTTTAACTGCGTGATAATAAAGATCAAATAGCGTCACCCTCCTCCTTCATCTAGGCATGGGACTGGCACTGTCAGAGTATAGGGCCTCAAGACAGTGGCGGAGTCAACATTCGAATGAAGTAGTTTCCGTTTAACGACACTACCAGCTGTGTACTATTAGACAGAATGATTGACTAACCATTCCTTCGCCACATTTCGCTCCATTTGGAACGAGACCAGGGTCTGGCGTCAAGAGGCCAAAGTCAAAAACGGCTGAATGGCAAGACGCTGATCCGATGCTCACTGTCGCCAACTGGAAATAGATGGTGTAATAGGACAACGATCGAGTGTTGTCTTCGCACTGCAGCATTCCACACATGACATCTCTACAGGAAACGATAGACAAAGAGAGTGAGTCACAATCATTCATATATATATATATATATATCAAAGAATTGGCAGAGGAGCTGAGGCATGAGAAAGTCAAGAACAAGTGTCTGATAAGCGATGTGCTGAGAGGATTTGAAATTAACTTCATGGTGTTAAAAAAACAGTGAACGAGGATATAATTATATGAGCCAGTCAGAGGGGCTCGGGGGACAAGTCCTCCCACCTTTTACGGAGAGGGGACAATTTATACGTGTGTCCGCCCACATTTCCTACTCCACTCATTGGGTGTCCCCCACCTGTCAAGCGAGATCGCCGCCTCTGGAGCCAGTAAGATATGTATACGGCCACCAAAGAGAAATTACGTTAATGTAGATCTATGTCTTATACGTGCGTGAGTGTGCGTGCGTGAGTGTGCGTGCGTTTGTTATATTAAGCATATATGTGCGTACTTTGTCTGACACGGAATGTAAGTTATATTTGGTGTCCACGTGAAGCCACAGTTGCCGTGAAGTTGACCAAGAGTGTTCAGCGAACTGTAGCAGGTGTTAGCTGAAACAGCGGTTCCAGATCCCCAGAGCAGAGCACACTGTGAGAGATGGCTGCGACATCTGCCTTGATAGCAGTAGGCAACGTCCTAAAGGAAAAAGATATTTTTAAAGTCCTTAACAGTAATAAATTAATAATATAAGGCGTTGTACGATTGCAACAGTGCGTGATCATCTAAGTTATAGTACGAACGAACGAACGAACGAAGCAATGTGGTATACATCCGATAAACAAGGATACGTTACAACCATTCCAAACTCAATGACTACTGTGCATTAGGTCAACTGTAATTATGCCAAGAAACTACTCACTAATTGCAAAGTGAGGTCACTTTAAGCATGTTCCAGCCAACGGCACTGCAGGTTTGACCCATTTAGACTGTATACGGATCCCATATGGTAATAATTATGGGTCCTTTAAGGGTTCTATGTGGGCATGCTAGCAGGAACATCGCAGGCTGCTTTATCTTTCAAATCCGTTATCTGCATTTTAAATTCCATACTTCCAGATATTCCAGTAATAAAATCACAGCATATGAGTTATATGATCACACCATCTTAATTATTGTTTTGTCTTTAACCTTCCTCGTTCTGAGGGTTGGCTGTACCATGGCCAACTCAGAGCCAGCTGTTCTATTTCTGGTCCCTTGTAATAAATGGTGAATGATAGTTCAGTCTATAACTTCATATTGTCTATTCATATCGATCTGGGTCTTTCCCGGGGCCTTGCTCCAGGTACTATGCCTTGGACGATCTTCTGTTCTAAACAATATCTAGTCTTCCTTGTTATATATGTACAAAATCCGATAGTTTGCATTTCTTGACGTCGCAATCCATTTCCAATTCCAATTCTTGATAGAATTGAGTAAATTCCTTTCTACACCGGTATTCTTCTTCACACCATCAAAGAACGTTAATCTGCTCAACCGGGTAATTTTGTTGCTGCTTGGATTAATTAAATGTTTCACATCCCATATTATAATATACTTGTGAAAACTTTGGTCACATATAGGTCTAGTTATGCATGTTCATATCTGGGTTGACCCAATTGAGACGGATATCTGGTTTGGTGTACACAGTACACCTGGTCGTGTAACCCCAACATTTGAGAATGTATTTTTAAATCATAAATGTCTCCCTCTTCTGACGTTTTCAATCGATTTCTTCACTGTGCGATTCATTTAACAATGCAAGGATTATGCTGATCTGTTGAAGACTTACTCCTCCTCCTCCTCCTCCTCCTTCGTTCACAGTGCAACTGGATCCGTCTTGTTTGTAAGTGTCGGATGGACAGAGTGGCTGGAGACCAGTGCAGAGTTCTTCCAGGTCACAATCGTCTGATTTTCCACGACACGTTGTTGACGAAGGAAGAATCTAAAGTTCAAAGTCATGAGATGCACACAGAAGGGCAAAAGAGAAGTAAATCCCTGAGATTTGTAAACTTTAGTTTTATATGGATAATGCTATAGCTCACTGCTTTATATATAAAACGTCTGAATACTAGCTGCATGGGACACTGAGCAGTGAGCTATAGCATTATCCATATAAAACTTTAATATATATTTAATATATATATATATAATATATATATGTATATATATGTGTGTGTATATGTATATATATATATATGTGTGTGTGTAGGCCTACACTCTGAAACCTCGTTAAATCCATGAATGAATTCATTGAAATGCCTTTGACACCAAGTCATAGTATATGTGCTCTGATGACGTTAGGTCGCGAACAAGGTAAGCCTATGATAATCAAAACTCGTTTTCGGTCTCAACGACTTCGCTTAATGCCTCTTGTAGGTCTGTAAGAACGCTGATTGTTCTACTTAGACTAGCTCTACTTATAATTGCTCATTCGAGGGGTTGGGCTGTGAAACCTCTATTAGGTCGGGCAATGGCAAACGGTCCTGTGGTGTTTCCCGTTGGTAGACAATTATATAACCATCGCCAATAGGGGGAAACGAATCTGTATTAACATTCTGAAGAAGATCAGGAAGGTCTGACGGTGGTGAAGACATGAAAAAAACAGGTCTAGTAAATAGAAAAATGAATAAAGTTTGAGGTGCGAAAATCGTGGTTCTCCACCATGTAAGAACGCTGATGGTTCTACTTAGACTAGCTCTACTATTATATCAGATGTTGACGAGTAGATTATGCTAGGGGAAACTAGCTACACGTGAAGAGACGGTTAGAATACAACTTATCTTTATTAAATACAGAGAAGAAGAGGTAATAATAGTAATATATATAATGATTGTGACTAATACATAACTATTACATGTACTTACTAATGCGAGTATGGGTGAGATGATAATGTCCAAACCCTAAGATGATACGAGTTGACGAGCCTGACAAGATAGTTAGAGTTCTTCGGAAGTCAGACTGCAAAGTTCCTAACAGTGCTGTAGCTTATAAGTCACTTTCCTCAGCCAAAGAGGAAACTGGCCTATCCTAGGACAGACTACTTTGATTGGCCAACTACTGACCACTCAAGGTATCCCTAGAATGTGGGTTGACTGTAACTGCTAGAGCCTACACGAGTGACTGACAGAACCTATACTGTCTGAATTAGTGAATGTTCATCTAAAACTAATGTATAATAATGATCTATATATATAATTTGTTCGAGGCTATCTATTGTAATGTAAAGTTCATAATAATCACGGTTACAGGTCTACTGTACCACCTTCAGTCCTTATGATAGCATGTGCTGTACGTTGCAGTACTGCGCATCAACTCCAAATACAAGGCACCGTTTGCTATTACATAATATTATGAAGTAGAGTACGTTACATACCTGACAGGTGGCGATGTCGCAGCATCTTCCGTAGGCGCATTTGGAAGAGGGTGTCAGCCGACAGGTGGTTGAGTTGCAGCAGCTCCTGTTGCACTCCTTAACCGATCAATCGAAATTAGTAAACCATGGAACCATTCACGTTTGTAGGCGCTAATTGCTATAATTATTTATTTCTAAACGGACATCTTAATCTACGACTCTGACTGTATAACAATTAAAAGATAATTGATGTGAGACCGAAAAATTGTAGAACCACCTCTACAAGAATATGTTTTGAATCCTCGATAATTGTGTTGACTGAATGTAAAAGATAATAAGTGATTCACAATAATATGTGAAAGATGAACTTGTGTGGTGAATTATTAAATTCACCATTTAGAACAGAGAACGTCGACTACTCCTATTCTATCCATTTAGACTCGATCTCTACGATAATAAATGTTTTTATACTAAATATCTATCTGAACTGCAACATTCCATTATCATAGAGCGATTGATACCTGGCTGAGAGCATTCCCACAGTCACACTGCTCTCCTCTTTCAACAATTCCATTTCCGCAAGTGGCTACTGTCGACTGAAAGATCGTCTGTGGAATGTTGTAGAGACAAATGTCTAATCCATGTTGAAACGATTGAGTCAACGTATCCACCGAACATTGCGACCATTTCATCGGTGTCCTTGTATAGCTGCAATCATCACAATAACCGACTCATTCAGCGCTAAAGCTGCTGGTGTTCCTCTGTTACCCTTACATTAGCGATTTATAAATGTGTAGCTTACGAATGCGATTTAAATCTATCTGTTGGCTAATCAATAACTGAAGCCTAAATACCAACTCATCAATCGTGCAACAGGCTTTAGTTAATTAAAACGTTACGTAATTAGTGTGCAGAGGTGACATTCTTATATGTGGTTATTTTCAACAGAGAATGTTGGCTTTGTCAAAGACTTAATTTAATTTAGGAAAACTGGAAGACGAATCCGGATGCAAATACAGCGACTAAAGTATAATTGTGAAGAGGAGACGCTTGAGGTGCTGAGGCAGATGAAAGAGAGGATGAGTAGGACGGGATGTCGTCATCATCACTTACTCCAATGAAGGGTTCATGACGCAGACACCTGATGGGTCATCACATGAGCAGCTGTGCGTGTCGTGTTCCAAACCGAGGTTGTGGCCCACTTCATGAGCCATAGTTGAACCAGCAGGAGATGGCCAACTGTATATGTCCTACAGCAGCATCAAAAGCAGCAGCAGCAGTTCAGTCTCGTCCATTACTTGATCTATCCCATCAATGATCTCATCACGTGATCTGTGCTTATCCAATATCCTTATCACATGTCTATTGATTCCCTTCCAGTCAGCACTGATTCACTTATTCACTGATTCACTGATTCACTGAACATGTGCACAGTGCACACTGGCAGAAAGTTCCAACGATTAAATAAACGTTAATAAATGACGAAACGATTTTCATTGCAATTCCGTGAGACGCGATCACCCTGTTGCTTGTTGTTGTATGATATAACGGAGGGCAGCGACGACACAGGTTAAGGGCAAAGGCATCAGAGTTTTTCTGACGATTTTCTCGTCTTAGAACTGCACAGAGACGTTGCAAGTGTGTGACAGACAGACAGACAGATGCATAAATATATGTAATGTATATATATATATTGTTACACTTACGCTCACAAAAGCTCCAGAAAACTGATGTGAGCAGATTGTTCCAACGCCACCCAGTCCAAGTACTCCATCATCGAAGGGCACGTGTCTGTAACGAAGCAGTCATCAAACATCAAACGATTGGCGCGGTTAGCCTCGTTCTGGTTTCCCAAACTTAGAGAAAATAATCGGCGATACACGTGAAACCATCGCGATACTCGCTCGATATAAAAAAGAGTATCGGCGATGCAATACTTTATCACGATATTTACTGCGCTGGATATACATATTGCATGTTAATGAAATAAGTAAGCACGTTGTGACGGTTATTTAGCCTACCATCATCATAATCATCGTCGTCGTAATCATCATCATCACCACCACCGTCGTCGTCGTCATCATCATCATCACCACCACCACTATCATCAACACCATCATTGCCTCTGAGATTGAGAATTATAATTGTGATTTTACTCGAAGGCAAGTGCACATGTATTACTGTAAAGCTATTCTCCGTACGTGACGTTTTGGCGCAGATCTCTGATACAACAATAGTGTATATTACATATTATATAAATATATTATATGGCAATCTGCACCTTTAGCGTCGTAAATTATTCCTCATGGCAAATCAGGTGAAGCCTCGCAAGCGTCGGTAGTAGGGTATCCGGACGTTTCATCGCAGTCCTATTAATCGCGCACCCGTTCAACACAGTCGAAATGTCAAGAACTAGTATAAATCTGAAACCGATTGTCACGATCCTTCTTGAATCGTGACGCTTCGTTTTCTCATCCACCAAACACGAACAACGACACTTCTTGATGTTTAAGAAATATATTAATATCACATATACGACTATCTAGCAGATCTACACGTAAGTTAGAAATTAACTGGACAGAGGTCGACTTGGTTCTCGAAGATCTACACCCTGTTGTTGATGGCTCTCCGACGTCTTTCCAAGTCCAGACACTCTATGCTGTAGCCCTTCTCGCTACAGCAGATAAACCCCGTCCTCCGCCATCGCTTCTGTAATGCGGACTACGATCCTGCTGTCCCATTGGTCCATCTAGACCCTCACTTGTCCACCCCTCGACGCTGATCCGTGGGATATCCCCTCTACCACTAAATTCGAGTCACTCCTAGTATACCGTTAATGGCGTTTTAGAGGTCCGTTGAGATTAAAGAGTTATTTAACGTCAAAGGAGATCATAGGCCTCCGGGGATTAAATTCCTGCTCCACCGTCGACCCATTAATATTTTAGGCGTCTCTTTTCCCTCAGCCTTCGGTTCATTGGGCGTCTGAACCAGTTGAGACCGGTTGCTTCGGTCTCATATTCCCGAGCGCTGCGGCTAAAGGACTCTCGTCGGTGAATCGTTGCTAAAGTGACTATCCCTGGACGAACAGCTAAGGGATTAGATTCAGCCTTTGGCGTCGAATTTCGTCTTCGTGGCGATTCGCATGGATGACCTCCTCGACGCGGTGAATTGACGCCGGTCGCTCATTAAGTGCATCTCGATAGTCTCTTAAGGCGTATAGGGTAGATGCACCCCGCCGTCCTCCCTCCAATTTGTCGTTGGCTGTCCTCCACGTAGCCTCTGAGTCAGATGCATTTCTTTAGCGTCATTGAAAATCGCCATTCGTGACACCGATTATAGCAAGGCCTTTTTTACAGTAATCAGCATTACAGTAATACTGAAGGCAATGTTAATGTCCCATATAATAATCAATGTAATGAGTGGGTTAATGCATAATTGACTGGTAACTTAATCAGTTGAGTTACGACTGAGAAAAATGTGCAATAGCTCCTAGATATGTCATAATTTCAGCACGTTCATACGCTCCAACAGCTCTTTCGATACGTTAATTCAGAAGCCTGTAAATTTTCTCTGACGGTCACTGCTTGGAGAAACACCGCTGTCTGCTTCAGACTGTCCTTGTTGAAGCTTGTTCACACCATTCATGAAGGTCCATAGACTAGGATTATTGTACTGAAAGAGTGACTGACGGCCATGGTGCCACCCTTCAACAGAGTTGCTAGTCTTGGCGATGCCATCGATGGTTCCTGCGTACTGGTTCCACACATCAACTGGAAAAAGCGCAGTTCCATAAACTTCACCTCTTCCTCTCAGACGCCGGCCACGTATATACGTAAGTTAATGAAGAAACAATATTACACAATTGACGGCATTTACTAATCATAGTAATCGTATCGCTATGAATAGAACTGCGATGAATCGGTTTGCGTTGAATGGGGGCTGCTGTGAATTGGCACTGCGATTAATAGGACTGCAATAGACCGCGTTGAACGGGGCGCGATGAGACATCCTAGAACCGGTAGTAGAAGAGGGATCGGTGAAAAGAATCATGTTTAGCTAGAAGCTGGATCAATGAAACAGATGATGTTAAACAGGGAGCTGGATTGACGAAAATAATAATGCTTAAATAGTAGCTGGATTGATGAAAATAATCATTTTTAAATATAAGCTGAGTTGATGAGAAAGATTGTGACTATCCATTCCGCTTCTATTTATGCATGATTCTGTTCATCATTCCAGTTCACAGTTTGGCATAATTATTTTCATCGATCATGCTTCATATTACATTATGTATTGTATCAGCTATCTGCGCCTAAACGTCCTGTGCCAAAACGTCCTTCGTCAAAACGTCCTGCGCCAAAAAGTCCTGCGCCAAAACGTCCTGCGCCAAAACGTCCTGCGCCAAAACGTTCTGCGCCAAAACGTCCTGCGCCAAAACGTTCTGCGCCAAAACGTCCTGCGCCAAAACGTTCTGCGCCAAAACGTCCTGCGCCAAAACGTCCTGCTTGGCGATTAGCACTTATGCTGCCTTAACTAGACGGCATGAGACACAGTGACTGACTCAGTTTCTTTATATCAAACTATCCGTCCTCGTAAACATTCTGCTTAGATTATAAATTCCGTCGATCTCTCACTTCTTCTCAGACCAACAAAGGCGCAGAATAATATTAAATAACTGAGGAGTAATTTACAATTTATTAGTATTTTATGACGATTTTGAGAGCGACCAATGGACCATGAATGGTGATACGTACGTGATAAGAACTCCGTTGTCGTTGTAGTGATAGGGGTTGATCTGTTGCATCCTATATGCATTCCACGCCTCAAGGGTTTTCACTTTGTCACTGCCATTCACAACTATTTTGTCCGTCGTTGTCCATATTTCCACTCCGACGAGAACTAAGTAGATGTTCAGAGGCTGATAAATCTACGCACGTATTATACAAGCACGTGTATGTAATGTTCGCAGCCTACCGCCGAGATGAATGCTGTACATATTGCTAATCTTGTCATCATAGAGAGATGTCATATTAAGGCTGCATTGAAAGAGCGCGACAACCTCCATGGAGATGTGTCATCGTATCGCATCGTTAGATTTGTATCTCCATGTTGAGAGCCTTTCGCTGGAATAGCTATTCAGAGGCGCTCTCACTCTCAGCATGGAAATCTCGGCGGTGAAAGAAACGCTTTTAAAGAATGAAAAGCCGACGGAGAAGGGTCAGTCAATAGCTTAGCTTTTAACGATGGAGGAAGGTGATTCCAGGTAGATGGACCAACAACAGCAAACTCCCGGTATTGGGTAAAGGCAGTTCTAGTTATGGAAAAAAGATCAAGACGAACAACAGAGCGCAAGGAGCTACATAAAGATGCAGATTATGGCTTTCGTAAGTATAGTCAGAGATATATCTAGAGAGAAAGACACTGTTTTGGGAGGCCCATAAGAAGTAAGTTGAAGTAGTCAGTTGCAGTAGTCAAGGCGGGAACAGACAAACGCATTCATTATGATGGCCAAGACAGAGGGAGAGACCTCTTGTCTGGTGGCTCTGAGACGCCTCAGTTGAAAGTAACAGTACCGGGTCAATCTATCAATCAAACAATCAATCAATGGGCCAGGTTGAACTCCATCAAGTGTGACGCCTAAGTCACGGACATCATATAGAGGAGTATATGTAAGCAGGGAATTTCTCAGCCACTTTTAAGTCAAGTTTAGCAAGATATAATTTTATTGTCTAGACCAAAACCATGAAATTATTAAATAAACCAATTCGCAGACACGCATTCGAGCATGACACCAACCGGGTTAGAACAGTTTACTATAGATTGTAAACTTGAATGCATAATTATTTGCGTTGAACTTGAATCGATGAAACTTTGATACGTACCGAACTGGCGATGTTGACAATGTTCTTCGTTCGATCAAAGACTGCCATTGAGTTGCTCAGGAGATTCAAGTACTTGAAAATATCACAAATGATTCCACAAAGGTATTTTTAAACAGTCAATGGAAACCAAAAGATTAATATTGTTTAGTGTTAAACATAGGTCTATATCTACTTTATAATGACATGTTTTTTCTTTTGAACACATGTCCCGTATTACAATGGCCTATGCATAGGCCTATACTCTCGTCGATAGTGCTGAATTTTGCAGAACATTGTGCAGTTCACAGCACATTATTGTGAATTGAATAATACAGACCAACCTAACATGAGGGATAGCAACACCTTACTGTGCACTTCAAAACTACGAAATGTGGTGACGGTAGTTAGGCTAAGCAGAATAAGAAGCATTAAGCAAGAATGTTTGCGTCAATTAACAGCCATTCATTGACGTAAACACATTTTTAGCAAGTGCCCAAAAGAGTCTTGAAAACGATCATTGTATGCCACAACTCAACTATCAACTGATCTAAAGAGAAATCTTCACTTTCTGAGCATTGCTTACAAACCGATAAACGTGTTCTTCCTAGAAACGTTCAACGTCGATGTCGTTGTTACTTGTTAGCATAATAGCCTTTTAATACAGAGCGAGGCTAATCAGTTTCTCTTGAAGCGACGCTAGATAAATGACTAATTAAACTTACATCTATTCTGTTCCTCTCACCTAAATATGGAAATCAATTGCGTTATTATGTCAGTCTGTATATGTCTGTCTCCCTTAAAAGACACAGCTGCATATCAGATGAGAGAATATAATTGTCTTCATCACAATTTCTCATTTAAATCAGCGGGCGTTGAACTTCAGAATCAATGCTTTCTCTATGCGTCGAGTACTATTTATTATAAAAATTAATTTCTAATTACTTGCGATCTGTCGTTTGCGATGTAGACTTCAACGACTTTCGTTTGCTTGTCCAAATCCATTGGCCACTCGAACGCCCTCCTAGACTGCCACCGAAAATATATTACATGGAACCCAATGCAGCATTAGCTTTAACTGATCGATTTTAAATTAGTTGAAGAAATTAACAACGAATTCACTATTTTTTATCAAATGACCTCTCCTATGAATTATTCAGTCGACAACAATTGCACTAATAGCATCAAGTGTCTCTAGCAAAGGCGTCAATTCGATCCTTGTCTAACATTTGAGATATAGGCTATTATGGGATTGGCTCAAACATATAGCTACATTATACATATTATTTACCAGAAACCTTAACGTAGACATAAACTTCTGCTGCACAACATGTGGTCTAATAAGAAGAAAGTGAAGAGGCAAAGGTATTCACGATCTACCAGCATATTGGAGCGTCAGCTGGTGAGAGCATCGAATTATGACGAACCAACAACGAACTGGCTAATAACCTAAATCATTCGTTTCTCAATTGGTAGATCATTCACTGATTCAGAAGTGGATGATCAGTTTTATCAAATCTATCAAGAATTAAAACGGTTGCTGGATCATTTCCGATTTACTCACTCTTGTATGGTTCCAGTTTTTTGATATATTGAACATCCGAAGTCCAGACGCAGCTGCATCATTGCCTATGGAGAAAAAGATAGCACGATTTTCAACCTCTAGTAGATAGACTCACAATCCCACATGTATATAACTTGAAGTTCATGCTCACTAGAAGGCAAACTGCGATCAAAATTACGAGACAGCGATCGATAGCCTCTCAGTGACTGCTGTGTTTTCTTTTAAATTCTCTTCTGCTATTTCGATGTTGATCTCGTCATTACCATTGTGCTTTATTTGGCATAGGCCATTGTGCATTCTGAATTCTGAATTCAGATTTTTACGACAGATGAATTCCTTCAAATGCGATGTAAACGCAAGCGTCTCATTGTTAACTTAGTTAATATCGTAGCCTACAACTAGCCAAATACACATGAAGACAAATTTATGTGAACCTGAGACCAACTACAATTTCTGCATATTGATAGTTTTGCGAACATCACAGATTTCTTTCACTGTCCACTAAAGGCAGTACTTGATGTTATATTCTTAATGAGTTTTGTGAAGCAAATCCTCAACAATATTTCTCTGGTATACTCTTGAAGGCTTTAAAAGAATGTTAACAATTGAAAAAAATAGTAAGAATGATCGGAAAGGAGACGATCAGCGTTTTATGGTGTCACCTACCGCATTTGTAGACTGAATTGGTAGAGTTATCTCGAACTCTGTAGACTCTGTGAGGTCCATTTAACTGATCCCCAGATGGATCTATGTTATAGGACACTTTTCCAATGGAGAAGTAACCACTAGAGTTTTAATAAACCACCCACAAGATATCAATAAATTCAAAATCCAAACTTAAAAACAGTTGCAAATAGCAAAATAATTCACTTAGATAGTCTACACGTCTTTCCATGGCGTATAGGTTTAGTCAACGTTTCATAGGGACATCGCTCGCCAGAGAAAATTTTACTTAGGGTCCCATTTAAGTGACTAATAATTGCTAATGATAATAACTTTTAATAGTATTATTAACTGTTTTAGATCTTTGGGCGTCCAATATGAAGGTGAATTGCTGGCATTTGCATCTGTATAGGCATTATGCCTTGCATTCTGTTCCCCTCCCCCGTATATCACAGACATATGACACCTACTAATAGGCTACTATAGATAGATCTATTCATGAGTGTACGTACGTAATTCCCTTGCATGTGCTGACTGCTGCAGTTGACTGCGGTCTATCTCTCACCTTCCCAACATAATAGCAGTGTTCAATAGTCTGTGAGAAAGAAAAAACATTTCCAGAGACAGGTAGGTAATTATGTCTGGAGAAATTTATGCATTCCACACAGACAGACAATGTTTACGGTGTAAATATATTCTCCTTATGAGACCAAATGATGCTCTCTCGATCTGACGAATAATATATCTTTCCCCGAAATATCTGGTTAACGCAATACTTCGACCTCCGTCCACCGTCCACTACTATAGGCCTACGTTCGTCCAATTGGCCTAACATCTTGGTTCCATGTCCTAGATCTGCTTTGGCTCAGTCTCGATCCTTTGCTTCAATTGGTCGCCTCTCTCTGGAATGCTATTTCGCCTTTTGTTCGCTCTGAACTTCTTTCTATCTGGCAATCCTCATTCGCTTTGCTACAACCCTTCTTCTAGTGGAGCCTTCAGTACTGACAGCGCTTCTGGACAGAGGCGTCAATCCCCTCTGAGTGATGGAGGAAAATCCCCCGGTTCCCAGTGTTAGAAAGGCAAGGTATTCCCCTAAGACTAAAAATTATCCCCCTACCTGAAATTTGCCTCCGGACCCCTCCCCCTATGTGGACGCCTCTGCTTCTGGACGGTTCACCCTACGAGAAGAGCTTTACCAAAGCTTAAATACAATACAATATTATCATTAGACATCACTCGCTAGCGAGCAGTTCAACAAATGAACCTATGAGTATTTGCTTTTCTGTTCGTCCGTGAAATCAAGATTTAAAACAACTCTTCACAATATTAGCTCCACCTATTTCAACATTAGCATAACTAAATGTACATATTGAAAATAATGTCCCATTGCCATAATACATAGATATTTTCACATAATTTATAATTTATTCATAATCTTAGTCTTTGCCAAGCATATACTATGCCTTCTACAATCATTAGCATTACCAACTAAATGATTTTTAATGTTTTTAACTGAACGTTACAATAAGACATCTTTAGCCAGTAGGAAAAGAAGATTTGATGTTCAGATTATTTGCATCATTTTCTAAACATTCATATGTTTCCATCATCATCGGTTTGAGTCATCTTTGACTGCTCCGGACACCACACATACCATTCATTTATATGCCTGCATCTGATCTGTGGTACTTTTATCCGGTAGCCGCGTTAATCCCCATCTTCACTGGGCATATTATCCTGGACCCAGAGCGAACCTTCATGTGACAATGCTAGCGACACGTGGGTACGGGTCAGGGTCTGAACGCGCACGGGTATAAAGTGGCCCAACTCGAGGTTGTCAGGGTCTGAACGCGCTGGCATAGGCCTATATACATGTATCATGCTATAGCCATTGGTCATAATAGCCATTATTTTCTGATAAGGAATCAAAACATCGATGTCTGCCATGATTAGGACGACGGAGAGATCATTAGTTAGTTCGTCCATAGCTTCAAACGGTGCCACTATTTTTTATATTAAACCAGAGTCGTTATTATCTTTCGATACTGATTAATAATAATAATAATATAACGCACATGATTAGCATTTCTGACAATGTCACCGTAGTCGGTAACTGTCTTCTCGAAGTAGTTCACAGCAAACAGGTATCTAAAGTGAAAACAATAATTAAACCATGTTAGAATTGGATTAGAGACGTAGAAGCTCATCCGATCTTATAGCAAAAGAAGATCTCGTGAAACAGATAATGGCCTTCAAATAAGTTTACTATTTGCGAAGAATGGCTTACTGCAGGCCATGTTAGGCCTATATTTACCGAATATGAGATCAAATGATATAATCCTATCCATACCTCAACGTGGCGAGGGGTGAAACAGTGGAACTATGCCATCAGTGGTGAAGGCTTTGACCGAAGTACCAATTAATTAGGGCCCTTACACGAGGTGCAAAAGCTCAGTAGGAACCTTGGCAAGCTGGCTAGGTTGGGAGGCAACGACGTCGGATACCGGATACGACGGATAGTATCAGAGAAGACCCTGAAACTCCCCGGAGGAGAAGCGCGATGGTCGAACGGATGGTTGCAGATATTAGGTTCATGAAGAAATAGACGAATGAAATCCAATGCCATTAAGACAGAAGCAGTGGAAACTCTGGAAACGGAGATCGGGGTTGCATCAGCGGCCTTGGATCTCTGAGAATAAATGACCGAACCAGCGCAAAACAGAACACTTTGAAAACGGAGTGTGGCGAACCTCCTTTTCGTTCGACTTCGGGCGCTTGCCAAGCAGCAGCAGGATACGGCAACACGCCACGGGGAAGACTCCAATTCCACCTTCTTTTCTCTGGTACCCCAGGAGGCCGAATTCGAAGCTTTCCCTCTTGCTAAATGTCCGCGTGGTAAGGTCTGGCTTTTTGGCACAGCCTTCGTAACAGTTTCAACAGCGACAGCCCTTTGACGGTCGATGGGAGGATCAGACGGCGAGAAAGTATATTTCGGCAGAAGAAGAAACACAGTCCGAAGAGTTTAACGTTTCTTCTCAACAGCAGCGAATATAATACACGGAAAGTTCGTACATCATTGACTATATTGCAGTATAACTTGAGCAGACTGCCCTACTACTCTAGACAACTCGAACAGACTGAACTGACATACTGTTCCGACTGAACTCCAAACTCTCTGACTGCCGACTGAATCCCGACTGATTGACCTGTCAGAAATTCGCTCCTATTTATAACCAAGAACCTTCCCATAGAGTCCCCCCGACCCTACAGAGTCCTCCGGACCCTACAGAGTCCCCCGGACCCTACAGAGTCCTCCGGACTCTACAGCCCATAGAGTCCCCCCGGACCCTGCAGAGTCCCCGAACCCTATAGCCCATAGAGTCCCACAGACCCTACAGAGTCCCCCCGGACCTTACAGCCCATAGAGTACATCTAAGGGCTCGTCAATGCGAGCAGATCAAAAGACCCATAGCGGCAAGCAGCCGATTGCAGGCACATCAAAGAACTGATAGCGCTAGCAGATCAAACGGACCCTTGTCGGCGGCAAGCAGTCGACGGCCGTTGCACCAAGGAACCCATAGCAGCGAGCAGATCAAAGAGTCCCTAGCGGCAAACAGATATAGCAGGCAGATCAAAGGGCCCATGGCGGCATGGCAAGGTTGCATTGGGAGTAGTGCAAACCTGTGCAGCATATGGCTAAGAAAATGATCCATCATGTGATCATGAACGATAGGAGACAATGGTACAAAACTATTCCGTTAACAGTTTTCGCATTACAAGAACTATACCGAATGCAATTGGTTTAATCTTGTCTTCAACTTTCCTTGGTCCGAGGGTTGGCTGTGCCTTATAGACAACTCAGAGCCAGCTGTTTCTATTCTCTTGTAGTAATCGGGTGAATGATAGTCCTGTCCATAGCTTTATGTTGTCTATCCATGTAATTCTGGGTCTTCCCCGGGGACGAGCTCCCGGTGCTGTATGTCTGCGTGCCTTGGATGATCTAGTTCTCTAAACAATCTCGAGTCTTTCTTGTTATATGTCCAAAATACGAAAGTTTCTTCTTCTTGTGTTCAAATTGAATAAATTCCTAACTACATCGGTAGTCTTCAGGACCCAACTGGAATGGCATCATATATGCTGGATCATGCAGAAATTCCGCGGTGACAGCGTGCAGTTTGAAAAGAAAGTTGTATTCATGGATGAGGACACTTAGGAGGCTAATGTAAATAAATGGTTCATTGGTTAAGGACCGAGGAGTTTGCTGCATAGACAGATCATAATTATATGATTCGTATGAGTTCCTTTTCAACGCAGTTTCAATAATCTTACACCGATGCATTGAATGACTCGATGAAGAAACCCAACAGAATAAGAACCTAATTATTTTGTATTCATGTATTATTTATGTATGCATAAAAATGTATTTGTGTGTGTCTAATGTATTTTAGCTTTAATATAGACAGACAAATACTTACTGTTTTAGAGCTATTCACTCGAATCCTTCACTATTCGCTCGGGAAATACCTGACACACGCAGTCGAGGGGTTCGTTAAACCCGGGGATGGCCTCTTCATGGTCGCCAGGGCCAAAAACCTCTCTCAGGACCCCCTTAAGGAAAGTTTTCTTCTCAGTCTCGCCGAAACACTTGCATGTCATATCTCTCTGCCATACCTTTTGTTCGGTAGATATACGTTTGTACAATCGATCACATGTGTTTGTACTTTGTATGCATTTGGACACTTTTACAGCTATTGACTCTAAACCTTCGCCGTTCGACTCGGGGAATGAATGGACGGTTTTAGAGATATACGTTTCGACAGTATGTAGGTCGGTATGTACGCATTTGCACACTTTTAGACCTATTCACTTGAAACCTACGCCGTTCGCCGAATGGGTACAGCTATTGACTATAAACCTTCGCCGTTCGACTCGGGGAATGAATGGACGGCTTTAGAGATATACGTTTCGACAGTATGTAGGTCGGTATGTACGCATTTGCACACTTTTAGACCTATTCACTTGAAACCTACGCCGTTCGCCGAATGGGTACAGCTATTGACTCTAAACCTTCGCCGTTCGCTCGGGAATGAATGGACGGTCTGGGATATATACGTTTCGACAGTATGTATGTCGGTATGTACGCATTTGCACACTTTTAGACCTATTCACTTTAAACCTTCGCCGTTCTCTCGAGGAACACCTCCGACACCCAGTAGAGGGATTGGTGAAGCCTGCGGCCGCCCTCTTCTTCCTCTCCAGGGCCAAAAAGGCAAAACCTGTCTCAACCCTGGCGAACGCCGGGTGCCACAACTAGTATATAATAGGCCGCCAATGGCTCCCCGCGCAAAAGGAAAACTTACGAATTGAGTCTTAGGTCTAATATGAAGTCTTCTTTGAAAGCATAAACAGCAACAACAATTTCCTGGTGGTGGCCATCCTATAGATTCAACACAAAGCAAAGGCCTATTATTTCCAGCATCATACAGAAGCAGTAATAGCATAATCTAAGCCTTTTCAATAGGAACTGCATGTAGATCAAACACAAATGTTTTTTCAATATTACACCGATGCATTGCATGACTTGATTATGAAAGCCAAGAGAAAAAGATCCTAAGAGACCCTACAAGGAATTGACCGCTTCTTGGAAACTTCATTATTAGTCTTTGCGAAGACTGCTTTGTCAAATGATATCGATTTTTTATTTTCTTCAGTGTAATTAATGGCATCGTTATCAATATAGGACTTATAGCAATACAGCGTGAAGACATCATCAGATGTTATTGCTGTGTGTAGGTTCTTACTGGCGAGTGTGTGCTGTTGATGACCTCTTGACCTCGTGTGACCGACATCCTGTAGTCGTCATCGAAATCGAGTTCAACAGAATGACGTTCAAATCGCAACTTCCACGTTTCTGTATCTGTTTAAGAAACGTCGATAATGATTAGCAAATCAAATTAGAAGACTTTCTGGGGTCCAGGACATTGCCCCCCCCCCGGACATTACCCCTCCGGACAATACCCCCCGGACATTACCCCGCAGGACATTACCCCCAGGACATTACCCCCCATTCCAATACATAATAAGAGTATGTATGTGTGCATGTATGTAGGTATACATATATATATATATGTCTACATATATTTATGTATGCATGTATGTATATGATTATGTGTGCAATGCCGCATGTATGCATATAGGTATACATACATGCATGTATACGTGTATACATACATGCATGTATGCATATACGTAAGTATGCATGTATGTATGCATGCATATATGTATGTATACTTGTATGTATGTACACATGTATGTATGTATACATGTATGTATGTATGCATACATGTATGAATGTTTGTATGTATATATGTATGTATGCACGTATGTATATTTGCGCTATGGAAATATTGCGATGTCCGGGGGATATGTTCGGGGGGGTTATGTCCGGGCGGAAATGTTGGAAGGGGGGGTACAGTCCAGGGGTGTAATGCTTGATACCGATTTTCAGATAGATTTTCTATCTATATAAACCTAGCTTAGACAGTTGTTGAAGAATAATGCAATAAAAAAAGAAGGAATTCCAATACTCTTAGCACTGACCGATACACCGAATAACGAACAATTGCCCCCCCCGGATACACCGAATAACGAACAATTGCCCCCCCCCCGGATACACCGAATAACGAACAATTGCCCCCCCCGGATACACCGAATAACGAACAATTGCCCCCCCCCCGGATACACCGAATAACGAACAATTGCCCCCCGGATACACCGAATAACGATCAATTGCCCCCCCCGGATACACCGAATAACGAACAATTGCCCCCCCGGATACACCGAATAACGAACAATTGCCCCCCGGATACACCGAATAACGATCAATTGCCCCCCCGGATACACCGAATAACGATCAATTGCCCCCCCCGGATACACCGAATAACGAACAATTGCCCCCCGGCTACACCGAATAACGATCAATTGCCCCCCCCGGATACACCGAATAACGATCAATTGCTCCCCCCCCCGGATACACCGAATAACGATCAATTGCCCCCCCCCCCCGGATACACCGAATAACGATCAATTGCCCTCCCCGGATACACCGAATAACGATCAATTGCCCTCCCCGGATACACCGAATAACGAACAATTGCCCCCCGGATACACCGAATAACGATCAATTGCCCCCCCCCCCGGATACACCGAATAACGATCAATTGCCCCCCCACGGAAACACCGAATAACGATCAATTGCCCTCCCCGGATACACCGAATAACGATCAATTGCCCTCCCCGGATACACCAAATAACGAACAATTGCCCTCCCCGGATACACCGAATAACGAACAATTGCCCCCCGGATACACCGAATAACGATCAATTGCTCCCCCCCGGATACACCGAATAACGATCAATTGCCCCCCCCCGGATACACCGAATAACGATCAATTGCCCCCCCACGGAAACACCGAATAACGATCAATTGCCCTCCCCGGATACACCGAATAACGATCAATTGTCCCCCCCCCCCCGGATACACCGAATAACGATCAATTGCTCCCCCCCGGATACACCGAATAACGATCAATTGCCCCCCCCCGGATACACCGAATAACGATCAATTGCCCTCCCCGGATACACCGAATAACGATCAATTGCCCCCCCCCCGGATACACCGAATAACGATCAATTGCCCTCCACGGATACACCGAATAACGATCAATTGCCCCTCCGGATACACCGAATAACGAACAATTGCCCCCCGGATACACCGAATAACGATCAATTGCCCCCCGGATACACCGAATAACGATCAATTACCCCCCCACGGAAACACCGAATAACGATCAATTGCCCTCCCCGGATACACCGAATAACGATCAATTGCCCCCCCCCCCGGGTACACCGAATAACGATCAATTGCCCCCCCCCGGATACACCGAATAACGAACAATTGCCCCCCCACGGAAACACCGAATAACGATCAATTGCCCTCCCCGGATACACCGAATAACGATCAATTGCCCCCCCCCGGATACACCGAATAACGATCAATTGCCCCCCCCCGGATACACCGAATAACGAACAATTGCCCTCCCCGGATACACCGAATAACGATCAATTGCCCTCCCCGGATACACCGAATAACGATCAATTGCCCTCCCCGGATACACCGAATAACGAACAATTGCCCCCCGGATACACCGAATAACGATCAATTGCCCCCCCCCCCGGATACACCGAATAACGATCAATTGCCCCCCCCCCGGATACACCGAATAACGATCAATTGCCCTCCCCGGATACACCGAATAACGAACTATTGCCCTCCCCGGATACACCGAATAACGAACAATTGCCCCCCGGATACACCGAATAACGATCAATTGCTCCCCCCCGGATACACCGAATAACGATCAATTGCCCCCCCCTTCCGGATACACCGAATAACGATCAATTGCCCTCCCCGGATACACCGAATAACGATCAATTGCCCCCCCCCCGGATACACCGAATAACGATCAATTGCCCTCCCCGGATACACCGAATAACGATCAATTGCCCCTCCGGATACACCGAATAACGAACAATTGCCCCCCCCCCGGATACACCGAATAACGAACAATTGCCCCCCCCCGGATACACCGAATAACGAACAATTGCCCCCCCCCCCGGATACACCGAATAACGAACAATTGCCCTCCCCCCCCGGATACACCGAATAACGAACAATTGCCCCCCCCCGATACACCGAATAACGAACAATTGCCCCCCCCCCGGATACACCGAATAACGAACAATTGCCCCCCCCCCGGATACACCGAATAACGAACAATTGCCCCCCCCCCCGGATACACCGAATAACGAACAATTGCCCCTCCGGATACACCGAATAACGAACAATTGCCCCTCCGGATACACCGAATAACGAACAATTGCCCCCCTGATACACCGAATAACGAACAATTGCCCCCCGGATACACCGAATAACGAACAATTGCCCCCCGGATACACCGAATAACGAACAATTGCCCCCCTGATACACCGAATAACGAACAATTGCCCCCCGGATACACCGAATAACGAACAATTGCCCCCCGGATACACCGAATAACGAACAATTGCCCCCCGGATACACCGAATAACGAACAATTGCCCCCCGGATACACCGAATAACGAACAATTGCCCCCCCCCCCGGATACACCGAATAACGAACAATTGCCCCCCCCCCGGATACACCGAATAACGAACAATTGCCCCCCCCCCGGATACACCGAATAACGAACAATTGCCCCCCCCCCGGATACACCGAATAACGAACAATTGCCCCCCCCCCGGATACACCGAATAACGAACAATTGCCCCTCCGGATACACCGAATAACGAACAATTGCCCCCCGGATACACCGAATAACGATCAATTGCCCCCCGGATACACCGAATAACGAACAATTGCCCCCCGGATACACCGAATAACGAACAATTGCCCCCCCCGGATACACCGAATAACGAACAATTGCCCCTCCGGATACACCGAATAACGAACAATTGCCCCCCGGATACACCGAATAACGATCAATTGCCCCCCGGATACACCGAATAACGAACAATTGCCCCCCCCCGGATACACCGAATAACGAACAATTGCCCCCCTGATACACCGAATAACGAACAATTGCCCCCCGGATACACCGAATAACGAACAATTGCCCCCCGGATACACCGAATAACGATCAATTGCCCCCCGGATACACCGAATAACGAACAATTGCCCCCCGGATACACCGAATAACGAACAATTGCCCCTCCGGATACACCGAATAACGAACAATTGCCCCCCGGATACACCGAATAACGATCAATTGCCCCCCGGATACACCGAATAACGAACAATTGCCCCCCTGATACACCGAATAACGAACAATTGCCCCCCGGATACACCGAATAACGAACAATTGCCCCCCGGATACACCGAATAACGAACAATTGCCCCCCGGATACACCGAATAACGAACAATTGCCCCCCGGATACACCGAATAACGATCAATTGCCCCCCCCCCGGATACACCGAATAGCGAACAATTGCCCCCCGGATACACCGAATAACGAACAATTGCCCCCCGGATACACCGAATAGCGAACAATTGCCCCCCGGATACACCGAATAACGAACAATTGCCTCCCCTCGGATACACCGAGGAACACACAGTTGTCCCCGGACAAATGCCTATTCCGGTTATACCATCAGCTCCTACATACAAACATACATACATAATATATACATACATACGTACGTACATATATACATAAGTGCATACGTACATGTACGATTGTACGATAATACACACACGCACGCGTACATACGTGCATCTTGCAAACATACGCACATTGTCAGAGTGAAATTAAACCATATATTATTGTTATTGTTATTATTATTATTATTAAATTGATGTTTAATAAATTTGGCAAGTCTGAGATTACACACATATTCAACCGTTATGTAGGGGCAATAATCCGGAGTAGTCCGGAATAGTCCTACCATCATGTAAGTATGTATATTTGTACATATCTAGGCCCACATATTTTTGTGTGAGCGTGGTTCTTGTTCATGCCTTTGTTACCGCTCGAGTTGACCATTGTTGTTCCTCACTTGCTGGCCTTCCTCCTGTGTTTCTGGGGCGGCTGGATCGGGTTCTGCGCTCGGCTGCTCGGCTTATTTGGCGATTTCCTAAATTGTCCTCTGTTTCTGCATACATGCGCAATGTTTTGAATTGGCTGTCAGTGTCGCACCGAATTTCATACCGCATTGCTTCTCTTGTTTCGCTTTGCAATCTTGGTTAGCGCCGGTGAATAAGCTGGTCTCCCTGACGTGGCTTTTGTGGGCGCTGAGAAATTTTCGAAGATTTATAATACAATACATTACATTGGTTGTGCTCCATCTTACTTGCGTGATCCCTGCTGCCCATTGTCTGACGTTACAGGGCGTCGGGTGCTTCGCTCTACGACGAGGGGTGAACGTCTAGTTCCACGTGCTCGCTTGGCTATTAGGCAGCGCCGTTCGTTCTCGGTTGTGGGACCTTCATTGTGGAATGATCTCCCACTTGCCTTGAGCTCCGCTCCTTGTTCGTGGCCCAACCGTCAAGTTTTTACAAGTCCCCAAGACATTTTTCTTTAGCAGTGGCTGGGCTGGGACCGCTCCTGAGT
Source organism: Bimastos eiseni (assembly GCA_959347315.1). Taxonomy (NCBI): domain Eukaryota; kingdom Metazoa; phylum Annelida; class Clitellata; order Crassiclitellata; family Lumbricidae; genus Bimastos; species Bimastos eiseni. The sequence goes on from OY365814.1 coordinate 8,084,994, forward strand.
AGGTTTCTTGAATGGACGTTATATAAATGCTCAGAGTGAATGAATGAATGAATACATGAATGACTACATGTAAATCATTAATTGCCAGTAGCCTATATTTAAAGTTGTTGTGTGAAGTTGTTATTAATGCAAAATAGGCATTTAAATAATATTTTTGGAGCGCGTTGCCAAACAATAAATTATTTTTTATTTGAATGCGGTGCATTCTATGACAATTAGTGCTACAATGCGATCACTGACATGTTGTTAACAATGGAAGGTGACGTTCTCTATAAGACTAAAGTATAGTAGGCCTACTCCTTTTGTTAGTCAGTTAACTGCTGCAGTGGGCAACGATGAACCTATGGGACGAGATTTCTCATGAGAAATCCAAACAACGCTCTTAGTAGTTCTTAGGTGTTTTGCGGGCGTATTAGACACCAATTCTGTTGTTGTTATTGTTCTTTTATTGTACTATTGTTGGGCTCATTGAACCTCATGTTTGAAGTCAAACAGGAGCTATTATCCTTCACAGTCATGGCATCTCATTGCCTTGCAAGGCCAGAATACAACGAGGGCGGTGAAGCGTATACGGTTCTTAGAATCCAACCCAGTTACGTCATCATTGTGGTTATATATTTGTATTGACGCATTGTTTGTGTATTCAAAGAGAATGGCTTCTTAGTTGGTGAACATCAGTCAAAGGAATCCAGTCGAAGGCAGACAAGCGCTACATCGAGATAGAGTAATTAATACGTACCCGTACCCAACCCGACCCGTGCCCACGAGTATGCGTATGGTGCGGGTACGTATTTTACGGGTCGCGGACAAAACCCCCTCTGACAAAAACCCCTCTAACAAAAACCCCACTGACAAAAACCCCTAAGTAAGACAAAGCCTCCCCCCCCTAAGAATAAATTTTGTTACTTTTTAACTTTTATTATTTAGACACGTGTGTATACTTTAAGTCTGAAGTAAAGCATGTGTCATATGTGTCACTTCAAAGTCTGATGCGGTCACTCAGGTATCGTCGTCCAATCGTTAAATAGCAAACAGTTAATTATTTCTTTGGTCTTTTTGTTGTTAATGTATGATAGGTCTATGTACACTGAAGGCATCACTGTGCTTAATTCATTATAGGCTATCTGTGACACGGCTTCTTCAGACGCGTCAGGTGAGTCTATGCAGAGCGTATGTGTGTTATCTGTGACACGATTTCTTATATAAGTTAGACCAGAGGCGTCAATCCCCCTCTAACTGATGGAGGCAAACACCCTGGTTCCAAGTGTCAGGTAGTCAAGATATCCCCCCTCTAAGACTAAAAAAATACCCCTCTATCTGGACGACTCTGAGTTAGACTAATAGTCGTACTGAGTATCATTTGTAATGTTGTGCAGACTTTGTTAGTAGTGTCAGTTATTATGGTATGGCTTCTAATTGCAGAAGCTATTTAGGGCAAGAGGTGGGTTTTGTCCGGGGGTTAATATTCTGCCTAACACAGGAGGGATTATGTCAGAGGGCCCGAGAGGGGATTCTGTCAGAGGGGATTTTGTCAGGGGAGGTTTTGTCAGAGGTTTTTGTCCTACGTCCAAGTTATTGTACCTAATATTTGATTGGCATGTATACAAACATATCTCCTAGCGCCTTCACAATTACTTGCTGAAGCTGCCAGTTTTGACTCCATATTTAATCAATGAATACAAACAACTATAATATGGCTATAAGATGGTCAAGCACATTTGGCTGGTGATAACAAGGCTAGTCTTATCTCATTAAGAATCTACCTGTTGAATTTTGACATTAGCCTTGTTATCAACAGCCAAATGTCAGTATAACGTGTGATAGGACAAACATAAAAATAGAAAAAATTTGGGGCACTGGGGGCAATGACGACCAAAACTGGGTGTTGACCCCCCAGTTTTAAAACCAGGGGCTGGTGCCCTCTGCCCCCGCTTGTTACACCTCTGGCCTCTATTATACACTGTCGTGAGTGATGCTATCCTACAAGATGTAAATGCTGCAATTGTCTACTTATGATGTTGATAAGCTCAATTTTCTTCAAAAGTATCCTATTAGACTACACTCATTAACTTTCCTTTCTAATCAGATTATCCTCAGCTTCTCATACCTGGATGAGCGACGTTGCTATATCATCGCTATTACTTGTGATGTAATGTAATGTAATCGAACATTTGAATAATGCCGTTCTAAATCAGCAACGTTCAAAACCAGCGTCAGGGAAGTCATTAAGGCGTCTCAGGAACTGGTGAGATAGCAGTAATTCGAAGCTGAAGCGCCTGATGGATAAAGTCGCGCGTGGTAGATCGTAAGGAGACCAGACGGGCGAAGAGTGCAGCAAAACTTCAAGTACGGCGGAGGCAGCTGAGCGTAAGGGAAAAGGTTTTGAACCGTATACCCTGCAGTTTGCATAGCGAGCCAATGAAGTTAGTCACCCCTACCCCCCAATAAAGTTTGAAGACTTCTTAATAACCGTTTAAAAAATCATAATATATAATGATTTACAAACCTTCCCTAAACGGCAAAAGGTCGACGAACGACGCAAGGGTTAATATTGTTATTATTATTACTACCAAGCAGTTGAGTGCAGAAAGCTTATGATAATGATATAGATTCCACATCGTGAAAAGTAAATAATATCAAATCAACGTCTCTCCTTTTGCCGATCCATTCGTATACTAACTTTGCTGCCTATGCTGACAATACAACAAATAAGCCTGTGCATTGTAGTGTGTACACACGGACATACACACGCATGCGCGAGCACTGTCTGTCTGTCTGCTTCTCTCTCTCTCTCTCTCTCTCTCTCTCTCTCTCTCTCTCTCTCTCTCTCTATATATATATATATATATATATATATATATATGGCCGAAAGCGGCTAACCGTGACGTTTACCGTCGACAATCTGTTTGCTCTGACCAACCTGGACTTGCAGAGATTATAATTTGTAATTATTGCCTCCAATAATTAATTACGGTTCATCCTGACTGAAAACTGATTCCATAGGCTTACGGTCCAAATATCACTGCAATTACGATTAGACTTTCCATAAGTTAGGCCATTCTTCGTCAGACTATTTAAGAATTAAATATCGATTGCAGAGCTGCATTGATGTATAGTGTTGTCCATGTTCTCACACATGCATTCTGAAGCGCTTCTTCCGAAGGAATAGGCCCAGTTCACTGATAGACTTCCGTGTGATCTCCGGTAATACACGTCGTAGGCCTACTGTAGGCCTATGTCAGGTTGTCCATTACGCATTCTGTTGATATTTATCAGTTGACCTGGATCCCGTATCATGACGTCATGTGAACGTAGTGTTGGTCTCAAGACAGACGTCTCTCATTTAAACGTTGCTGAAATCAGATTTCAATTAATCGTCTGCTATATGGTGAGGAATGCGCTTCTGGATGGACAAGGCATGCCTCATTCATTACCTACACGTCACGATCAGAGGCGACAAATCCCTCTGAGTAATGGAGGCAAACCACCGGCCCCAAGTGTCAGGAAGACAAGATACTCCCCCTAAGACTCAAAATATGTTTACCCTACCTGAAATTGGAGGCATTTGTCTCCAGACCCCCCTATCTGGACGCCTCTGGTCACGATGGAACGTGCGACCGGTCCAAACCGGTGACGAGCAATGATAGTCACTGGACTGGCAGGAGTCGCGAACAAAACCCCCAGACAAACACCCCCCCCCCATTAGAATATTTCTACTTTTTTACTTTTATTACTTAGAAAAGTGTGTGTCCAATGGCCCGAAGAGTGTCCACGATGGATAACGTCCTTTCAAGTTGCGATTTACAACAGAGCAGCACACTTCCTGCAGGTGTTTATTGCAAGTGTATGACATTTGCACTGCCGGACATTTGCAACATTTGCCTCTCCCGACTAGGACAATTGCCCCCAGTGTAGACCATAAGCTCGCCCAAACCATATACGCGTACATACATACATGCATACATACATACATACACGTAAGTATGTATACATGCCCACGTACATACATGCAATGATGGGCACTTTTAAATACTGTAGTTATTAACTAGTAATTATAACTACTATATATGTAGTTGCCTAGTAGTTATAACTATTTTTATCAAGTAGTTTTAAGTTAACTACAATATTTGATACTAACTACATTTTTCCCTATTTAGTATTTACTAGTTCCATCTTATACAAATTTCTGTGATTTCACAACAAACATGGACGTCGTTCATATTATCTCATAGGTAAATGGGTCATATAATTGTGTCATTAGAAATGTGTGCATAGGGCCTACTGTTGTGAGGAGGGGGAGTCCTCCCAGAACTATAGAGAAAGACATTATACCTGTGCAATTGCATACCAATGGATTGTTGGGCTACTGATAGAGTAAACCGGCCTTAGAGGGGTTGGGGCTATAATGATCTAGGGTTAAGTAATGTGTATTGGCCTGCTGAGGAACAAAGCCAGTAACCGTTTGAATGACAAGCGACCAACTGGCTAAACTGCTGTAGTGGCTGACCAGTGGGATTATTGATCGATGAAGAAATACAGATGAGAGACAGAGAGCAGAGCAAGAGAGAGACTGGGCATCTGAGCAGAAGAATTGAAGCTCCACCAGACCGAGTACTGAAAGAGAGGATGAGATATGCAGTGATATTTCATAAAGCAGCGGAACCCAAGATTATGGAATGGTAACTCTCTTTGATAGCTTGTCAGGAGGGTTTCTGGCCCTTTAACCAAAACAGCAAGAAATAATAGAGTGGGTATATTAATTCTATCCAACAGTTTGCATTTGCATCTAATTGTATTGATATAAACATACAGTGCTATCAAATGTGATATGTGAAATTAGATATGTATTGTGTTTTTGATCTTTTTAATACTAGCGTTGAATATCAGCAATAAATACGGACACTAAATATGCATACTGTTTGATGACTCGATACACATAGCATAATTTTAGCAAAGTAGTTTTAAAAGTAGTTAACTACTTATCTGATAGCTACTAAACTAGTTATAACTATTTGTAATTTAAAGTAGTTAACCAGTAGTTATAACTACTTATTTTGAAAGTAGTTAGGAAGTAGTTTTAACTACTCTTCAAGTAGTTGGAGCCCATAACTGCATACATGCATATATACGTATAGGGGAGGTAATTGTCTGGGAGGGCAAATATCCTAGTCAGAAATCTGGGGGGGGGGGCAACAGTCCGGCGGGGACAATTGTCCCGGGGCTACATTTCCGGGAAGCAAATGTCTGGAGGCAAATGTCCATTTGTTGCACTTTTCATACGTTTGACGGGAGGCTGCCCACAGCAGCCTGCCAGCTGGCCAAAAGCTGTGCGTAATTCATGGTTCCCTTGCGCTTAGTGAATTGGTAGCAGGTATGATATTGGTAGTGCAAATTTAGATCAAAACATTTATTTAACATGATTTCATCTTTGTCAGTTTCTCAAGACGGAGTTGATACGGAAGGCATATGCGTTATCTGTGACGCGTCAGATTAAGTGAGTCTATGCAGAGCGTAGGCCCCTATGTGTTTGTTATCTGTGACACGACTCCTTATATAAGTTAGATAAATAATCGTGCTAGGTGTCACTTGTATTGTTGTGCAGACTTTGTTAGTAGTGTCAGTTATTTTGGCAGTGCGTCCAGTTCAGTTACAGAGCTGTAAATAGTTCGTCTAATAAATATATGTGACAGATGCTAGTTAGGGTAAAAGGGGGGAGGGGTGTTTGCCCGGTGGTTTATGTCCTGCCTAAAACTGGAGGGTTTTGTCCGGGGGTATTGTCCTACCGCCAAAGACAGAGGCCTCGCTATGGTTGGTGTCACCCGATGCGGTCACTCATGGTGTCACCCCGCATAGAAATCCTCCCTTATGGCCACCAAACCATAAAGAATCCTTAGTAGGACCTAATGTTTTTGTACTACTGTTACTCGTTATTAATAAAATCGTTATCTAACCCAAAAAGCTGGCAATTATTTCTATGTCCAAAAAATGGAATGGCTCACGAACGTAACTCTCTGGCGATATGAAAATTTGTGCAAAACGTTCCAGGTGCGAATTTCTAGAATTATTCCCTACGTGACTATTTCAGCACACAATTTGCTTTATTCGGATACGTACACATTTTTTTTCAAATTACACATTCGATATATATTATATAGCCTAGTAGCAACTGTCATTTTCATTCGCAACATCTGAAGGCATAGGAGTGTACGAATTTCAGAGGCGAATTCATAGCACAACCGCTGATTTCAAATGTCAATCCAAGGCGAAGCTAGGCTGTAAGACTATGGGTCGCGGACGCAACACCTCTGACAAACCCCCTCATGACAAAAAACCTTTGACAAAACCTCCCTAAGTAGGACAAAAAAACTAATAAAAAACTTTTGTTAATTTTTTAACTTTTATTATTTAGAAACGTGTGTATACTTTAAAGTCTGAAGTAAATAATGTGTCATATATGTCATTTCAGAGTCTGATGCGGTCACTCAGGTATCGTCGTCCAATCGTTAAATAGCAAACAGTTAATTATTTCTTTGGTCTTTTTGTTGCTAATGTATGATAGGTCTATGTACACTGAATGCACCACTGTGCTTAATTCATTTATAGGCTATCTCTGACACGGCTCTTCCAGACGCGTCAAGCGAGTTTATGCAGAGCGTATGTGTTATGTGTGACACGATTTCTTATATAAGTTTGACCAGAGGCGTCAATCCCCCTCTAACTGATGGAGGCAAACACTCTGGTTCCAAGTGTCAGGTAGTCAAGATATTACTAAGACTCAAAAAATACCCTCCGCCCTTATCTGGACGCCTCTGAGTTAGACTAATAGTCGTACTGAGTGTCACTTGTAATGTTGCGCAGACTTTGTTAGTAGTGTCAGTTATTGTGGTATGGCTTCTAATTGCAGAACCTAGTTAGGGTAAGAGGTGGGTTTTGTCCGGGGGTTCATGTCCTGCCTAAAACAGAGGGGATTATGTCAGAGGGGTTTATGTCAGAGGGGGTTTGTCCTAAACCCAGTTCCTATACTACAACCATTCATTCAATCATTAATTCGTTTTAATATTTATATAGCGTCCTCAAGAGGTCTACTTGGAGGCACTCCCAGTCCAACCACCGCGATACGAATCAGCCTAAAGCAACTTGCGAAAGAAAGACGCACCACTTGGTGATAACGACGACACTGACAACAGCACATTATAAATTTGTTAAAAGTACTTTATATTAGCATAGAGTTTATGCATCATGTTAATTGATACACTATCATAATTATACATGTAAGATAAAGCTAAGAGATATGTTTTGTGACCTGTTATTGTCAATTTAAAATTAATGAATTTTTTTGCTGAAACTCGGCACAATCGCTTTTAGACAGTAATCGAGTCATTTTGGTGTCACCCCTCTGATGGTGTCACCCGGTGCAGTCCGCCCCCCCCGCATCCCCTATTGACACCACTGGTCAGCCATCAACGTGACTCCTCAGCACCTAAGTCAAGTGGACTAAAGTGCGTCTGCTGCCAAACGGCAACCGATCAACACCAGTAATGATGCCTGTATCCAGAGGCAGCGATCTCGTTTGACAGGTGGGGGGGACACCCAAAAGGTGGGAGGATTTGTCCCCCTCGACCTCCCCGGGATCGCCACCCCTGCCTGTATCGACGGTTGGCCTAGACACCTATCCAGAGCGAATGAGCGATGCAGAACAACCAAAGTACACTAGCCGCCTACCTATCTAGGAACTGGACGACATTGGACAGTCATTTAATAGCATTAATCACTAGTCATTCAACAGTTATTTCAGTGACATATGTTATCTGGATGTCATTGAAGGCCAGACTGGAGAGGTACGATAGAGATCTCAAGGGGGAACGGACAATTGCCCCCTGGACAATTGCGCCCCCAGAAAATTGCCCCAAATAGGACAATAAAAGATCTTGTGCTTGGTTTGTACGTAGCCAGGTAGCTTATGTCAGAGGGGTTTCGTCAGAGGGGGTTTTGTCCTACACCCGAGTCTACGTGACCCGCTATTCCGTTTTATCGCGGTTCAAATCAGGATATTGGCAAATTGAGAAGATCTAAATCTCTTAAATAACGTTATTGCGCACTTGCAAACGGGCGGGTGTAGGACAAAACCCCTCATGACAAAAACCCTCCTGACATAAACCCTCTGTTTTAGGCAGGACCTAAACCCCTCGGACAAACCCCCTCTTGCCCTAATTAGCTTCTGCAATTAGAAGCCATACCATAATAACTGACACTACTAACAAAGTCTGCACAACATTACAAGTGACACTCAGTACGACTATTAGTTTAACTCAGAGGCGTCCAGATAAGGGCGGAGGGTATTTTTTGAGTCTTAATAATATCTTGACTACCTGACACTCCATCTTGAATAAGCGCTATATCAAGTATTTTTGATTGATTGACTTGGAACCAGAGTGTTTGCCTTCATCAGTTAGAGGGGGATTGACGCCCCTTCATCATCATCATCATGAATCCTGGGCACAACGCCCGTAGATGTCCGATGCCCACTTCGTCTTGACTTTTCACTGTTGTTTGTCCTGTGCAATATGTGCCAGTTTCTGAATCCGCTTATTTCCCCATTCCCCTATATCGTCTTGCCATTCTTTGTGAGGATGTCCCCCTTTATTCTTTCCTTCCATTCTTCAGAACAACAATATTTTGATTTTTATATCATCGCTCATTATGGCCAAACAAACCTAACTTTCTTTTAATTACTTTTTACATTAGATTTTCTTTTGGTTGTATTCTTCTGCACAGTTCTACATTGCTGACCTTTGTCGTAATTCATTTCTAGACCATATCTCTTGTCTTCTTTGTTTAATTCTTGTGTTGTCTGTTCTAGTCTCTGTTCATTTTCATCTATTAAATCGATGTCGTCGGCAAAACAAAGGTCACTGAAATTTGTGCCGCTAATTGTAACTCCCCTCTCTTCTTCTTCTCTAATTTTGTCCAAGACTCTTTCCAAGAAAGTAATAAATGTGTTAGGCGATATCGGATCTCCTTGTCTTGTGCCTCTACTTGTGCTGAACCCACCCGTACCGCTGCTCTCGCGTTGTCGTTGATTTCCTTTAGTAATCGGGTCAGTTTGCTATCCACGCCATACGATTCTAATGCTGTCCATGCCATGTTCTGGTCGATGCTGTCAAAGGCCTTCTTAAAGTCTACGAAACAGTTGTATACTTTCTTATTTTTCGTTCTTGCCTTTTGTCCTATCAGCCTTAGTGTAAGTATCGGTTGTACGGTGCCTCTGTCCTTTCTAAAACCTGCCTGCGCGTCTGTTAGTTGTTCCTCTGTCTGTTTCCTCAATCTTTCCGTTAATATCATCATCGGCGTCTTACTGAGGTGGCTTATCAGTGCTATCGTTCTATAATTGCTACATTCCAATGCACTTCCTTTCTTGTGAATGGTTACAATGATTGATTTCTTCCATTCCTCTGGTGTGTGTTTCAATGTCCTCAACCGGTGGGGTAATTTCTTTCAGCTCTGCAATGACCTGTTTGCTGATAGCTTGGTTCACCTCTGCTTCGTAAAGACCACTACAATACTCTGTCCATCTCTGTATGATGTCCGCCTTGTTAATGAGTGTCTTGCCCTTTTCATCCCTAAGTGTTGTTAGTTTTGGTTGCCATCTGTTGTTGATGCTCCTTATCATTTTATATACCTCCTTTGTTTTATATTCTCCGTGATATCTTTCTGTACTTTTACATTGATTCTCCAACCATTTAGCTTTGTCCTCTCTTGCTGCTTTCCTTACTTCGTTACATTTTCTTCTGTTTAATCTTTCTTCCTCTTCTGACATATCTCTTCTCCTTTTCAAAGCTCTCTTCTCTTGTACCAGTCTTAAGGCTTCTGGTGAGATCCACTTTCTGTTTATTTTCTCTTGTAACGGCACTGCTTGTTCCATTGCTTCCATCTGGTCAAACTTATATAAGAAATCGTGTCACAGATAACACACATACGCTCTGCATAGACTCATCTGACGCGTCTGAAAAAGCCGTGTCACAGATAGCCTATTATGAATTACGCCTTCAGTGTACATAAACCTATCATACATTAACAAAAACACCAAAGAACTAATGAACTGTTTGCTATTTAACACTACTGGACGACGATACCTGAGTGACCGCATCAGACTTTGATATGGCACATATGACACATGCTTTACTTCAGACTTTAAAGTATACACACGTTTCTAAATAATACAAGTAAAAAATGCAAAAAAAAATATTCTTAGGGGGGGGATTTGTCCTACTTAGGGGGACGGTTTGTTAGAGGGGTTTTGCCCGCGACCCCAAACGGGCAGCTGTGGTGAAGGATCTCGACCGATCAACCCACTGAAAAACGATTAAAGCAAATCATCATTGTGTGGCACAGTGGCCGATCGGTTAGAGCGGTCAGCTCGTAACGTTCGGTGTGCGCTGAGCGAGCGAGGAGTCACTGTGTAGGGACCTTGAGCAAGTCCTTCGCACACAATTGCTGTGCAGTAGGCCTACAACTGCAATTGCGCCGTTGAGGCGTGTGTGCGCACTTCTGAGCAAAAAAATGTTGGAAGAAGGGCCGTATCAAATTTCGGTAATAAATAAATATATCTATGTATTTGGCAGTCCGAAGGCAATGAAAAAATAAATGCACAGTCGACAAAAAATCTGAAAGTAGACATTCACAAAATCACGTAAACCGTCAATTACTTGAATTTCACCAAATTTTGCGAATTGACATGATTTTTGGCAATGTTTGACATCAATTCAACACGACGTTTTATAACTTTTAACCAGTGTTGGGCACGACACCCAAACCTCGAGACCAAGACCAAAACTGAGAGGTCCAAGACCAAGTGGTCCGAGACCAAGACCCTTTTCTCATAAGCAATTTAATTTATTAAGACGCTAAAACGGAATAACACGCTTCAAACATTAATTTTATTGCTGAAGAATACAAATCTTAATAATGGTCCAGGAAACAGTTTTACCGGCCATTCTGAACTTTTGCGGGTTCAGCTGTTCAGCCCTTGGCTTCAGCCTAAGAATATCACACTATATATTACTTACAGTATATATATATATACGATATATATATATACGATATATATATACGATATATATATACGATATATACATATATATACGATATATATACACGATATATATACGAAATATATATATATATGATATATATATATACGATCGCGGTCAGTCTGAACTTTTATGGATTCAGCCGTTGAGAATATCACACTATAAATTACTTACAATATACGTTAGGTTCTAAATAAGACATCTGAACAAGTAGATTAACGTTCCGTTTGAATGGTATAGGGTCTAGGCCTATTTGTACTCGTAATTGTAGGTTAACAGTGACTACACATGGCCGACCACATAATTATTAGATTGTTCTAAAACCTTGACATTTGTGAAAGCAAATTTTGAAATGGCTGGTTCCGTTGCAAATGCATTTTTTGAGACCAGTTTTAGTGCTCAGTGCCCTCCCCCCCATGTGGCCCCCAAATCGGTTCATTTTATGTTTCTCCAATGGCTTTTTAAGATGACCTTTGTTAAAATAATTTGTGCCCTCCCATTATTCAAATTTCTGGGTGGGGGGGGGGGGGCAAAATTCACGAAATGGGGGCAAGTCGCGCAATATTCTTAAAATTATGCCACCCACTTTTAGAAACCTTGTTACACTTCTCTTCATCACATATCTTTAGTTATCTTTATATTTTATAGCTCAGAGCAGTTAGGTATCATGTTCATTAAGTCTGAGACAATTTCTCATTCTAAGACTTCACAAATTTTAAGTTCATATCTTTCAGCTATTGGATGTCATTTTAAAAATAAAAGCAGGTGAAAACACATCAAAAGGAACAAAAATTAAATTCATAATAATAATGAAGACCTAATTGCATTGTTGGGATTTCATGCCGTTCTTGCATCGAGCAACGACTTTGTATTGAATCACTTTTCCATGCACTACTATGCAAGATAATCGGCGTTTTCTGCCTCACTCTTGCTGTAATTGTCAGTGTTGTATGCAAGACTGTAAACATGACGAATAAATATGAATAAACATGACGTAAATCAAGACCATGACGAGACCGAGACAGTGAGATGCCGAGACCGAGATACTAGGTTCAAGACAGTAAGACAATTGATCCTATATAAAAGGCTGTAAAATACTAATGTATCAGTTTTCGGGAATAAGGTTCATTTGTAATTTCAATTTGAAACTTAATTTTAATGTATATCGTACCAATTCCCAAGAACATTTTTATATTACTGAGTTTTATCTTTTTCGATATTTCTTCTTCTGCCTATCTTCTGAATAGTATCAAAGAGAGCACGTCTGAAATGTTCTAGACGATTTTAAACAAGCAAATTCGATACCAAATGAAACTATAAATTTGCGCATATCGATCACTTGTTCTCCTTCCCAGCTGTCTGTGACCTCCTTGGACTCTCACTGTATCTGGCAATAATAAGCAAGATTGAAGAATGTGTTTACAAATGAAAATGATACTCTACCAACCATGACTATTCTTATTGAAGCATGACTGTGCTCATTGATATTTAGTTTGCTAAAGCCATCAAGGAAACTGGCAAATGGCGAATGGTCTGTGCTAAGTGCAATGCATCATGTGATCTTCAGCTTTGATCTACAAATTGATCATGATTGTACAGAATGTTTTTGAATGCAGCTGTCGAATATTACATGCTATATAGACCTGCGTTGTACGTGTTTCTGTTTAAACTATGTGAGATACCTGAACTGCCAAGATTCTCATGAAGACGTGTGTTGATGGGACCCAGTAGGCCTAGTCAAATAATGGTGCGATGTTTGAGTTATAGATTGCTATCGCCTTACAGGTATATATATATATATATATTAGTAACTTACTAGTAGGCCTATTGTCATTACAGTGGATAATTTTGCTGCGAAACGTTAACGCATAGAAATAAGCTTACCAAAATAAGATATTGTCACCACCGTCTGTAAATTAAGAGCTAGCTTCCTCATCAGCTAGTACAGCAGTAACAGCAAAGCACACTATCCTGAAAACAGAGAATAGCAACGTGCTGCTGCCAATCTTTGCCATGCAGTCAACCAGTTGGATTAACTGCACGCCCAGAGACCACCACGAGGAGGTGTTGGCAAAGGTCTTCGTAGGCCGTTCATTGCAGGTCTCAGGCAGTAGAAAGTCATCACAATTTTGGCATCACCCACAAATAGGCCAATTTTAGAAATTTGAGTTATTTGCTTTTACTTGGATTGAAATGCAAGGCAAACATTGGGGCAAAACGCGAAAAGACGCAAATCAGAGACATGATTGCGCATAGAAATACTATAGCCACAGAAGGTTCGGAAACGACATAGGTTTACTACACAAGCATAGGCCTATAACTCAATGAGTAATCGAAAACAAAGACCGTGAGAGTAAAACTGAATGAGAGAAGACGGAGAGCAAGAGAATAGACACTGCAGCGATAGCGAAAGAGTGAAAAAGACACACTTAGTTTGAAGATTGAGAAAAAAACAAAAGACAGGGTTAGCGATTGGGTGTAAGTGATAGAGAGAGAAATAGATGATAGGCCTAGGCCTAAATGGAGGTTGATTGAATTTGATAGATAGACATGGCAGATAGAGTAAAAAACACTGCATAGACAGATAGATAGACAGATCGATACATAGATAGACAGACAGATAGCTAGATAGATTAATAGAGAGAGTCATAGATGATAAATGGAGATAGATAAATATTAGACAGATCTATAGAGATAAATAGATAAGGCAGAGAAAGAGAGAAATTACAGATAGAGAAATAGATGAATTGATAACTAGATAAATTGATGCACATATAGATAACTGAATTGATCAATAAGTAGGCCTACATACACAGATAGATATCTAGATAGATAAGACTGAGAAAGAAATATTAAATAAATTGATAGATGCATGAAAAAACAGATCTATGCATCAATTGATAGATAAGGAGGCACATAGGATGAGAGATAGACAAGTGTATTGAGAAAATTGTTATCAGATAGGCCTACGCAGAGAGAAATAGGTTAACATACAGTGCGATGAAGAAAATATGCCATTTGGCTGAGAAAAAGTACGACAAACATGAGACTAAAAGTAAGATCGAAACTGAAATAATATGGATGCAGTAGAGGCTGTACATACATATGAGCGAGAAGTACCGTTAAAGTGAGTGAGAGATTGAGAGCTTAATGTAGGCTATAGAGCAGCGGTTCCCAACCCTTTTTTTTGTTGTACCCCCAAACTAAAATTTTATTTGGGTGGGTACCCCATCAGAAAAAAACTTTTCAAAACGTTTTTTAGTTATTTGACAACTTTTAGTTAATTGGTTCTATCCTCCTATATATTAAAGAAATCCTATATTCATAAGTTGATATCATATGAATTTTGCTAAATATATTATAATTATATTGAAATTATTATTGTTGCACACAAATAAAATCAGTTTAATTGAAAAAAATTTTATTTTATTTTTAATATTTTCGAATAGCATGCAAATAGCCGCTAACTAATCAGTCAAATGGAAGTTTAATCATTTTAATGCGAGCACTGGGCTTGCTTGGATTTGCACAAGTCTGCAATATCAGGCTTTATTAATGTCAATTTTAGACGTAAGTCTGGCTCAAGTTCAAGTTTCGATCTGTATTTGTTTTTAATTGCAAGCATTGCAGAAAATCCAGTTTCACAGAGATATGACGTACTGAAAGGGATCAAACATTTCAAAGCTCTGTCGGAAATCAATCCATATTCTGCTCTTCTTTTAAGCCAAAAATCACTCAAAAAGTCCTTGTTGAATTCGCTTTTTAATCCACCATCACATGAAAGTTCAATGAATTGATCTCTTTCCTGGACAGAAAAATCAGCTGGCAATGCAACTTCGGAAAAAGGATTTCGTATCCAACTCTTGTCATCAAACTGTTCAGGAAAGTAGGTCTGAAAATTTGAAATTAATTGAGAACAATGTTTCTTAATATCTTCAACCGTGTCAGGATGCAGTCGAAGTTCGTTCTCTGTCAAGAAAGTTTGCAGTGATTGAAATGCAGTTACTTTAAGTTGTTCAACATCTGACAACATGAACTGAAGCTTCTTAATTGTTGCATTTATTTTGTCAGCCACAACGAATGGAGTTATATTTCGTCCTTGCATGCTAGAATTTAACTCGTTCAGTTTACCAAAAATGTCTGCTAAATACGCCAACCTCATTAACCATAACTCATTGAGAAATAAATCAGCTGTTTGAAATTCACTGTCTGTGAGAAATATTTGAACTTCTGAGCGAAGTTCAAAAAGTCGAGATAACACTTTTCCACGTGACAACCATCTTACTTCTGTGTGCAAAAGAAGCTTTTTATGGTCACTCCCCATTTCATTGCACATTATTGAAAACAATCGAGAGTTGAGAGCCCGAGCTTTTATAAAATTAACAACTTTTACAGATTGGTCCAAAACAGTTTTTAAACTGGTGGGCATGGCTTTGGTAGCAAGAGCTTCACGGTGGATACTGCAATGTGTGAACTTTGCTTGTGGTGCAACTTGTTTAATTTGTGTTACAACTCCCCCGTGTTTGCCAGTCATCGCAGCTGCACCGTCGGAACAAACACCAACACAATTTTGCCAAGTTATTTCATTCGAAGTCATGAAATCATCAACTTTCTTAAATATTTCTGTCGCTGTTGTCCGCCCAGATAAAGGCTCACAAAACAAAAATTCTTCTTCAACTGACTGTTCAAATTCATACCTGACATACATCATAAGCTGTGCAAAATTTGTAACGTCGGTGCTTTCATCCAGCTGAATTGCAAAATATTTGCTTTGCTTGATTCTTTTAATAAGATTTGTTTTTACTTGTGATGCTAAATCATGAATTCTTCGAGAAACCGTTTTGTCTGACAAGGGAACGACATCAAGTTTTTTGGCAGCAGCTTGTCCTAGAATGGATGACACAATATCTTTAGCTGCAGGCAATATAAGACTCTCCCCAATAGTGTGTGGTTTCCCAGTTTTAGCAATTCTCAGGCTTACCAAATAAGACGCCGTTAAAGCTTGTGAATTAGCCGTTGTGAATGATTTTAATGTGCTCTTACCGTGTTTCAATTCAACTTCTTTCCTTTTAAAAAATTCGAGTGGTTTATCATTGAGAAGAGCATGTTTTGTATTGAAGTGACGTTGAAGTAATGAAGGCTTCATCGAATGATTTGATAATTTTTCATTACATATGACACACTGGGGTTTCGGTTCTTTTTCTTCACCACACCATGAGAATCCAAAAGACAAATAATTCTCATCGTATCGCCTAACCTTCCTAAGTTTTTGATTTTCCTCATCGGAGTCTGAATCTGCACGGACGTTTGCAGTGACTGTCTCTGTTGTTTCGCTGCTTACTGTAGCGATGTCAGAGAATAACTTTCTTTTTAATGGTTGTTGTTTGAGCCATCTATCCATGGTATTTTATTAATTTATTTTACAATATTTTTTTCTATAATTTGACAGTTTAAAACTTTAAATCTAAAATTCTATATTGTTTCTTATTTAATTTTTAATTATTTATTTTATTTAAATCCATGACGAAGCTGTGACGTTATTTTGTGAAAAACCTAGAATAGCTAAACAAGAATTAAAATGTTAGCGAGAAAGTATTTATTTTATTTATATGTATCATGAAACTGTGACGTAATTTTATGAAAAACATAGAATAGCTAAACATGGATTAAAATAATAGCAAGAAAGTAATTGTTTTATCTGTTTTTGCAAAAATATTTTTTTATAATATTTTTTCTTGCGTACCCCTTGGCAACAGCTGGCGTACCCCTAGGGGTACGCGTACCACCGGTTGAAAACCGCTGCTATAGAGTATCTGCTTATACCCCTCTGATTATAACGTCTAATAACATTCAATCACAGACAACTACGTCAGTTTAACGAGTACTACGTCAAAATGGGAAATAATGAACTGCTTGAGAGACTTGTAATGAGTGGACTACCCAAATGTAAACTACTTAATATTATGCAAAGCCATGGCCCTACAGAGAAATGTGACGCATTTGGCCCATCACATTCTCTTAAGCAAGCAGTTGGAAGGTAGTGTTGACCTCAGGTCTGAGGTGAATACAAAACTATCTTCGAACACCTTAATCTTCTCATATCAGACTGAACGCAACATAATCATTCAATAAACTGGTGTCCTGAATTTGGCTTTCGAGTGGCGCTTTAAAAGTTCTGAGAAGTTAACGATTACGATTACAGTTACATGTAGCAGCATAATTTTTATACTGTAAGCCATTTTTCTTTTCGTCTGTGCATTTAGATGGAACTTATTCGCGTAGAATTGTTTACTTGTGGTCGTTGTGAAAGCAATCAATTATCAAAACTTAATCAAAGGAGAATACAGGGACGGATCTAAAACCGAAACTGACCAAAGTAAGTGAAGAATAAGACAAAAGAAAATGAGAAAGGAGATCTAGAGTAAAAACTCAGAGTAGGGCAGTGAAACGGAAGTGAAAAACACAGAATGCACTGAGAACGGAGATAGAAAATAATGAAACAGTCTGATTATGATGATGAGTCGTTAGCCCTCAGACAGGTCCATTAATTTGCTTATATGCCACCCACCCACGTTTTACAAGGGTAAGGTGATTTCCCATTGCCTTCCTTCCTCACAGACAATTCTGGGCAATCAACTTGTCCAGTGACCAGGGTCAACGGAGTGGCTTGAGGTAGATTCGAACCTGCGACCTTCCACTAACATGGCATAGAACGTATATCGCTACACCACCGCATCCCACATTCTTCTAACGTAGTATAAAGCAATTAATTCTGTAGTTTAGAATTCTAAAACTTAACTCAGTACTGTAGTCCTTCCCGTGTAGGTCTTCATATCGAGCAACGCATCTCCTCCTCCTCCACTCGTCTCCTCTGTCCATGTCCAGGTCCTTCTCGTTTTTGTCCCATGACATTTCCACTCTCCAGGCATCTCAGGTCGTTTGTGATGGTTTCCAGTCAGTTCTAAAAACAAAACAATAATGCAAAATGTCATAAAGTTAAGAAATGGAGTGAACTAGATAACAGAAAGAAAAAGACGTAGAGTAGGACAGATTGAAAGAGAGCAAACAGTAACTGTATACATGTATCATTTAACTGAGCTGCAACATGCCAAAATAATTTTTTTTTCAATAGCAAAGCATATGGACAATGTTGCCAAAAGCTTTCTTCAAAAATCTCGTTCCATTCATCCACAACAGGGAGGCAGCCACACATAAGACAACATTTTGGGTACAAGAAAAGAGAAAATAGGGTCAGCAAACCCAGGGGCGTCCAGATAGGAGGGAGGGTCCAAGACATTTTCAGGTGGGGGATAATTGATTAGTCTTAGGGAGGAATATCTTGCCTTCCTGACATCTTGGACCAGGGGGTTTGCCTCCATCGCTCAGGGGGTATTGACGCCTCTGAGCAGACCCAAGAAGAGGGAAATAGAGATAATAGAGCTGTAGACAGACTTAAGACAAGAGGAAGAGAAATTTAGGAAAGAGACAGGCAGAAAAGATATAGACTACTCTGTGTTTCATTATCCAGGTCGACATTTTGCTACTTAATTAGAATCTTCCAAACGACACGACGATTTTATTAGCAACCAATCTATGGGATTTTTCGCAAACCTTCATAAAAACTGAAACTAACCTATAGCCGCTTGCAGGACAGTCGGTCAGTTGACGGTGGTCACGAACAGGTCTTGATAACCGAAGACAGGTAGCGCTTCATGTCAGATGCCACAGCACCTCTACCAGGATGGACGGTGCTAAAACTGCCGGAATTCTCTGGCCTGAAGCTGCCAGGATGGACGGTGCCAAAACAGCCGGAATTCGCTGACCTATGTAATTTATACACCTGCTGATATTGTATAAATCTAAACAGTGCCTTAATTGAGTAAATTTTATTAAGTTGATAAAACATTGTACATGTAGGGCCTATAGCTGAAAAATAGAAGACTTATTTTTGCTGACTTGGTGCCACCAATCGTCTGGCATTCTGAAGCTCAAATTACCTGTCTTGCTTTGGCATTGGCTGCTTACATAGAAACAGTGCCGTACCGAGGGGGCCAGCGGGGCCTTGGCCCAGGGCGCAAATGTGGAAAGAGCGCAAATTTCAGGATGGAATAACTTATTATTCCATAAAATGCACCATCTTAAAAATGTGGGGGCGCCAGATTTAAGCTAGGCACAGGACGCAATTGTTGCTCTGTACGGCCCTGCATGGAAATATTTGGGTTATGGCTAGAATAAAAAGACCTCAGAGGGGCAGTCATGGATCCATACAATCCAACGAAAATAACAAACTGCCTGAGATACTTGTAATGAGTGGACTACTCAAATCAAAATGTATTCTGCTTAATGTTATCTCAAAGCCAGGGTCCTACACAGAAAATGTGATGCATTTGGACAATCACATTTTCTCTAGCAAGCAATTGGAAGGTAGTTCTGTGTTCACCTGATCAGGTCTGAGGTCGATACCTAACTATCTTCAAACGTTTACCTTAGTCTTGGGTTCCCCGTCTGTTTACCTCATTGCTATGCATGCGGTGCCCTGGCCGAGAAAAACGGATATCACAGTCTCTCATGTGGCCTGGGACGCTGACCCAGACACGCGGTCCTGAACGACCTTATTTGTAGGAGTCTAATCCGTGCAGGGATCCCCACTGTCAATTAAAGAGCCGGTGGGCTTGACCCGATCTGATGGTAAAAGACCAGACGGACTCACTCATATACCATGGCGGGCGGGGCTGTGTTTGATATGGGACGCGACAGTCTCAGATACAATGGCAACGTCGTATCCGCCGAGAGGGCGGCGAACCTCAAAACTCAGAAATACGCCGAGCTACCCTCCACGTACGTCTTGACACCGGTGGCATTCGAAACCTTTGGCCCCATCAATTCCGAAGGCCACAGCTTCCGTTCAGAACTGGAACACAGGCTGAGCGCCGTCACTGGGGAGCAGAGGGAGACGACTTTCCTCTACCAGCGCAGCTCGATGACTATTCGACGCTACAACGCAGTTGCATGCTTTCAAGGGAACTTTCGCTGCTCAGGAGTCCACCGAGCAGGGCTACTCCGGCGAAATCACCATTAATTAACATTGAAGACCATAATAATAATAATAATAATAATAATAATAATAATAATAATAATAAATATAATAATAATCATAAGGGCGATCCCTTGGGACCTCCAGGGGCGGATCCAGACCATCTAGTAAGGGGGGGGGGCGATTTTTAGGTTTTAGTGGCAACCGCAGGCAAGCCCACAAATCGTAAAACTTGTTTACTTTTTTTCTTTGAGTATCATTCTTCTATTGTCTTAATCTATGTAATGTAACTATAAAATGACGTCATATATTGGTATCCCAATAGTTCGATTTAAAATAAGAAGTCGGGAAATCGTAAACTAGATTTTGTGTTATAAATTGTTAAAATAATCAACAAATCAAGGTTTTAGGTACGTTACTAGTCTAACAACTAAACTCTCTAGTCTTCATCAAATGATTGTATTTCAAATTTCAATAATTATAAATTACTTCAAAATATAATTTACAACGGTGTATATCTACATTAAAATTTGAACATTTTTGTTGACATTGCATACTTTCTTTATAAAGGGCTGCAAAAGCCAAGTAAAAATCGCTAAAGAAATTTCTTTCCAAATAATATAAGGGGGCGATCGCCCCCATCGCCCCCCCTATGGATCCGCCACTGGGGACCTCTACTTTTCTGCTTACCGCTACAACCGATCCTTAATCACCTGCTTTCACCATTGGCCTTTGGATACTTCGACGACCTCACTTTGGACGGAGATCCTAAAGTGGTGGAGGCGGATGTTAACTCGATCGAAGAGAGATATCTTCAAATTGTCCCCGCGCTCAACCGCAAAAAATGAGAACTCGTATCTTCCGACGCCCATATCAACGACGTTAGTCAAGGCTTACTAGGACAGTTCGCCCTGGTCAATACATCATTGACCGTGCTCATAGTGGCTCCGCTCTCGCAGACGGATGCCATTCTTTCAGCCCTCGACACTTGTGTGGCCGACCTTGGAATTGCCATCGACAGGTTGCAACTAATCGCTAGAAAAGACGCTCTACTGATCCTTAGACATTCGATCGGCTCGCCTAAACTTATGCATTTATTGAGATGCACCCTTTGCCACGACCACCCGCGTCTATGGGCTTACGACGATCTGCTGCTAGGAGGAATCGAGCGAATCTTCAACATTTCGATGACCGATGGCCAATGGGGTCAGGCCACTCTCTCGATCAGGATGGGAGGACTGGGAATTAGGAGGGCGTCCTCGCTGGCACTTCCAGCCTTTTTGGCTTCAGCCGCGGGCACTCTCCAGATCCAGTCCCTCATCTTAGAATCAGTAGCGGTGAAATCGAACTCGGCATGCGACTCAGCGATGTCTACCTGGCTTCAACTTATCGAAGCCTCTGCCCCGACGACGCCAGGCCATAAACAAGCCCACTTTGACAGACCGCTGTTAAACGCGGTTCTGTCTGCACTAGAAGAAAAGCTACAGGATCCCTACGATCAGGCGAGACTAAGGGCCTTGCAGTCATCGCACGCTTCGGACTGGCTATACGCTCTCCCGCTCGTTTCTCGCGATCTCAGACTGGAGGACGATACCGTGAGGGTTGCGGTCGGCCTACGATTAGGGGTGGCCATCTGCGAGCCGCACACCTGCGCATGCGGCGCCTTCGTCTCTGCCAGAGGCGCACATGACCTGTCCTGTTCATTGGGTTTTGGCCGTCAAGCAAGACACTGTAATATCAACGACCTTATCCATCGCAACCTCAACGGAGCCGGTATTCCAGCGGTCAAGGAACCGTCAGGTCTTTCTAGATTAGATGGAAAGAGATCGGACGGGCAGACCCTGATACCGTGGAGTGGGGGGCGGGCCTTACTTTGGGACGCGACGGTGGTGGACACAGTGGCCGCTTCTTATATCTCCGAGACAGCTTCCACAGCTGGAGGAGCGGCGGAGATAGCAGCCACAAGGAAACACACAAAATATTCTGAGCTAGAGAAGAAATACACTTTTGTTCCAATCGCTATAGAAACCTTCGGTCCCCTCAATAGTGAAGGCCTCACCTTTCTGTCTGAGACTGGACGCGACTTTCGACAACTACCGGTGACACCCGAGACCCAAACTTCCTTTTCCAGAACTTGTCGGTATTGATATCCAACGTTTCAATGCGGCAGCTTTTCAGGGCACTATGTCAAGATTACAATCCACTGACAAGCGGCGACCCAGATGGTCTGATGACAGATCCTTTGGCAATGCCAATGATGAATAACACTATATGTGACATAATAATAATAATAATAATAATAATAATAATAATAATAAAAATAATAATAATAATAATAATAATAATAATCATAATAGTTTTACAATGTTGGATTGTAGCTTCGACGTATTTTAGGATTGCGTTACTCTTTAATTTATTCTCGATCTGTTGAGTTATCATTGTGTGACCGATTTTTGTGGTAATAAGGTCGCGCATGCGCATAGGATGTTACGTTATTTTGGGGAATGGTGATCTTTTAATGCACGTATTCGTTTAGCTGATCGTATGTACGCTGTTTGTATTGTTTTATTTTTGCAGTTTGGCATGTTGCGATGGTGTTAACCGTATTGCTCTAATATTGTATGTGTTCCGCCCGACCTCATTATCACTCGACCTCATTGCCACTTCATCTCTCTCTCTCCCTCTAGCCTTGAACATCTCTTTCTTTCAATGTAATACTTCATTTGATCATTACCCCATTTTCATTGGCATCGTCTTTCTGCCGTTTCCGTACCATAATCCTTTTAAGCATTCTTTCATTTGCAATAGTTCAACTGATATCAATGTTTTTATGAAATATATTTATTGTTCTTAACAAGTTTTGAAGTCACCCTCAACCACCGATGACCGATTTATGTTATACTATTCTTTCCAAGATTCTTGACAGACATGCTTCTCTTGCCACAACAGCGTGCTTACGTATTTTACTGTAATTTATGGCATAGATATGTCCAACCCTTAAGAAGTCTATTTGCCAAACCCTTGAGTGAGCTTAAAAGTGCTCTTGTTATCCAGCAGTCTGTGTTTATGAATATAATGACAGTAGGATTGCTTGGTTGTGCCAAAGGGTTTTGCACTGAATTCCATAGGAAAATTATATAGATTGTTGCAGGAACATTTATGGAATGCTGCGAATATGTACAAATGATTCTGTGTATTACGGCTGAGGATGATTTGTGATTAGCATCAATGGTGGGAAGTAGGAACTAATGGACAGGAGTAAGGTGTATGGGAAAAATGTATGGAAGATATATCTTCATTCAAAGGTATTTTCTAAACAAGGGAAGTCACTACAAGTCTCACCTGGATTGCTGGTGCTTTCAGCAGATTTGAGCCAGTGTTTGACAACTATGTAAAGGCTGATCAGGATGTCCTTTGAACAGAGGATCTGATTCAAGTTTATTGGCATCAAATTGGCTCATAGCAGATAAATAGTGGCAGATGATTACAATTATCTGTGATATCTGATGGTTTAAGTATAACATTGAAATATCAAGTACATCATGAGTTAACTCTATGATTAGTGTACATTTTTTTAAACGACAGCAGAGCAGAGTAGGGCGAATGGTCAACCTGTGTTTTATTTTGCTTGAATTTGCTGAGTAATTTCTATGAATCTTGGAGTTTGTTGATGCTGAGTTTGCATTATGTACATGGTCTTTGTTTCTGCTCTGTATATTTAATTTTATCATATTTATTTGCAGTTGCTGAATGTAGAATGTGAAACTCTCCCTGTTTCTGTTCATTCTGCTACATTGCTTATATCAGTTCATTACTATCTTAAGATTTGCCTTTTACACATTGCTAATTCATAGGGAACGACCGGAAATCGCCTCTGACATTCGCCTTGGCCAATTGTCCCATTTGTTTAACTATCCGGAAATATTCGCCTCGGCAAATTGTACACACGCAAACAGATAGTTTTTAAAAAATGGAAACCATAATTAAAAACTCGGAATTCGATGAGTAATTTCATCTATGTTATTTAGTACCTAATGTTGATTTCCAGTTTCCTCCTATAAATAAAACTACAATTTAATTTTTAGTTTTAATATTATTGATTTATCATTATTTAGTTAAATCTCATTAAGTAAATTCTTAATTTTGAGCTTCGCCATACATGACGATCGACGAAGCATGGTACTTGCCGAAGTAGCCGCTCTAGTACTCGGTCCATACCCGGATCCGGCAAATATTACATTCAAATAGATCTAGTATCTGGATCTGTGATCTAGTATTGTCATCTCTGGTTTGGTGGAAATTATCTACCCGGTCGGTCCCTACTTATTCATCCCAGGCTGCATTTCAAGATCTGTCCTAGTACACTGATTGGTCTGGTTATGTCTTCTTGGTTGTCCATTGGTTGGTGCTTTGCACTGGTAGTGTAATAGAAGTTACTGACTAATAATTCATTGACTGTTCAAGTGACTTAGCAATGAGTGATAAAAGTGGTTATATTTTGCATGCAGCTATGAGTGTAATGTATGTACTGGTGACTGATTGTTTCTATCGTGTTACAAATAGCCAGAGCAATGTCGATTCATCCTCCGACATCAAGTGATGCCTGTCTCAGCATTGTTCATAGTTTAATGTGTCACAGACAAGGAGATGAAAGTGAAACTGCCTTCACAAAGAAAGCCATAGAGAGCCTCGTAAAAAAACTGAAGGAAAAACGTGACGAGTTAGATGGTTTAATCACAGCAGTGACTACCAGCGGAACACAGCAGACAAAGTGTGTTACTATTCCAAGGACTCTGGATGGACGACTTCAGGTGACTGGAAAAGTCTCTTAGAACTCGTTTTCTGCTTAGGCAGAGTATCTATTGTCATCTAGTGCTATCCATTGTTATCTATTGTCATCTTATACTGTGGTCATCAATTAACAGGACTTAAATCGTTGTGCTGGAGAGCTTTAAAAACCAGGATTGGGTGACAATTGGCCAATGTTTGTTGTTTGTTACATTGGAATAATATACTTTGGCACAATGTTTGATGCTATCTATGATCTTACATGAATTGGCCCAACAGAACATTGCAAGATGAAACAGAAAGTTCACAGCACTGAGAACTATTCTGATGATGAGAAAATGAGTGCACAATCAATCAATCAATCAAAAATACTTGTTATTGAGCCCGTTCAAGATATCTACTCAGGGGCGCTCAATATTTATAGTCTTTCAATTCTTATCAATTAAGACTTTTTGTTTTGTGCAGTTAGAATGTTGCTGACAGACTGTGAAACTCAGTGGATAGGAGTAGTTATGCATCATGGTTTTTATTTAGGCATATTTGTATTAGGCTTCAAAGTCTTAATGACTGCATTTGACTGGCTCAGTCATTTGAATATACTTGACTGAACCACGCATTTTTAAGTCCTTTCTTTTTAACGCCTTTCCAAGAGTGAATCCCAATTCCCTTTTGTGCTGCTTTTTATTTCCCTCCCCTTGTCCCTGCCCATCCCTTTTGTGTTGTTCTTTTTGTCTCCTCATTTCAAATCCAATCTTTCCATCTGTCATCACTCAACATCCACTCTTGCCTTCTCTCAACTGTGGATGTCCACTGAGTTGAGGATTCATCTGAATGTGCCGCTTTCTATGCAACGTATATTTATTTCGGTTGATCTTTCTGTAATGTT
The DNA here is from genome assembly GCA_959347315.1 of Bimastos eiseni. Taxonomy (NCBI): domain Eukaryota; kingdom Metazoa; phylum Annelida; class Clitellata; order Crassiclitellata; family Lumbricidae; genus Bimastos; species Bimastos eiseni. The sequence continues at coordinate 8,110,792 of OY365814.1, forward strand.
AATTATTTCTACTGTACAATTATTCGTTTTAGTTTCAACAACGCTATCCATTAAAAAATATTCATTTACGTTTGAAACTCTTTTCAGTCTCTCGTAACCCATTCCCTTTACCATTGCAAGTTATACTATACTGGATCAAATTAATTGTAAGTAAATGGTGGCATATGTGACCAATATTGCAGACACTTGTTTGCATGATTGATTAGAAGCCTTTAGGTTAAAAATGTTGAAAGACAGCCAATATTGGTGGTTGAAGCAAAAATGAACGTTCTAATTAGTTTAGAACTGTTCTTCCTCTGTTGAAAGGTTGCCAGTCGTAAAGGATTTCCACATGTCATATACTCACGCATTTGGCGATGGCCGGATGTTCACAAGAACGAACTGAAGCATGTAAAACTCTGCCAGTATGCCTTCGACCTGAAGCAGGACAGCATCTGCGTCAATCCGTACCATTACGAACGGGTTGTACCAGCTGGCATAGGTAACTTTACTAATACATTAAACTGTCTCATTGATCATATAATATCGTTACTTTTTCTTTTTCTGTTTTGGAGTTACTAAACTAATTGCTGTAATGAGTTTCATCGTCAGGTGTGTACAATAACATTGGTGACACGTTGACATGTTTGTGATGGGTCGACTGGCTTAAACTTCTTTATTGTATCTCGAAATATATTCTTTGATGTTGAGATAATTCTATTATCTACCATTACAAGTTGTTGTTACTGCTTGGAATTGTGTTCAGTAAGCATTTCTGCACTGCATTGTAAGTCGCAGTAGACGACATATTTGACATATTTAAGGACTGGAATGTCCTAAATACCTTTAATGACTGACTACCTTTAATCAGTATTTCTTTCTTTGCCCCTAACAATGTGGTACATGCTATGAAAATCATGATGCTGTTGTTGCTTGTTGTGTGTGTGTGTAAAGAAGCTGTTGGTGATTATGCCTGAGCATCATAAATGATTGAATGATTGGATCTTATGTGTATGAAACTGTTGATTCAGTTTCAGTGCATTTGTGTCTCATCTCACCTTATTGATCCTCACTGCATAATTAATCATATTCTCTTTTCCTATAGTAGAAGAGAAGCAAATCACATCATGTGTGTTTCTTAATTTCACTGTTTGAAGCGAGTTCATCACAGATACATCAACAAATATAATGATTAATAAGTTTAACATCCATTAGTGAGTGAGACAATAAGAAGAATGCCGATATTTCGTATAATTTGCACCACGTCATACGAGATGGAGCTGATTTAGGATGCAAATCAGGTGCGTTTTCAAGTGTCAATCGGAGAAACTATGATTGCCGAAGGAACACCTCAAGTCAAATCAAATGAAGAAAATGACAAAAGAAATCATCTGCATTTGCACAGGAGTGATTTCATGACTGCACATTTGCCCCTAACAATCTCCTATCCTTCCACTTACTCCTTAGCGAACACAGAGCATCCGCTGGGTACATCCGCTCAGTCAGAGAACATGAAATTCAAATATGTAAGAGCTAGAAGTTATTTGCTGAGATTGTAGTTATTTCAAATTCCTCTCTGGCATTAACGATTTGCTATGCAGTACTTCAACAGTATCCTCCGACCTTTGTTCTAAAGTAAAGTATGTAAGAATATTCTTTATTAGACTACCAGCAAACACACAATAGCTTACAAAATGTTTAAACAATAGCATCTAATTTAAACAAGGTCAAAGAACATTCTCGTATTGAAAGTACTCTTGACAAATGTACCAACGCTATCAGACAACACAAACAGACAAAATGTGTCAGGATTCTAACAAACCAGTCAACCTATCAACCATCTCTTGCATTATTCCTCAAATCTTGTAGTCAACTGGATTTAATTAAGTCTGAACTGTTTGACAGTCAAAGATTAGGAGCTGTGAAATTCCAAGTCTCCTTTGTCAGCAATGCAAATAGTGGAGCATCTTATTGAAATGTGTCATTATCCAGACACATTGAACACACTTTGTTGTATAATGCTATTAAAATATAAAAAAGAAATTTAAAAAAAATTACAATTGATAAATAGCAGTTAAAAATGACACTGCGATTTTTTTAGATAATTTTTGCTTTATTGAGACTTGAATTTTGATGTTATGTTTGAATGACAGGAACTTCTATATTTTAATCAGTGTTAGCTAATTATGTCAGAATTAAAATGGTTTTGGAATTGTCAGAAACATTAAGAACTAATGTGAAGACAAATAGATGAAATTAAAAGCAGAGGTTCTGCTGATCTACCCTTGTGCTAGTAAGAGTGCAGTGCTCTTAAAAGATTGGATTATACTATGGGTGTCTCACAGTTTTGTAATAGCAGGCCAGTTGCAATATTTCCCACCAAATGGCGTTCAAGAGTGCCGAGGGCGCATAGGTAAATGGGGTAGAGATCTCGTAGGGGCAATACAAACAGTAGGCTTTGAAGATGTGATTCTGGTATGAATTATCAATTACAAACATCACAGAAAACTCATAGAGCCTCATAAATGACAAATTATATATTCTCAATTGTGTTGTCTTTAGACAAGGCTCTGCTGGCCAGAAATATGTCATCAGCATGCCATCTCTTTGACATCCCTTGATTATACTGTCAGATGATGATCCCAGCGAACAAATGTTTACTAGAATGTTTAATTATTATGAGATGAATTAATATTATTGATATGCACGAGCTGCGATGTGCATGAGCTTGCTGTTGTGCTCAGAGTAGTTTTGCTCTTGAGAACTAACTAATAGTAGATTATTACTATTAAATCTTATTTTATTTTATTGTTTTCTAATGATATTGTTTTGATTGATTTTTCAGACCTGACAGGTTTGACTCTTCATCACTCAGGTTGGTTTTGTTTTCCTACAAGACCTTGTTTTCTTATATTCACTTTGGCATAATGTCAACAAATGAGTCTCATTTACATTACAACTGACACCTGAGACATTTCAAGCATATTATGCCTTGGCAAAATTTCTAAATCTCAACTACATGATGCAGAACTGTTTTTCTGTTGGAGTTTTTGGTTTTTGTGGAGAAAATGCTGCTAAACTGTATCAAGTGCTCTATAAAGTGCAGAGTTCATAGTGCAACAGAAGGAGGGCAGTGTTTGGCCAGACCATGGACTTGTGCTTGACATGCCCCATTGTCACCTCTCTTAGCAGAACCTGCTTCTGACCTGCATCAAGTAAGATCACAAGGCCTTACCTGGAACGTAATAATTGTCTTGTCACTCGTTCATTCGATAGAGGAATAAATGCTGCAACTGTATCCTAGGAGTCCTTATAAAGTTTTGGATTATGTGAGATAAACTGACCAACCAGTTGCATGGCTCAGATGTATCAGAATGTACCATCAGTGAGAAAGACTGCACTGGCTTCCTTTGAAGGAAAAGCTAAGGGGTGCTACTGCCAAGGGATGAGTTACCACTGAAGCTTCACCTGAGGCAGACTGAGACTTATCTGGAAACGCTGCATTGGCTGCTGCCACCATCTTTTGCCTGTGGCCTATGGAGGAATGCCTTGCCAGAGACCTGCTCCATTCTTTGCCCTTCGCTGTGACTGACACACAAAACGAGCCTGCTGCGTGGACGCTCTCTGACATCGAACGTCCTTCCCTTGAACTCAGTGATTGTCCTTATCACTAACTGGCGTTTCAGGCAGCTTTGCCAATGTTTTATGATCCCTAGTTATACATTTTCATTTTCTTCCTTTTTTTAGCTATTTAAATTATTCTGTATTTCATTCTTGTCTGTAACTTGTTGTGGTATGTCAGTATGTGTTTCAATAAACGAATATATGATCATCATAGCCTTCTGCTGGCTCTGACAAGTGGTTGTGTGTTATTTGGAGCAGGTGATAGCTACGGTCTGCATGACGCTCCTTCTGGACGTCTCTCTCTTAGTGATGACTTGATGCAGCTGAGTGATGCAGATGCCTGTCGCCTTCAGCAGCAGCAGGTGCTGCCACTCACTGACCAGGGACCGTACTCTTCAGTGGCTCTCAATTCACCTGGTAAGCAATCTCAAGTGGTCATCTCTTTACTTGCTTTCATCTTAGGACGTTCGCTTGCTACACCTCGCATCCATTGTGCATCATTTTCTCAGGATTGTTAAACATTTCATTCTACTCACATTTATGACAATTTTAAGACGTTTCCTGATGTTGTATTGGTATTTCCAGTTATGGAACCCAGTTCATTGCTGCCACTGTAACAAACTCATCTCATAATAAAATGTTGGTGTTCGTCGTGCATTCTTCTGTCAATTAAATTCACCAGTTATAAGAATCGATTGGGCTCAACTTTGCCTCAATGACGTTTAACCATTGATGTTGAACAGGCAGCCAGCTGTCACCATCTTCGCAACCACCTCAAGTGCAGCACATGCAAACATCAGCAGGCGTCATGATCACCCAACTTCAGTCGGGATACTTTAGTGCTGACTGCAAGGTGATGCTACCTCAGCAAGTTCAGCAGCAGCAGCAACAGGTGTCTCCGGCGCACCTACAGACGGCAGCCAATCAGCAGCAGCAAGCAGAACCAAAGAGAGCATCAAATACAACTGGATTGATTGGAATTGGCAATTTACATACACAGCCAGCAGGTAATGACGACCAGAATAATAAGATAATTAGTGGGTCATGACATGATGGATTACAATGGAGTCTAGCAATTAAGGGCATAACCGGAAATTGTCTCGGACGTTCGCCTCGGCCGAATATTGGACTATTTGGAAGTATTTGCCTCGGCAAATATTACACCCGCAAATAGCTAAAAATAACTTTTTGATAAAATAATTTTTTTTTATAAATTAATATGTCTTCATCAAATAAATTTAGGACTAACGGAATTACATGTAAGTTATTAATTAAACAATAACTTGAATTTACTTTAAAATAATTATGTTAATTTATATATTTTAATTTCTTTTGGTTACATTCTCCAGTTGGCAACCAAGTCAGTAATTTTCTCGCTTGAATTGGGTCCACCCACTTTCCGGTAAACATTAGAGAGTAAAGACATTGTTGATAACTTCATATTTCAAATTTTATAACAAGGTTTTACATTTTTTCACAAATAAAGTTATTAAATAATAAACATATTGTTATAGCCTAGAGTGCGACGATACGCATGAAGGATATTGCTATAGACTCGGCGTTGACTGTAGATAGTTCTCCGTAGCTGTGCACGTGGCAGATTGACTACGCACTGCCTATGGATGGTACTCGCTGGTAGGGGTGGTGGCGCTGCATGGAAGCAAAATACGCAATTGCGTACCAAAATAAAAATAAAAGATCAATTTTAACGAAATTATGGTACAGCTTTCAATGTGTTTTAAATGAACATCATGTGCGGAACAAGCGTATTGCCGCTATTGCTTACCAAATATGCAAGGCTAGCTCCTCCACTACTCGCTGGCAAGATTTGCCGCTACAATTCGGTTCGTACCCGGCACCGGCAAATAGTATTCGGTACTCGGTGGAAATTGTCTACTCGGTTGTGCCCTACTAGCAAGACATGACAGACTCAGCCATCTGTATTAGTTGTTGTTGACCGGGTAACATTGTGTTTTAATGGTTCGTTAGCAAGACAGCTCTCATGTGCTGGCGTGAAGTATGATCAGATCATGACTTATTGAGTTGATCTTTGAGAGTGACAGATTAAACTGGTTTATTGACAATAGCTGCTAACAACCATGACAGCAGTTCTACAGCAGGGTTTATTGACTCAATATATGTAGCGACATAGACTTTACCCTCTGTGCTTAAACTCTGCATTGATTTCCTCTTTTGCACAGGATTTGTTTCAAACTGGGCTTATATATTTCATAGGACATTGAACTAAGCCAATCATAGTGCTTAAAATCGCTCCTTATTCTCTAGAATAATTTTCGTTTTCAATGAGGTCGGTTGGATGGCTTTTCTCGGGTCATAGCTAAAACTAGAATTTTTCTTCATTCTCAAAATTTTTTAATGGATGGGCCGAGATTTCTGAACTCTGCCGCCACCGTTCATTCTGTTCCATTGTTTTTTCATTCGCAGCTTAGGACGACTTATCTTTCCCAATTGCTTATCCTCCATTGGGTGCCACTCTGCCTTAAGAACTGATCTTCTGGATATTTATAGGATTATGGCCTAGCTGTTGTGATGGGCCGTTGATTGAGGCGTCGTGTATTAGACACTTGTAAAATTGTTATAGAATTGTTATAAAGTAATAATGATAATGAAAGCAAGAAATTCAATTGCACATGACATACAGTTATTCAAGCAAAGATATCGATTTAAGAGGCATAAGATATCTTCACAGTATGCCATATTTACACACAATTAACCAGCTACACAATTTTTTAGTCCAGCAATTGCTGTCTTTGGTTGACAACTGATTTTTTCAGGACTCCTTTTCAAGATTTCTTAGAGTGATAATAACAGAAATATTGCTAATAATGTTTGTTATTAATAAGGTTGGAGTGGGAGGGCAAAGGGATGATGCACTGGTGCAAAGAGCAGGAGGAGCAAAGGTCAAACCCCACAAGATTCCCATAAACTCTGACTATTCCTCCATTTGCTAGGTGGCAGTTGTGGTTAAATTGACTGTATAATGCCTTGCATGGCTGATGCAGTTAAATTCAATTTCTGTAATGACATGTGATAATTTGATTATACTGTGCTTGTAAGCATCCTGTGGATGTGTCAGTCTTAAGGTAATTAAGCAAAGGTTACTATTATTATTAATGGATTTTCTGTCCTTTGTCAGGTTGTGGCAGTTTGTTCAATGCAAGCGTGTCGTCCAATGCAGCTCAACCTGATTTGGCTGCAAATTTCCTCTGTGGGTTATTTGAGTTTCTCTCTTCCTTCGTCTTAGTTGATCGTGATTGGCTGCTTTGAATTTATTCTTATGTTCCTTGATACGTTTGATGAGCTGCAATATGTATTTGTTAGTTACTTGTTTTCTAAAGAACATCTGCAGAATTTAATGATATGATGATATTTTTATGTCTTTCGTCTGCTTTTCTTTGATTGATTATCTTCCTTTGCTCGAACAAAGACAAGCAGCGACTACATCACATGTACCTAAGGACTGTTTCTCTTGTTTAATTAAGTAAATGTTTGTTTGGATAATGTTATGTAGTGCATTAATTAAGTCAAGGTCTGATCAAATTAGGAAGCTTGATGAATATCATCGAATGGAAGAACTCTTATTTAGGTGTGACAAACATAGTCAATTGTCGTAATGCACAAAAGTTTAAATTACTTAATATGATGGCTTAAAACAGGGGTGTCGAAGAGCCGGCCTGCGGGCCATATCTGGCCTTTATCCTATGCGCCTTCGGCAATCTGGTCCGCCACTTGCTGGAAAATATTGCTACTGGCCCGCCATCACAAAAACGTTTGACACCTCTGACTTAAAAAGAGCAATTAAAAGCCAGCAGACTGAGAAATGCAGCTAAAATGTTGGGTGGGAATGATGAGCAGTGTCTGTGGCCGCCCAATGAATGGCTGAGACTGAAAAGAGAAAGTGGCTCTCGTGATATATATATATATATATATATATATGTTTCTAATTGGTTTTTGAAATGTGTCAGGGAACAACTCAAAGACTGAACAGGAACCGATTTCGTTGCCAGTTTCACTGCGACCGAGTGAGTCTTGTTGCCTCTCATTCAATCCTGATCTCTATTGTAAAAACAAATGTAAAAATACTATTTTTCAGTACATGCATTTTTCACTTCAGTTGATACTGTAGCACTTTCCCAATTGCAATCGAGACCAACCTGCAACATCATCAGCTCCTGGTTGGTCTCGATCGTGTTCGGGAAGTATCTACGGCTTAGTGTTGTTGTCTTCATATTAATGTTCACATCATATGACTAAGCCAGGCAACTACTACTTGTGCATTTGTGGTGTATTTAGTTCTTTTAACTTTAACTTAATCTACATCTAATTATTGTAATAGTATCATGCATAATCTGTCATGAAACACCAATTGCAAATCCTTCCTGTTTTAGTGCCTGAATTCTGGTGTAGTATCTCGTATTTTGAGCTGGATCAGAAAGTAGGTGAAATTTTCAAAGTGCCATCTAGCAATTCGACGATTACGGTGGATGGCTATACAGATCCATCCAGCCCTGATCGATTTTGTCTTGGAAAACTGACAAGTGTTCACAGGACAGAGGCCATTGAGAAGGCTCGGTATGTCTTCAACTCCGCAAGCTATTATCATGTATCAGTTGTTGCTGTTATTGTGTTTTTTTATAAGAATTTTCAGGACAGGACCAAACCTAATCATCTCGATATTATTTTAAGAACTTCTATATTAATTTCTTCAGAAGACATTCAAGTAAATTCCCACAGTGTAGTTAAGCATTTATTGCACTTAGAAAAGTCTTAAAGACAGGCCGTGTGTTTCAGCACCAATCGCCAACTGTAAACAGATATTTTGATCATTTTAGTGCTAATGAATTCTGAAATTCGGTTTTAATGTTGGTTCTCTTTGGCTTCATGATGTCTTTGTGAGAATGAGGTTGGTCATTACTGTAGTGGGTCATAATAATTAATTGTATTTCAGTACCAAATAAATGCGTAATGAGATGATTGAGTTGATTTTGTTTTGCTTGTTTAGACTCCACATTGGCAAAGGTGTTCAGCTTGTTCTTCAGGGAGAGGGTGACGTTTGGGTTCGTTGTCTCAGCGATCATAGCATCTTTGTCCAGAGCTTTTATCTCGATCGTGAGGCTGGACGTGCACCGGGTGACGCTGTTCACAAGATCTATCCAGCAGCTTTCATCAAAGTACGCTACGCTTAATTGATTTTCAGCACCATTGTCTGAGTAATCATTTGTTATGTGCCTTTAGAAAATAGTAGTTTGTGCATATTTAGTAGAATTGGAAGCATGAACATGAGGATGTTATCAGGCCTGCTTTCTTACAATCTGTTCACACCAGCCATGGTGTGAACAGATTGTCAGTGCAGAAGGTCAAGTTACTAGAAATGATAATGGCTAAAACACTTTGCATGTGAAACTAATAATGGCTTAAACGATGACTCAATGTAGAACTAAAACAAGACTACATGTGACAATTGAAAATAAGTGATTGATGTTGATCTGTTAGGGCAGTGCTTTGAATGTGGTGCTGATGAATCATACCAGTGATTTATAACAGTGATGTTTTGGTTTAGAGCTTGGTATATGTAGCTTAATGTACTAGCCCGGACTGAATCAGGCTTTTTGATTAGTAATGAACACCATAGGATCTGATCAATTCTAGATATCCAATGGATTGAAGTCTTTCTCCAGTTAACATGTCTATCAAGGATATAAAATATTTGATCTGATGTTTGAGTGTGAGAGCAGCTGTGTGTGTGTGGTGGATGTCTGTGTAGGTTTTCGACCTCGGTCAGTGCCAAGGACAGATGCAGCAATGGGTGACGATGGCTCAGAGTGCAGCCATGGCACAGGCAGCCACTGTTGCTGGAAACATCCAGGCACCAGACAGTATCGGATCAACTGCTCCAGCCATCAGTAAGTGCTTCCTCTTCCAATGGTTCTGCTACCTTCCTTTAACCCGTCAATGACTAGCACATAGTAAAATGTAAAGCATAAGCAATAACACTGGTTGTTAAAGGGTTAATGTCTTTGTCTTGCTTCTTGTTCCTGCCTCCATTCAATAGTCGTTCTTACAGTGAAGTAGCGTTTGACTGTCTTTTTATGCTTCTGAGGCTTTCAATGTACATATCAAGACACATCATATAGCACTTCTTGAGTACCTCTCAAAACATCTGCACACGTGATAATCATATTTTTCTAACTGTGAGTTATTGTTTCTTACCTCGATGCTCTCAGCTGTGGAATTCTAGATATGTTGCAAGAAGAGCTCTATGTAGGTCATGTAATGATTGCTTTTAGGTCTGTCAACTGCAGCCAGCATCGGAGCAGACGATCTGCGAAGACTGTGCGTCATTCGACTGAGCTTTGTTAAGGGATGGGGTCCCGACTATCCCCGTCCAACCATCAAGGACACCCCGTGCTGGATCGAGGTCCAGCTCCATCGCCCTCTTCAACTGCTGGACGAAGTTCTTCAGTCTCTGCCTGTAAGTGATGCAAGGTCAAGGGCAAGCTTCTTATGTTAGATGTCATCGCTGCGGATCATTGATACGACGAAGTGTTGCAGGGCGATGATGATGAAATGAAATGCTGATGATGTAAATAGCGCTGAATTGCAGCCAGATTTGGATGTTTGCTGTTCTTTGGATAAGTTTTAAGAAGATCTTATGAAGATGTACGTACATCTGCAGATGCAACTCAAAGCTGTTTTGCCATCAGAGGCAGACTTTTTTGTCTGATTTACTGAGGAAATATTAGAATCAATCGTGAGTCGTTTGATGCATAATCGTTAAACTTCTATTTGAGTAAATTTTAAACGAAGTCGAAGGCACTTGACCGCTGTGTGCAGAACCGTTGCTTTGGTTGTCGGGATTTCTGATGCACTGTCGAAACGATTCCCTAGTCGTCATAGTGTTGTCTGTTGTGCTTAATTGTTATTGGCTGTTCCATGTAATGCCTCTAGTGTTGCTGCTACTAATTGTTTGAGGGTTAGGTTCTTCCATTGCTTTCTGTTCTAACACGAATGAGATGCTGTGCAGGGCAGAGTCCTAGACCAGCTGTCCAGCTCGGAACAGGATGGCAGTCTACCTTCGTACTAACAATTTGTCAATGTAGCTAGTTATGAACTTATATGATTTTGCAGATTTTTGGGTAAAATGTTCTGAAAGTGATTTTGAACACAGCAGCCAATTTGGCACAAGATCCATCTAGTAATTGGGCCGATTTCTGTCTATGTTTGTGAATTAAATTATTGAAACAGGTGACTCAAAATCTGGTGCTAGCTGTAAAAGGCATTTATCCAGGCATCTCACAAGTTTAGAATGACAGACCTTAGGCAACTTTGAACTGGTGTCTATGTGGCCTGAGACAACATAAGCCCAGCTGGATATTTGTGTCTCATTCACAAATGGTTGACTGTTATCTAAAGTGAGCTGCCTAATACTGTTCATGGCAGCAGATGCTGTCATTGGTCTAGTGTTGATTGTTTATGTTATTCTTTGTTACTCTGCTAACATAACGATATCAGTGAGTTCAGCTCAGATTTTCCCTAGCCTCTTGTTTTTAGTACTTCCTCTTTGATAAATGCTATTTAAAGCCTTTCTCGTATTTGATAGTTGTTGAATGATTTCAACGACAATGCTATCTATCCAGAACACACTGGTTAACACTAAAGACCTCTTTACTGAATATAGGAGGAATGTAGTTTTCTAGGTTGCAGAATATTATGAGTTGGCTGCTACGGAACAAATAACCTCAGGGAAAAGTACCATAACCATATTTATTAACAAAGAACAGAACTGTATGCGTTGAATGTTGTACATCCTGCATGTAATTGAACAGATTAGTAATAGATTGCTTAGCATCTGAGTCCTTTTAGACAGCTTAGCTGCACTTTTGTGTCATGTTAGTTACAAAGGCCATTTCATCTTTTAGTTGGGTTGTTGCAAACACCTGATATCATAACTAGTTTGATGACAGGGTCTTGTGTCTCTATGTTATTCCTAAATGCTGTCTACAGGCAGGATCGCATGTCTATGTGTAGCTCATCGAGCGTGTCATGTCTGTGTGCTTGCATGTATGTCATACTAATAATGCCAACAGACTAAAAATAATAATGACAATGTTGGAAAGTCATTGAACAGAACAGTTGAGAGTCCTAAGTATGGGGTATTCCATAAGCAATGGAAGAGAGTGACTGCAGCAGCTGATGTTGTTGGGTTAATTGCCGGACAAGTGCAGTTGCTGCTTCAGCATTAGTCTGAATGTGTGCTACATCTGTTTAGTAGATCCTCCTGGTATCAGGAGATGAGAGCATCACTAGAGAAGTAATGAAGACAGACTTTGACAGAAGTGTTAAAAATTTCATTTATGAGATCATGTGTGCCAAATGTTGTTAGTTTTGTTCCAGATAACAATGCACTGTCAAGAACTTTACTTCGTTTTTACTTTGTTCTTTTGTCTCTTGTTTTAATAATCACCAAATATGAGAGCAGAAATTCTCACATTGCATGTGAAGTTGTCTGAATTCTTGATGCACCGTTTTGGAAAGGAAATTTTATTCTTTTTCATTAAGAAGTAGATATAATCACAGTAACAACAGAAATAGCATCAGCAATCAGAATTCTTACTTGACACTGGTTTCATTGGAAGCGATTACATATTAATTGATGCCTTAGATTCAGTAACTAATTTGCCTTTGTCAGCTGTTAATTTTGATGAATAATTGTAATTTTAATACTTATTCTGTTTCTATTAAGTTTCTGTTATGCATTTATCTCTTTTGTGAATCTGCATTGAAGTTGTTTCTTCTTATCAAATTAACTTTTGCATCTGTGGTTGTGTAGCTAAGCCATTGGAACTGTGACAGGCATAATGACTAAGTCAGATGATGAAATTCAGTTGTGCTCCTACTTTAACAAAGTTACACCTTCTTCAACACAGCTGACATCTTTCTTCTCTGATGCATCAAATGGTGTCTGAATGCACTTTGGTTTCATTTCCTCTGAAAGTAAACAATTATCTTTGGCTTCTGTTGGCTTAAGAGAGAAGAGGAAGAGGATTTAATTTCAACAGATTTGTCTTAGATTTAGAAATGCTTGTTGGTTGGCTTCTCCTTTGCCGCTCTTTGCTTATTGGTCGTTGCTTCAGGTTTCACTATAATGAGCGAATGATTTTTACGATTTTGTCACAAATGATGGAAAGATGGTTATTGGTGCTTGTCGCTTTGTCTGTTTGATATTTTCCCTGTTGGGGTTTCTGTCAAACATTTGCTACCATGTTTTATCATGAATACTTTGCAGATCTGTGGACAGTTTAGTGTGACATTGTTGGGTTTTGTTTTGTTGCTGTGCCATACTGTTTTTGTTACTCTCACCTTCCATTCCGGTGTGATCTAAATGTGTCAGCTGTTTTCTGTTGACAAATTGGTAGGGGGTCTTCATTTGGGGATTATTGGAACCAAATGTATGAGAAACTTTGTCATCATCAGCCTTGCATCTTTTGATGTTATTGTCAACTGTTACTGTCCGTTTATTGCTTTCGGTTATATACACGGAGCCCTATTGATAGACCTCAATTGTCCCTCCTTGCACTCTTTGATATCTCCTCGGCTGTTGATAGGTTGACCACGAGCTCCTTCTGTAATTCCTACATCTATCATTTGGCTTTCATTGGTTTAAATCATTCACTCTGTCCTGGTTAAATGCCAGGTCATGGTAGATTTCTATGCTGATGATGTCCATGGCTTTGTTCATGACTCACCTTCTGAGCATCTCCATCTAGAAGCGATTAGCTTGCTATCACAAGATCTCCACCTTTGGATGATGGCTAACAGACTTAGTCTAAATCCTCGCAAGACTCAACTGATCTGATTCGGAACCAAGCAACAGCAGATTTCAACGACAATGCTATCTATCCAACACAGTGGTTGACACTAAAGACCTCTTTATTGAACATTGATGGCCTCATTATTCCAAGATTTTTTATTTTTTCCTCCAGTGTCTGTGATCTGGGCATCATGCTTGGTAGTGCCTTGACATTTACTGAACAATACCTATCTATTTCTGTTGCTACCAATTGAGGCATCCTAGAAACCCATTAGGAGATCGGTGTCTTCCATGCTGCATGCCTTTGTTTGTACATGCAACGATTATTGTAATTGAATATTAATTGGACAGCGTAAGGCTCGACTGTCCTTTATACAATCTGTTTAAATGCTGCATCAATGACCAATACTGGTTACTGGTTTTTGTCTCGAATCAATTATAGGGTCTTGCTTTTTGTTGCCTATTCTCAGCAGAGTTTAGCACTTAAATATCTTTACAACTTAATGTGTAAACCACTCTGCTCGTTCTTCTTGCCCTCTTTGCTCTGCCGACTGACTTGAACTTCTTGTACCTGGGTCACAAACTTTTTATCCCTGCACCGGACTTTTGCTGTAATAGGTGCCTCATTGTGGAATGACCTTCCCCCGGTAGACCGGAGTAGGATTCTTGAGGATAGTTCATCCGCATCTCTGCTTTGTTTATAGATGTTTCTTTTCACGGGCCTATCATGCTACCTGATGCGAGAGGATCTGAATTTATAATTGTTGGACAACAATCTTTGAATCGTCCAGGGCCTCAGAGCAGTTATGTTAAAGGGTGCTAAGCATAAGCTCTGCTCTTGTCCATATGTCACATGTTACCAAATCTTGATCAAACAATTAGTGTTTCTGAGCTGTTTTGGATCAGTCACAGGTGTAACCTGTTTGTGTATGTATGTAACCGAGGTTTTAGTGTAGCACTTTGAAGGATATGTCAAAAGTGCTATTAATCGAAAATCCTGAGTTTGGTGCATCTTTTCGTGTGATGTCATCATCTTCAGTCGTGTTCTCCTCCATTGAATCATTTGATGACCAGATCATTTGTACCTGTCAGCCTTGTAGCCATTGATGATGGAGTCTAGAGACGATTTTATTTTAAAATGCCTTTTAGGTAATAAACAACTTTGCCTAAAAGTTTCAGCTTTGGATCATAGTGTCAGAAAAATTCTAGTCTATTAAATGAAATGAAAAAAGCCACCTGTTGTGCCAAATTTCTGCCTTTCTGATACTACTACAGCAAACCGAGTTTGTATCCCGGTGACAGTATCAGTGATTGAACTGTTGGCCATGCCATGTTTATGTGCTGTGTGCTTAGAATGGCATGACTGACAGTAAAAACGAGGTGCATTGAGGATATGCTACCGAGTTTTGGAATTTAACTATCTGTGCTCTGGGTAAAAAAGAAATTTTGAATGAATCTCATGAGTAGCAGCTATTAATGTCATGCTTGAACATTCAATTCTGATCTAGATTGAGGCCAGCTTGGTCTCTCAACATGTACCGTGTTTGTACGTATTTATAGTTATTAGTTTCTTTCTGATGAATTGTTTTATTGCCAATGGAAAACCTATATTTGGTAAAGTAGGAATGGACTGTAAAGCCAGTGATGATTTTTTTTAAATAGTTGGGAAATTCTGATGTGTTTTGGGGAATTTATTACATATGTGTAAGACTGAACACAGTTCCTGAAAAGAGACGGAGACGTGTGCAGAGAGACAATTGACCGTTTGGTTTGTAGACTGAATGAACTCAAGTGACTTGTGTAGATTGCATAGAATCGACATTTTCTGCAAGTGCTTAAAGATGACATTTCATTGCTTTATTGTTTCTGTCAAAGTGGATTTTATGCGTGATTGCCACATGAACTCTTTTTTTTCATCAGTGAATAATCAATGATAAATTGACAATTAATAGGAACTAAAAAAAATAGTTGTTTAATTTCACAGATTTCATTTGACTTCTGTGGAGAAAAGTTACAGGAATCATTTGCATTGACCGAATTTCGAAAACAGTTTGCCTACAATTTCTATAGCTTGAACGCAAACCTAGCTAAATTACTGAGCAAATTCTGTAAGCACCTCAAAACAGCCCTCTAAATCAGTTGACACTGTTCCAGATCAGGAGCGCCTCTTATCTTAAAGTGGCGCTATATAAATACCTGATTATGATGGTCTCAATCTTTCTAGGTACAAGTTCTAACTACAATAAAAACAATCTAACTACAATAAAAACAATAAACTGCTTTTAAAGAGACTCCTTGATGTTGACAGAACGGGTTATGACAGAAACGGTTATAAATAAATAAAAGTAAACATGCCACAGTTCAAACAAAATTCATCAAATTTCGAATAGTCAGACCATCAAAGCACTGGTGTCCTTATTCCAAGTCCTGCAGGTTTATAGTTGTGCCTGTAAAAGCATCATCATCATCATCACGTGAGTCTTCATCATTGAAGTCGTTGCAGTCATTGTCAAGCATACTGGTGAGATCTGTTGCCAGGACAGGTGGCTGGTCAATAGATGATTCCAAGTGGATACTACTGCTACCATCATCCAGGTAGACGTTTGTGCTGGGAGGATCATCCTAAACAGCAACAGATGGACAACGGGGGAACAGTCTTATCCAGTGCTTTTCAATCTCAACTATTCATAGCCAAAATGAAAAATGCTCTTTAATAGAACATTTTTTCCCAACACACTGTAATCTCTTATACAGTAGACCAGGTTTTTATCATATAATTTACTCTGATGCACTCAATAATTCATAAATACATTTATGAATTCTTAATATACATGAGGATGAAGTTCTCTGCAATGAACAATAACAATAAATATTTCTCTCCCTTAATTAGTATTTAAGTTGCGAATGTACATTGGGGCATAATTTAAAAATACTAATAAGCAGATAAAAGCCAAGAATACAGGAAATTATGATGACAATATTAATCTTAGATGAGAATTAAGTAGAGTGTAACTGTTGGTTTTCATAAAACAGATTGAAAAGTTCCTCAGCCTAAGATAATTGCAACGAAATCTGCCAGAAATGCTGCACAACAACAAAACTCCAAGGGAGCTGACTGCTACAAATAACAAAGTGTAATCTTATTTTGGCTTCCAAAGACTTCTTGGATCTTGCAGCACCAGTTGAAATGGTGCTGCTACATGAAGCACAATTTATTCTCTATTGGTCATTGCTGTAGTAAATGCTTGTACTGAAGGCAGAGCTGGTGTTAAGAACCAGTTCAGCAGCAGCAGCATGTCAGATAAAAAGGCACAACAGTAGCCATAGGGTGAGAGATAATTACCTGCATTAATTGTGTTTGAACATAAATGGTTCCTGTTTCTGGATCACGAAAAGTGATGGCATGCGATGTCATGATTTCGTCTGCGTTGAGCATGACACCAGGAGTCATCTGCTCCGACAGACAATGCAGAGGATCCGAAGACAGCGACGCCATGTCTAAAAAAGACGCACAAACACTGGTATTGCTTACTGACCGTTTCATAACATCGACATCACACAATCAAGACCACCTTTCACATAAAGATGGCTTATGAAACTAACCATCTCACACATCTAAACCATTCTCCCCTCTACGTGTTCTTCTGTCAGTCTGTTTGCCTGTCTGTGTCTGTCTTGTTAGTCAGCATTGTATGTCTGATGGAGACAAGCAAAGAGAGTAGAGGAACCTTTCAGATGTCCAATGTTGAGTAGCCCTGTGTCCAGACTGTCACAGTGTTGGTCCTGCCACTTCAACACCGCTCTCTGGTTGACTAGATGGTAGCTTGTAAAATCAGTTCTTGCAGGTCCTGAAGAAGCGAACAAACACCATTCAATGAAACCAAGTCAGAAGAAGTCTATGGATTGTACTTTAACATGTGGCACGTGCATTTGTCACAATAGTGACAGTTGTCAGTTTAATTAGACGAAAATATGCCGTAAGATGAGAGTATATACATCCCATTGCACTCTGAAAGCAGACCAACTCCAGCCGACTGGCTGCAGATTCTGACGTACCTGATAGAAAGGTGGTTGAGCAGTTGATGGCACTAGGCTCTGACGCAACAAAAACAGGAAGCGTGAGAAGGTTGAGAGCGGTCGTTGTCACATGACTGGTTGATCCGACAATCTCTTCTGGTTGTTGTTCTGCACCCAAGAACAGTGAACGATCCACTGGGATAACAGACACGCAATGAATAAACAGAGGCTGCTACAAATCAATCTCATTTTAAAACCAAACAAATGCAAAGAAGCCTTACTGACTAATACTATCTCACAGCGCATAACTGCATTTGTCAACTACTCAGAAATGGAGCGCAATATGTTAAGTGTCGAGATCTATATTGTCATATGGTGTCAGGAAAGTGTATCCCAGTAGATAAAGACAACAACAGACAGAGGTTGAATATGATGAAATAAAGTTAGACATCTTTGTCGACACTTTAGCAACTATATATTACATGATTGCTAGTTTTACATGGTCGTTTTATCAGACTGACTTCTGACTTGCCTGAAGTGACTATGTTGGATGAACGGGCTGCTACTGCTGTCGTTAGCAAACTCAAGTCCTTGGAAACTAAGAAAAAAGAACAGTGAAAGATGATAAATTAGTTCAATGTTAATCATCCAATGAATGTGTTGCTATGATGAGATTTACAAGAAACATTTGGTCAAAAGACTTTCAAAACAAGAAAATTTTATATCAATTCATTGCAGAATCCATAAAGCTTCCTAGGTTTCCTAATTCTCAACAACCTGAATTATTGGTTTCAACTGTTTTCAATTTTAGTCAGCATTAGTCATTGGAAGGACTAATCACCTCTCACCCCACCCTGATGGCTACTCGATAAGGAAATGTTTATGTTAGGCAGTAGACACACATGCATCATACTGGATGATTCAGTTGGACTCCAACTGCTGGGAATTAAACATCTGAGACTTTAATTGATGGTATGAAAATTCATAAAAAGAAATTCATAATAATAAGAGTAAAGATTCTTCTTACCAGCAGCAGACGAAGAGGAGGACGATGACCTTCGGCTGTGCACGATGCCCTCCAGGTTCTCCATCTCCAGACTGACCATCACAGGCAGGGTTTCCACTACTACATAGCACACAGAACAAACAGACTTAGCAGAAGCAAGTGTAGACATAGAAAAGATGGTGAATCCAGAAAGACCTTCATGACATGTCATGCCACTATTCTGCAGGCAGTGGAAGACCTTCTTTGTGTTCGATTAGTGGTCACCTATCGACAGGACTTTGTGAAGTTTCTTTGAAGAGATGTTACGTAAGCATGGACTATAAAATTACTAACAACTATTATACATGTATATAGTCATGAGAGAAGACTGTAATTATTTCAGCAGTCTGTCATTCTAACTGACTGAATGAGTCTTGTTATAGTTGCTCTAAGGCATTGAGAAAATGTTGATTATCTTCTATGAATAGACAAAAGTAATAAGAATCATCTTCCCTTCTGACCTGATGATGTCCGGTGATCCGCTGAGCTGAGATGCTGTTCGTGGCTGTTAATGTGTCCTCTCAACTGAGCTTTTGTGCTGAACTTATGAGAGCAATCTTCATGTGGACAGTAGAAGAGAACGCCCCTCGGAGGAGGAGGATGCTTCTTATCCATCTGACTGTGACGCTTCAGGTGGATGTCGAGGCTGTTCTTCGATTTAAATCGTGCGTCACAACCTATTCAGACAGGTAGGCAACATAGGTTCAATGAATAGAACAAGACAGAAAAAGTTGGAAAACAGGAAGTTAGTCAGTGTTTGTGTAGTCAGTCATGTAATGAAGATGGGCAATAACTGCATGAAATGAAACGTGTAATAAAAATTGAAAAAATGGAAGCTAAATAGTTAAAGGAAATGTAAATATGTAAAATGCTAGGATAGAAATGGCAATCCAGTGAGATGGAGAGCACAGACCCTATCTAATGTCAAATCTGGAAGAATCAAAGACTATGCGATGAGTGTAAGACTAAGACAGATGACCTACAGAATCCAGCACCATATTATCACACTTCAACTGAAACAAATCGCGACATAATTGCTCTGAATCTAAGATCTATCTCGGGTGTAAACGTTATTACCTTTATTGATACACATGAACGGTCGTTGGCTGGAATGCGTGACCAGATGACCTCTGACGTGTTCCGCTCTAGTGAAGAGCTTGCTGCAGCCATCAAACGGACAGCTCCATTTCTTTTGTCCGTTGTGCATCTGGAGATGTCGACAGAGTCTGCTTGACGTCGAGAATGCCCAGTTGCACCCTTCGACCGTGCATCTGTACGGACGTTCGCCCGTGTGGCATCTCATGTGCTGCTTCAGACGACACAGCTTGTCAAACTTACGACCACATCCTTCGAATGCGCAGATGAGCTCAGAGTCATGTTGATGAACACGAGCGTGTGAACCGATGCTTGTCTGCGAGAAGAATGTCTTTGCACATCCAGGATGTGGGCATCTTTGCAAAACAATCACTCGATACTTTTAAAAAATGGGTATATGACGATATGCGGTCATCGTGGCTAACATATACAAATATAAACACAATTCGAATTTTCAGCCCATCGAGTGTGATGGGATTGATAGGCTTGATTGATTTAATAAAGTGACTCTTCTGTTGTGCCAGGAGGGTTTTCTGAGAAGAAGGCAGACAAAAAAGGAAGAGGTGCTATCTAAGCCGCATATAACATAAAGCAGATGTATTTCTAACAGTACCTAACAGTATATGTTAGTTCATTGGGTACATTTGTCTTTTATGTTGTGTGACATCACTGGTTTCTAAAATTGTGTTAGGTTTTACTTCTAACTTAACTGATACACGAAAACATTTCATTAGTCAATCCTTGCAAGTATGAGGACTGCATAACATTCATACTTTCTAAATAATTTAACAAAAACTGTAAAATATAGTCTACAAATAAGACAGATCTGCAAAAGGAAGTCATATGTTCATTTAAATTCACCCACTGAAAACATCTTTGCCAACAGAATAATCAGACCTGAATTTCTTCTGTTGTTGGCAATACTCAAAAGGATCGGAATAGACTGGAAAGACAGACGAGTAAGAAACTAGAACAAATCAGTGGTACTAAGTGCGATTACAGGGATGAGTTAGATAAGGCTGCCCACTTTCACCCTTGCTATTTAACATCTAAATACATGAAGTATTTTTATAGTTATAATTACCTTTCTTGATAATTATCAGAAAATGTGCATATAACATTCTGGACATCTGTTTTTTTCGGAAGGAGGGGTGCCAAGCTTTGTGACGTCATATTTGAGGGGTTACGACTTTTTTGACGACGTATGACAAGGGGTAAAAATTCTTCCAAAATTGTGTGACATCATTTATGGATGGCCCCTTAGATCTGTAATGACCATGCAATGGTAGCTCAGGTACAAATGCTTGGTTTCATAGCATAATGGATGAACTAGACAAAACACCTTAAGAGAATATGTCATGAGGGTAAATAGAAATAACAGTTGTCCTCTACAATGCAAAGACTGAGTAAGTCGTCCATGAAAGTTGCAATTGCTTAGGTTAGTTCAAACTGTTGCCCCATATCACAGTAACTGGAATGTCCCAAAAAGTTAGGCAGAAATAATAAACTTTAGAATCAGAGTGATTCGCTGAATCAATCGAAACGCTTTGTACGCTTAAAAGAAGATAGATTGTTCCCAGAGGATCTGATGGGGGGAGGGAAATCTCTTTTCAGTGTTCTGCCTTTAGGCAGATCCAAGTTTGTCGATTAGATAAAACTAAGTTTTTTCCGCGTATTCATTCACTTTCAAACTCACGTTAACAGCCATGAATATAGTCTATGTATATATACATAATTCATATACTATATACATACATACATAAAATTTTAAAAAATCATATATACATATAAAACAGACTAACTTGTAACTTTTCTCTCCATTGCTGTGTAGTTTCATGTGCTTGTCAAGCAGTCGTTTATTGCGGAATGTCTGCGTACAGTTTGGTTGTGGACAGACCTCTGTACAGGGCAACTTATGAAGCCTCAGATGAGTCTTCAGATTGTATATTGTTGTGAAGCTTTTGTTACAGCCATCAATGCTACACTGGAAACAGTCACACAACAACACATAGAAGTAAACTCAATGCAGACAGAGTTACATCAATAAGTGAAAATAAAAAGTATCTTGACAGTTTCTTGACATCTTGAAATACCGCATATTCTGGACTAAAAGTAGCACTTTCAATCAGACACAGCAAAGCAAAAATTACACATTTATATAAACATTGCTGCATTAATGAAAACATTGTTACATTTATGTAAACATTGTTACATTTATGTAAAAATTGTTATATTTATGTAAACATTGCTACATTTATGTAAACATTGTTACATTAAACAGCAACAGAGAAAGATAGATTCTCAGTTAATGCAACTCACTTACTTTGCTTTATCTTCTCTTCATCTGCCTCCAATTTCAATGTTGTTCATCACCATAAACTCACCATTTCTGAACACCTAAGTATTGCATGCCATGTTTTTTCTCAATTACAGCAATTGTGGGTCATTTCCTGTTCACTTTCGCCCAATGCCATTCAATTCAGGATGTCGCTCTGTGGTGCCGGTTAGGGAATGCATGTGGGAGCTCCATTGTCCAATTTTGGGTCTGGCAGGCCATGGAAATACTCGCTTTTACAATAACTAATTTACAACGACCAAACAAACGAAGAAGAAGAAATGACACATTTATGTAAACATGGTTACATTTATGTAAACATTGTTACATTTATGTAAAATTGTTACATTAATGTAAACATTCTTACATATATGTAAACATTGTTACATTTATGTAAATATTTTTACCCTTATTGCCCTGAGGCGCAACTACATGAAATGTTAGTGACTTCATTTTCTTAACCTCAGCATATGAGGGTGGGTGTCCAATTCTCATCCACTGTCTTTGTATTGACAGTGCACGGTCACTGGTCATCATAGCTGAGTTGGCTAGGGACACTGGTGAAGCAGAAGTCTCAGCACAAATCACTGCCCCAGTGGGGATTAGAACCTACAACTTCTTTATTAACAGTCCAGAACACTAGCCACTGCACTATCGAGCAAAAACAAAAAAGAAGAAACCACAAACAAACAAAAGATGACTAAAAACGCAAAACATACGTAACATTTCTTGACCTTATTTTTCTTCTTTTTGAAGGTGAGATGGATTAAACAAAATAAAGTCAGTTAGTTTTTAAATTTCAGCACAGTAATTGAAAAATCATGAACTCTAACTGTCACAGCTGGATAATAAATTCATCACTCATCAAACTTAAATGAGTCATATTTTAAACTGTTTATTTAAACATTTATTTTATAAAATTAACACACCACTTATTTTTATTTGTTAAACAATTTTATAAAACACCCTGAAGTACATAATAGTAAAACCAAGTGTAGTGCATAAAATGTGAAACCATGTGTGAAACCCAATTAGTGCATAACCTGTGAAACAATGTGTAGGTGAACTGATTACCATGAAATCTTTCCTTCCCTCGTGCGTCTCTTCATGACGTTTGAGTTTGTATGCGGTTGGAAACGACCAAGCGCAGTCTTCTTGAGAACACTGTGCAAAAGATTCTTCAGTTGTAAAGAAACCTCAAAACAGAAGAATTCTCTCCTTGTCATATTCTATAGACTTGCATTGTGTAATCTCTGAGTCGGTATGACAAGCATTCTCAAACTCTGATGACTCAAAAGGGGAAAGAAATTGTGAATGTAAGAGCAATACAAAAGGAGTTACAATTTCACACTACATCATGTTGCAGTAGGCATTATTCTGACTTTGCAATTCATTATCTGCATGTGCCACAATCATGGCATCAAATCATGGCATAAGTACCTGGTGTCAATGCACAATCCTCAGAACCATCTACCACACGATGCAAAAATTACGGATGTTGCAACTAACCACAAATTTTTTTGATTCAGTTTGGTCGCAGTCGACTTCTTCGCCTTCCTGATGGGAAAGAGAATAAAATCTTTGAAAATTAGATGCTATATATATATATGTAGTGCATTTAATTTTCAAATGTATATATATATATATGTATATATATATAAGTGTGTGTGTGTGTGTGCGTGCATGTGTGTGTAGTGCATCTAATTTTCAAAGTTGCTAACATATATATATATATATATATATATATATATATATCATACATTTTAGTACAGGCATTCATAATTACTGTATTCCACACTTCATTCCTAATCATTTATATTTTTTGATTAAATTCATGTAAAAGATATACTAAATTCAGTACTTAACAAAAGTAACAAATCATAAATTATATCACCTAATGTAATCACTTCCATAACACCATTATCATAATGCACAAGTTGTCAATTAATGGCCATTCAAGTGAAATTGAATTAAAAGCTGTAAAATAAGACATAGATTTGTCAGCACAACTGCGTCTTTGCAAAGACGCAGTGCGCAGTGAGCAGGGTAGCAAATTCCAAGGTTTTGGCCCAGCTATCAA
The DNA here is from genome assembly GCA_959347315.1 of Bimastos eiseni. Lineage (NCBI taxonomy): Eukaryota > Metazoa > Annelida > Clitellata > Crassiclitellata > Lumbricidae > Bimastos > Bimastos eiseni. The sequence continues at coordinate 8,134,799 of OY365814.1, forward strand.
AGACCCCCTCAACAATTTCCTCCAGAGTACCAAGTATCGAGTTTTAAGAAATGAGTTGTACCGAGTCCGTATCAGAGTTTCAAATATTTGAAAAATCTCATGAATTCTCGTGATTTTTAGTTTGGCAGTTTGCATAATTTTTTTGACTTTGGTAACCTATTGATGATATACAAACACGCTGATCAGAGCGCTCAGGCATGTTAAACAAACTGTCGGTCATATTGGATAAAAAAACAAGGTAAACATTGAACTTTAAATAAATGCATGATTTTATTTTATTATTGTAATTTTCATTTTCTCACTAGGAAAGTAATAAAGTGATAAAGTATGAAATGCGATTTTTGTTTTGTAAATAAAATATCCAATTTCCGTAAGAAATTTTTTATTATTCAGTATTTTAATTATCATTGTTTGTCCTCAGTTCGAGCAATACGATACTCGGCTGAACGGAGTTTCTGAGTTTCAGTTCATCTATAACCTCAACTGGGATATCACTTTTAAAATTATACGTGAATTAAGCGCAATATTTCCTTGTAATAGGATACACAAACATTGTTCATGCATAGATATCCACATCAGTTTACATATGTTGGTCAAATAATCTTTCACAGCTTTAACTTTCCATTTCTTTAACTTTCCACCATTTATTCTAATAACTCTTTTAACCAACATTCAGCCCAGTCATCTCTTCACCCAATCATCTCCATCAACATAATAATAGCCTAATTAAAATATATCTCATCCTATATGCTAGAAATAATCATCTTACTAAATTATTAGAATAATTATCATATGAAGCTGTATAAAGCACAAGTTAATACAACCAAATACATGTAGACTACAAATGATGCACCAATTCTGATTCACAGCAAATACAACAATGTCATAATAATTTTATAGCCCTACTCACAATCCGGGTGACATCTGGAAGAGTGGCTAATGACTGTTGGTCAACAGCTGCTCCTTTGAGTAGAACAACTTTCTTTTTGTTAGTTAAGTCAGTGCCAGATCTTCCAAAAGCCGTAACAGATGATTTTGATGAACTTATAAACTTGTTATTATCGCTGTTCAACTGCTTCCAGTGCATCTTTCCAGATTCATTTGCAATTGTTGGCACTTTGGCATCTACAGATTCTAAAAAAGATAACTGAACAGATGGTCATGCACTTCAGATCCACTTTCCTCTGATTTTTGGTCTTCATGCTGTCACAGGCCTACATTTGTTTAGAAAGACCAATGAATACATGACAGTGAATGTGGCTTTCCTAGGCTATGGCCTAATTCATGCAGATTCAGTGGTAGCAATTAGACAACTTGTTCCAAACAGACGCCTCAAAAGCAAAGTCCAAACATGCTCACAATAATTTATCTATGATAATTTAATGACAGGTTACATATCAGCTAGTCAACTTGGTAGTTATTTACTGACTCTGAATGGATCAATCAAGACTCAGGTGTCAATGACAGATTTCTACAATTTATGGTCATTCACTTCAAGTATTGATTGAACTGAGAGGTGCTTAACTTCACTGCATCTATACAATACAACTAGGCATTTGTTGCGCACTTTGACAAGTCTTGCACAAAAGCACGCTTTGCTGCATTCTTAGTCATAGATAAGGGAGAATAGGTAGGTCTTCAGTTTTGTCTTGAATAGTGGACTGGATGCGGCTTGACGGACTGTAGTTGGGAGACTATTCCATTCTGTGGGTCCTGCGACTGAGAATGCACGGTTCCCAGACTTTTTGTTGGTGCGAGGTATGATAAAGTCCCCCCGTGTAGACAAACGAAGTCCTCTTGAGGTAGAGGCCGAGCATGACACGACCATGGACCAGGGAGGTGGAGGTTCCGATGAGAAGGCAAATTTTGAAGGCAATACGTGCATGGACGAGGAGCCCGCGTGGTTGTTGTAGGGATGGTGTGATGTGCTCGTAAGGCTGAAGACCTTTTATTAGGCGGACAGCAGAGTGTAGGACTGATGATAGAGGCTGTAGTGTCTGCCCAGAGGAAGCCCAGAGAGGATGAAGTTGTAATAGTCCAGACGAGAAATGACAAGAGCCTGGACGAGGATACAGAGGCAGTTTTCATTCAGGCAGCGTTTCACTTGTCGAATCCGACGGAGGTGGAAGAAGCATGCTCTAGCGGTTGTGGATATGTGCATCTGCCAGTATATTACAGGATAACTGGTCATAGGTCACTTAGGATATCCAAGTACTCACACCAATGTAAAATCAAAAGCCTGAATCTTGGAATGCACTGTAACGCATAGCTCCACAAATAAACCTCCACCAATGTAGCATTTGGAATTTTGTAAGTATTTATTATTAAGCACTAGTTCAGAATCTGACACCCTGTGGTTCATGGACTCCATATTTAATCCTTAAGGCTGAGGTCATTCCTGGAGACTCAGTACCCCAGTTTACAGCAAAACAGTTGTCTCTGCAGAATGATACAACCAATCGGACCAAAGGAGCCAATTGAGCCTGAATGCAAATGTACATGTGTCGAAGTACCTGATAAATTATTGTAGTGTAGTGTTTTAGTTAGCACAGGCTGTTGTTACACATTCATATAATGGTCTAAGGTTACCTGAAAGATTTCCAATATTGACTACAGAAAGCACACTGATTGGCTTTTGAATTCCACTCTGAAGAAATTCATTAAATCCAGCATCAGGCAATGGTGTTACAATGTTTACACAATCAGTGTTAAAATAGTCCTTGAAGTTAGATGGCAATGTATCTCCTCCTTCACAAGTCAATATCTGCTTCTTAATTTCATTCTCATATCCATCTTTAATGAATACAGAAGTTTCAAGAAAAAAATCCATGACTGAAAGTCCTGTGTCTGACCCTAATGCACACTGATCAGCAGATGAATTGGCCTCTTCATTTAGTTTACAAGATCTTGGCTGGCACAATGGCAAAACATCATTATTGTAGTTGACAGACGAGGTATCAATACTTTGACATAACTGACTCTCAGTTCCTGATGATGCATTTACATCCATCACATTTTCAAAATTGGCCACAGAAAAGCACTCTTCTGGAAAGCACTGGTTTGAAGTACTTGTATTTGTGACTGACAGCAATTTATCAAATGCAACAGTCTGTAAATGTAATGTTGAAGAATCATATAATTCATTTTTCATTGTGGTTAAGGGAATGGTTTGTAAACCTGAACTCTGAGACAACTGCTCCAAGATATTTTGTTCACTTATATCTTTTATTAATGGATGATTTTGTGGAACAATTTCAATTATGTGAAATAAATTAGGTTCATCCAGTTTGAGCAGAGGTTGATCACAGTTCCTTGTGATCGATTTATCACTTGAACAGTCAAACAAAGTGAAGTCTGTGTTGGCCATGGATTCTAAGACACCGCCCATCTCGCTCTGCTTCAGTGGTCTTCGATTGTATATATCTAACAAGTTGTTTCCGTTAAGCACGCTACTCTCGATGTCTCCCAATTCCGCCTTCACTTGCTTGGCGTTTAATTGTCCATACCCATCATACAATTTATCGACCCGATTATTTGGAACCTCCAGCAAAACCTGTCCAAATTCCCCAGCAGACATAGTCGACTGTGTCGATCGGCTGCCTCTATCCATCATACCATTCTCAACAAACCCAGGCACCATATGTCTGTCGTACATTTTACGATCAACCATCACGTTTTCTGTGTTCACCATATCAACACTTCCGTCATACATTCGCTCTCTTTCGTTCCACCGAGCGCCATCTTGTCTATCTGATATTTTATCAATCTCAACGGGGACCTCTGAGCTTCGCGAAATTGCGCTGATTTCAACTGTTTCATCTTTGCTACCAACGGACACGGCTCTATCCTCTCCTTCAAAGCGACTATCTTCTTCACAGCCGCCATTTTTTACACCAAGAAGCCATGGATTAGACATTTTGAACCCCACAAGTTGCCACAACCACCGACGACGACGGGGTTCACAAACAATAAACAGGGACCAAAGACAAAATCAAAGACACTTATCGGAATATTACGGCGCTATTACTGGATCAGCAAGAAATCAATCTAGAGGAATTATTTGACCCCCTACTCGTTGAAAAAATTGTTTATTTGGTTGCACTATAATCAACAGATTTTAAAATGTAATTTCTGCTATTAACTATGTTTTAGATATCGACAGGATTTTTTTCATCCGTCAAACATTCGCCGCTATGCCTTCGTGTATCAACTGAATAGACACACTGTATCCGATCATTCCGATGCATGACGTGGGATATAGATTTTGCGTAATTCAGAGGGGGTCGTTCCAGAGTTCTGGTGCGCAGTGTAAAAAGGTCTCGGTTGGAGAACTTGATATAATTGATAGGCTTCGTGGTTCTAGAATTGGGGATATGTAGCCTATTTGGAATTCGTCATGTACGCAGATGACCTTATTTTCATTTTGGCATCCCTGTGTGACCTCCAAGGCTCCAAGCCATGGTAGACATCTGCTCTGTTGAACTGGATAGTATTGATATGAAATTGAATGTAGCCATTCACAGCTTTTTAGGGTTGGATCACGGTTCCGTAATACGCGTGTGAGAGACAGTTATGTGGACACGTTAAAGTAATCTGAGCTGTTCTCTAGGTTGAGAGAGATCATTTAAGCTTATAGTTTGTATGAAATAGGCCTAAGAGTGAAGTTTTACAGGTCTTTTAATTCCTTGTATGGTAAATGCTATAAATTCAGCGAACCTGTTTTGTTGCAATTGGATAGTGCTCACTGCAAACCATTTCTTCTCTATGGATTGGACCTTGGAAACTGTCTGTCCTACCAAGAGTGAGCTTAACTCCCTAGAGCACACTTACGACTCGGCAATGTGCAAAATTATTTTAATTTCGCATACTAGCGTTGAATCTGTGCTGCACTTCATGCATGAAATGAATGTGAAAGACTGTTAGTCATCAAAAAGACTGCGATTTCTTTACTAGAAATGCTGTTCACCTGTTAATGATGTTGTCAGATTTTTAGCGCGTTTCACTCAACATTTTTTCAATGTTCTTTTTTCGTTGTGCTTCGTATTTATGCCTATAATATGTACTGTGCTACGAATACCTGGTTAAATAAAGATTGATATAATTAGGTCTATAGTGATCGGAGGTGGAGAAAGACACAGTTGATCGGGGAAACAGATTAATGATGGAGTCCGATATGAGGGCTTGGAGTTGTGTAATAATCCTAATAATTTCAATGTACATGATGTGATATTCATTAAATATAGGCTAATGGTGGAAGGTGAGAAAGGTAGAAGGATTGACGGAGGATTGACATTTAGCAGTCGGAGTCAAGAAAACAGAATCCCTTATTTGGGTGATAGGATAACTGTAGGAAGTTTACTACGACTGATGGGTGGCTGATGAGTCAGGGCGTAGCGCAATGCAACCTGGGAAAGACGTTGAATACAAGATACGAGATAGAGAGGCTGACGCGGTAAGGCATCTGACGAAGTGGGTTGTTCAACTGAGTGAAGACTTGACAGAGGCCGCGTCCGAGAAAAATCTATTTAATATGACGTCCACAATACGGAATATTAATATATGAACTGTAAACACAATCACAGACCATATTCCTACTTAATCAATTTATTTAGCAGTAAAACTGTTTTAAATGCAAGTGCTGTGTTTTTATTTCTTCATAACAGTTTATTTTTGTTAAGCATCATATTCAGCATGTGGTATAATCAATGTCTTTAGATATTTAGCCTTTGCAATGGGGGAGGAGGTGTAGAGCTGAGATGTATGCAGGGCTGCAAACTTGTTGGTTGTTTGGTTAAAACTGGCATTTTTAAAATAGTTTTATTCAATTTACTAATATTACTATTATATTACTAATTGTGTGTTATTCAGTCCGAAATAAAGCTAAATTAATTAAAAAAACAAGTTGATACTTTTATATAACAAAACTGTTGTGACAAAATCCAAAGGAAAACTAAAAAACAAAAACAACTTACGATTTTTTTACATTTTTGTTTTTTGCACCCGTGGATGTACGTACGCATGGGGCGGGATCCACGAAATGTACGTGGTGGAACAGGGAAATCCGATATTTTTGCATACATAATATATATATGGGCCCTAAAGAAACACGCTGGTCACCTATTTGAAGCAGATTGCTTTCTTAGTCAGAGGATAACAGTGCAATGAAGCTCAGGTGTTTGTCATCTTGTTGTCACCCCATTGATATGAATTAAGGGTTTGAGGCAAAACAAGTGCACAGTCGACAGTTGCCACCAATTCATGAATCATACAGAATAAGAAATTCCTTAGTCTCTCTATGAGTCAATGCAATGGTTGATGTTGATAACTGCTTAAAGGCACATTGACGTATGCCAAGTGCACAATAATGGCCGACATTGGGTCCATTGTTTTAAATGTGATGAAGGAGCAACATCAGGTTATGTAACTTCAACTGCCACAGTTCACCAAAACCCTAGCAACAACCTAAGTCAGGTTGACCAAACTGACCCCAACAATGCTTATGAAAATATTATAGAAATGTAGTTCATTCATGCATTCATCACGAAGATTTATATAGCCCCATTCAAGGCTACTATTCAGAAGTGCTCCCGATCCTGGCAGGAGAACAGCTTTAAGGTGAGTATATAAAGAGTTTGAGTGGACCCTGGGGGACAATACCAATGAGAGACGTCACACACCATTGTTGTCTAAACAATGAGAGGAACGCCACCTGATGACGCATCACAGAATTCTGCATCATAGTGAGAAATGCAAACGCTTTGAAGGAACATTAATACGGTAATCATAAAAAGTGATTTGTAACATTCAGAAGTGAATCAAAGAGTGTGAAGATAAAACAGTCTTCAGGAAATGTCCTCATTTATAAAAAGCTGTTAGGAGCAAATCACAGACACATTAAGACAAAATCAAGGAACACAGCAGAGTCACATAACAGTGAAGAAATGTTGCCTCATGAGCCACAGTCTCACAAATGATCTCCTGTTGACCTTCATTAGTTCCACAAAACTAATGAAGGACATTAGATGGCGCAATTACAGTACAATGCTGTCGAGGCATGTGTGTGCACTTCTGAGCAAAAAATGTAGGAAGAAGGGCGGTATCAAATTTCGGTAATAATAATTAGTTGAACGTGCAATCGACTCAGGCATCAAATGCCAACGTTAGATTCTCTCTTACGTCTCATCACAATTCATCACAATAAAATCAATCCAGATCATTGCATGTAATGATTTGAACAAGATTAAACAACTGAATATGCTCGCAGTGTTGGCTCCAGATTAGTGCCGAAAACGGTCACAACATTCAACGATTCAATTCTGCAGAACACATAATTTCATCAGCATATGTACACCAAAACAGTGTCTTTCACAGCATTGCCATTAGCAGAAGAATAACAACAGCAACAAATGAATCGGAAACAGTGAATAGATGGTCAATGTCCAACTAATAAGACTTATAAGGCACTGAAATAGTTAAGCTTCCAGACATAATAATTTAGAATGTAATTTGTCCACAAGTATAATTATAACTAATACGCTAAATACCATGCTTTGGCATATGTGTCTATATTAGGGCTGTACCGAATATTCGCTTCTGGGTCGAACATTGGGCCAAATAGCTATTCGGCTTTCACTCGAATAGTAGCGATTGGACTTAATATAAATTGTGGTCACGTGACATCTGTTTCTGCACATGCGGCTGCTATATAGAGTGCACTGCAGTAACTCTCTAACATAGTACTGTGGCGGACAGGCCACAAGGCTTGAATGAATGATTTATTTAAATAATCGGCTCGCCATAGTGTTATTTTACGTCTATTTTTTTACAGTGTTGCGTATAGGAAGGAAGACCGATCGGCGGCTTTTAATCGAGTGCATAGCTTGCAGACGCATGAATTGGCTTGAGTATAGCCTGACATGCGGTGCATCGCTATATATGTGAAGCAGTGGTTCGTACTGCTTCATACGTAGAGTGGTTCTCGTACCGCTCCAAAGATCCTGTTGCCATATAAATACGACCTCTAGTGACAGCCGCTCTCGCGGTCAGGCTGGTGCTGCTTTTCGCCGATCTGGTGGGGTGGGCCCCTCTGCCGTCGATCGCAAGACGGACCGTGCCCTGATCGTAAGAGTCAACAGGCTGACAGAGAAAGTCTGATCGTGAGAAATAAATGAATGAATGACAGTTCTGTTCGGAAATACGGGGAAGATGGTGACCCCGTTGGTGGCAGTGAGTGATACAGACTGAGTGAGTCCCAGAAGGGACCGACGCATATATCGAGAGAGGCCTCGGCGGCCGACAGAGAGATAGACTGGGAAAAATCCCCGACCGTGCAGACCGTGGGAGTTCTGGTGGCCGAGAAATATTCTGGTTGGCTACCTACATCGGTCATAGTTACTCCTCGCGAATACCAGCAGGTTGTCGGATACGTGAACCCCGTCGGTGGTCGGGAGAAATAGAGATCGGGTAAAGCCCCGAGCAACCGAACGCTACATCGAGACAGATTATGGCGACTGTTGAGACAATTTACGGGAAGAATTCCCCAGTGTACACGTTGGTTAAAAGACGGGGAGGGCTGCCCCGTGAAGCCGTTGGAAACAGACTGAGAGCTACCGGAGAAGCCGTTGACAAATACTGGAAAACATGAATACATTCGATAAATACGGGGAGGGTGACCCCATTGTTGCGTTAGATACAGGGAAAGTTCCCTTTGGTGCCGAAAACCTGATCAATTGTGGGCGTCTCCGCATATTCTTTCTATTTACGGTTCTCCGTAAATATCTATGCTTGGCTACCTAACGGTGGTCATACCTACTCCTCTCGTTCACCAGCAATCTGTTGAATTGCGTGTCTGATCGCAATGTCTTAGGTCGCGGTTTCCCCGCGTATCTTTACTTGAGTTACTAAACGTAATATCTGTACTTGCGGTGTCCCCGCAGTATGTCTTCTTGATTGTCTTACGGTCTTTCGGTAAATATTCTTACTGGCTACCTATGTTGGTCACAGTTACTCCTCTCGGTTTTTCCAGAAATCTTTTCACTTGTGTGTCTAGTTGCAATATCTTGGCTCGCGGTTTCCCCGCGAGGCATCTACTAATTTCTTCTTGTAGATCTAACTACATAATCTCTTTTCGAGGACTTCCTCGAAAGATCTGCCAGTGGTTCGTTCCAGTGTATAAAAGACAGAGTACAATTGCTTCAGAGAAAGTGATTATAATAATACAGGTCTGTGTGAAACATAGAGGTAACGTGGTGACACTTACCTCAGTTGCCTGTGAGAGAATCGAGTCTGAGAAACGAGAGTTGGTGCATTACCGTTGGTCAGATCTCTAGGTGACGAATACAAATATGTTCCTACGATGGGATGAATAATTGCAGTCGATGAGAGTTAAAGACATGTGAGAGTCTGGGTGATCGGATATTAAAGTATATGACAGATGCAAGCCGGCCGAGAAATATACTCGTTGGCTACCTAGTTCGGTCATAGATACTCCTCCAGTTTTCCCCAGGTTGTCGGAGACATGAAAATTCGGGTGGCCGCAAGAGATACAAGCCGAGTAGATTCTCGCAGTAGCAGCCGTACAAACCGAGAGAGCTGCCGGTGGAGAGTTGGCAGATACGGGGAAAGTTCCCCATTGAATACGTTCGATAGAAATATCGGGGAAATTCCCGAAGGACCCGCTGGAATTACACGTGGAGGGTGAACACGTTAGAAGAGCACGTGACAAACAAGTGAAAACACTGGTGCCGATTGATACCTTCAGGTTACTAGTCAAGTAACTCTTCTTGATGGCTTTATAGTCGTTCGATAGATACTCTTGTTTGTTACCTACGTTGGTCATAGTTACTCCTCCAGGTTTTCCCAGTATCAGAATATATTACGGTGTTGGCGGACAACTGCCAACGCAGAGGACGGTCAATCGTGTGCATGATAACTTATGCGTGTGAGACCGGTATGCCACACACGGAAATGGGCCAAGAGGCCGACGTGAAAGTCTGGGCAGTCGGAACCCAGGGTAAAGATAGTAAGCAGACCAAGAATTGATCGATGCGTAAATATTACTGTTGGCTACCTACGTTGATCATAGATACTCCTCCCGTTTAAATATTACTGTTGGCTACCTACGTTGGTCATAGATACTCCTCCCGTTTTCCCGAAGAGTATCTATTTGCGTGTCTGATCGAAGTGATCGATACGAGTACGTTTGGGTAATCGGGTACCCAGGTGAATACATGGTTGTTTGTCGTCACACTCAGTTCTGAGAGCTGACTAAAGTGCGAGGTCGGGCCCCCTCGTGCGTAGGTCGGATCGAAGATCTGTGTGCAGATAGCGAAGGTTATAGACAGAAGACCTTCAGTATCAGTGTCCGTGAATACCATGCCAGTGTCATTTTTATCAAAGCAGAATATATCAGTGTTGGTGGGTAACTGCTAACACAGAGGACGGGAACTTAGTCAATCAAATGTGCATGACAAAATATACGTGTGCGGCCGTTTATGCCATACACGGAAATAGATCGAGAGATACGTGTTGAGCAGAAGACGTGATAGCTAAGTGTCTAGCATGATATGATGAAGAGCTGTGAGACTGGTGTGTCTAGGACGACAGAGGTTAGAGAGTTGGGGACAGTAATGTCTAAGAGTATAAGACGTTGGATTTAGCTACCGATAATTGTATAGGCCGAAATGGCTTATGGACTTGTTTCAAATATGTCTGAACCTCGTAACTTAAGAGAACGTTTGGTGTCCCTAAATGGCGATAGTTTCAGAGTCACAAGATGCTGAACGGTACGACATCAGGTAGAGGAAGACGAGGCTAGTAGCTTGGAAGGTATGCAAGGCGAGGAAGACTCCTGCCGGTATGATTATGAACCCTGTTTTGAGTACGGCCATCCTCAGAACGTTGCCCATCCGGCGACCGCGGAATAGGCAGAGTCAGACCTCGTTACTAATTCGAGCCGTGTTACCTTTCTTGGAGAAGAAACCCGTCCCTAATCTTGCCTGGTGATAGTGAACATCCTGGTAGATATAGAGAGTAACCGTTTGGCATTGAGATTTGGTAAGAAAGTGACTCGGGCGACTCCAGGCGTGTCAGCGAGCTGGGGTCGACACCGTCCGTTAGCGCTAGGCAGGCGCTCGGGCGGCAGAACGCCACAGTACAATGAATGTAGTGCTGTTTTCGTCAACGAAAACGGCAATTAACAAAATTTAAACGTTTTCGTTAACCAAAACTGAAACTAAATTTAAGACGCAACGAAAACTAAAACGAGAATTGTGGCAACTAAAACGAAAATAGATGCAACGAAAACTAAAACGATATTTAGCCAGAATAAAACAAATATTTTTGCTTGAAAATGTTCCTAACTTAGGCGCATATTCGTTGTTTGCATGATTTGTATATAATCCTGCAAACGATGTGACGCTATGCCATACAGCAGTGCTTCTCAAACTTTCTTGTGTTGAGGACCGGTAACCTGGAGCACCGAAGCTGCGCGGCCCTTGGTAATTACATTTTATGTTAAAAAGGTTGAAATCGATGGGGGTTTAAATACGACGTCTCAACTGCAGACGCATTTTGGTTTGATTTTTAGCCAGGACTAGGTTATTTATTCAGTTCAAAATCCGAAAAGTAATTTTACATAAAGTCCAATGGACATTTTCTTAAACAATGTTTATTCATAATTATTTACTTAAACCAGCACAAATTAATGTGAGCAATGTGCCTGCTTTTGGCTAACAAGTTTGTCAAGTCTTGGTTCTATTGTCGAAAGTGCAACTCTAAAAGGAGAGCGAATATCAAGATTGTTTCTGTGCTTTGTTTTAATGATGCTCATAGTAGAAAATCCAGTCTCGCACAAGTAAGTAGATGGGAATGGCAAAATAACTTTTAAAGCAATAACAGAAAGTTCAGGATATTCTTCTCTTGCTTTTATCCAAAATCCAGCGAGCGAGGTAGTTTCGAAATTCATTTTGAATCCCTCATCAGCAGCTAATTGCAACAACTTGTCTTCCAAAGAAACATCCAAGTCATCCTTCAGTGGCATAAATGGATTACGAATCCACCCAGTTCCTTTTCTGGGATTTTGTTCTTTGGGAAAGTAAAATTCAAAACGCTCTGTCAGAGAAGATAAATGTTCCGTAATCAGATTCTTCAAGGATTCAGCATCAATCTCTTCACGTTTATCATCGATGGCGGATATCAAATTAGGGAACATATCGTAACAGCCATCCCTCAAAACTCTGGCTTTCCATGCTTCTAACCTCCGTTTCATGCCATCGATTTTGTCAGCCGTTGCAAAAATGGAGGACATCTTCCCTTGCATTGAGCTGTTAAGCTCATTGAACACTGAAAAAATATCTGCCAAATAAGCTAGCTTTGCAACCCAGTTAGCGTCTCGGCACATTTGCGACCAGTCTGGTTTTTTGTGTTGCATGAAAACAGCAAGTTCGTTGCGAAGCTCAAAAACCCTGGACAGCACTTTGCCTCTCGACAGCCAGCGTACTTCAGCATGCAACAAAAGCTGTTTATGGTCAGCACCCATATCATCACACAACGACGAAAATATACGTGAATTCAAAGCATTGGCTTTTACGTAGTTTACTATTTTCACAATTTCGTTAAGAATGTGGTTGAGTTCAACGGACATTTTCTTAGTGGCTAGACTTTCTCGGTGAATAAAACAGTGCGTTGATTTGCATTCGGGTGCAACTGCTTTTATTCGGGCAACAACTCCAGAATGGCGCCCAGTCATTGCAGCAGCTCCGTCAGTACATATGCCAATGCTATATCGCCAACTAAGTCCTGATTGATCAACAATATATTCATTCAAAGCATTGAAAACTTTAGCACTTGTAGTGTTTGTCGGAAGTGAAATAGAACAAAGGTACTCTTCTTTCAAATCACCGTCATGTTCAAAACGTACATACACCAGCAAAATAGCCGAGTTAGCTATGTCAGTAGATTCATCGAGTTGCAAAGAAAACCAGTTTGCTGACTTTATTTGCTGTATTAGCTGTTCTTCCATATCGTTTGCGATATCATTGATTCGTCGAGCAATTGTGTCATTTGACAAGGGCACACGAGCTACCTTTGTTGCTGCACACTCTCCCAACATTTCCTGACACACATCTTTAATACATCCCACCAGCAACTGTTCGCCGATTATGTAAGGCTTCTTAGCTTTCGCAATACGAAGAGCTATCTTGTATGAAGCTCGTAATGCTGAAACATTCGTATGAGATAAAACATAAATTTTCTTCTGACAACCTTTTTAATTCGTCATGTTTTCTTTCAAAAAACTCTTTTGGTTTTGAACTCAGTTCTTTGTGTTTTGTTTGTAAATGTCTAATCAGTTTTGACGGTTTCAGTGCTTCGCTTGACAAAACGTCGCCGCAAATAACGCACTGAGGCTTTTCAAAATTTTGATTTTCTGAATTTGGTATAAATCCGAACCGAATATACGATTCGTCATATTTGCGAATAAAGCTGTTTCGCTTTTTTTGGGACTTACTATTAGCGGAAACTTGTGAAATTTTAACGGAACAGCCATCATCAGATTCTGATTCATCTTTTTCTTCTAAATCCAAGCATTCGCGTTTATTTTCCGAACGAGATCTTTTTCTTGTTAAAAAGCTATCCATTGGTCCTTGCTTTGCCATGGTGATTTCTCAATTTTTATTTCTATTCAATTTTCTATTTTCTAACTAAGAAAGTTTTTGAACGGAAAATTTAAGAAAAAGAAAAAATATTAACGTCATTAATTTTGACGTCATATATGAATATTATATAGCGCTAAACCTAATTAAGTTGTTCATAAAATAAAATAATATTTATGGTCTACCATTGAGTTCGATTAGAATTAAATTAGATTTAAAGAATTATTAGCTTAAATTGATATTAAATTACTAAAGCTGTAACTAGCATACTTGACCTAAATTATAATTAGCCTACTTAAACTAAAATCAGCGACCTAAAACTACTTTATTTTAGAAAACTTAAACTAATTAAAACTATAATCGACAAAACTAAAATTAACTAAAACTATATTTGAGACATAGAAACTACAACTAAGACTAAAACTATAATTGAAGAACAATCGTAACTAAAACTAAAAATCATAACTAAAACTAAACCATTATTAAAACAACACGAAATGAATGCATGTTGTGGTTGCAGCCAGTAGAGTGGTCTACTCTCTGGAAAACACTATCGCAGCATGAGCAGTCTCATTTCTAAGTTTTGTTAAATTATTTCCATTCCTAGTTTACACAGACTGACAGAAGGATGCAAAAATTACATGCAGTTAATGGCTAGCTTTTAGTTTATGTATTAAATATACTGAACTGAAACTTTTGTTTGCATTTGAAATTTTGAATCTTGCCAGTAGACCTATCTTGTACACTATTAATATTCGTCTGAATAGTTGGTCAATTATTCTTATTTGGCCGAATTCTGACAATCACCTATTCGATACAGCACTAGTCTATACATAAAGCCTGTGTTAAATGAAGCTCTACCAGGAGCCATTACACACACTTAATTTAGGAAGGAGACAATATGTTCAGAAACCTTGATAATATGATCTAAAGACCATGTTGTGTCTTGAAATATTACTATTTAAATATTACTATTTAATATTACTATTTAAATATTATTATATTACTAGTCACTCTCTTGATAAATTAGTCCAGATTCCATACATGTCTGTGACACTGTGTTCATGTCTGCCATTGCAGTCTGTTAAGGATCATTCAAATAAGGCCACATCTTCTGTTTCACATTACAAGAAGTTTCTCATGCATCTAAAGATCTTCATCGAAGTCCAGAGCAGCTGGCAACGTCATATATCAATAAGATCTATGGCAAAACAGTAACGGCACTCTCGGCATTTGAAAATCTCAACTTCCATCAGCAGCATACATGTACAACACCAAATCCCAGAAGTTAAATGAAATTCACATTTCATGTCATCCAGGGTTCTGTCTTGCATTTTATTCCATGATAGCAACACCAGATGATTTGTGATATTTCCAGTCATCTTTTTATTTTGCATAAAGATATAATTTACATTTAAAACAACTAATGGTAGAACATATCAAACATCCTGTTTCTATTAACCAATGTTTTGAAGCAAAAACTTTGTTTTATTTTCCATTGTTTACTGTATATTCATACAAGTATATATAAGATATATATAAACATTTTATCATTAAAATGTAAAGGCACAAAAATTCATAAATGTTGCTTTGCAGTTTACCAGCAGAAATACGTTCCATATTAAGCAAACTATGAAGACAACTTTCAAATAAAACCAGTTTAAAAGCAATGGTGGAGGATACTCAAGTTGTTAGGATTAAGACCTGGGTAAGAAATGCAAGATTTTGGGAATATCTTGATAACATTTAAAACACAGCTGCAAAACTTAGTACAACAACAACCAGTACAATGTCACATGTCAAAGTTACAAATAGTCATAAAAGCAAATCAACAAAATAAGCTGATCATCATCTACTGTTACTTGTAAGTCAAGCCATCAAATCTTGGTGAACAACGTGTATTTGGTCACTGCCATTATTAACCATTTAAATGGTTCTAACTAATGTCAACAACACTAGATATCAGAATTGGCAATAACATGAGTTCAGGTTCAAAATACAACAAGAAGAGAGAGAGAGAGAGAAGCCCTTGCCTAAACAAATAAATATGCAGATGCATTTTCAGAAGAATATATCCTGCTTAAGACAAATGAAAAAAAAACAGCATTTTATAAAAAACCAATAAACCTCAATAAAAATGGATTAAAAAAATGGATAAATAATGAAATAAATCACACATCTTCTAACTTTATTCACAAATGACACATGTTAACAAATAATATCAAAATTCATTTTCACTTTGCATTACATTCATTCATTTTCAAAACATCTGAGAAAATTGAGCTTCTGGTTGCTTCCTATAACTATAGTAAGCACAAAGTAATTGCATACTTCTGAATTCATTCACAAAATGTTTTTTACACATAAAACCTGATTATTTCAATTGGGAAACGAATGAATATCTATGAAATCTTACAAGCAAAGAACAGGAATTAAAGAAGGATCAAACATAAAGAAAATGAAATAAAAGCAAACTTTGGCCACATATTTAAAATGCAATCAATATTCTATAAAAATATCTTTGTATCCTATTAAATTGATTCACTACTATTTCATGGGTGATGCTGGTAAAATTCAGCCAATAGAGTTGCAGTAAAATCCATATTTCAACTTTAAAAGTAACACTGGCCAACTGTAAGTCAATTAAGAACACTTTCAAGTTACAGCTACATATATACAACAATTATTTACATAACCAGGAAAACTATGACCACCTCTCAGAGAAAGGTTAGCAGGCCATCAATGGCAGACCATTGTCAGATATGATGATTGCCATTCTGGCTTCTATTAGATAACTAGCGTTTTCGGCTGCTCCCAACTGAACTCTGCTCGACCAAAGTGTCCATATGCTGCCGTCTTTAAGTAAATTGGCAACTTGAGGTTCAGATCCCTAAAACCAGAAAAAGTCGCTTTTAAGATGCAAGTAATAATTGTAAACACTGACCCAAAGATCACATGACACTAACAATCAACAGACAAAAGTAACAAACAGACTGCACTCTACCCTCACAATAATGCATACGAATGACTCTTGCATGAAAAACAAATCAGCACATATGTGTGCTTGCTGAATAGAACTTTGTTGTGCATTCTTTGCCAATGAGTTCATTGCATATAATCAGTCAGACAATTATTCCAATTTTTTCGCAATAGTGCACTGACATCGCATTTTTAAAGAATTACGCTGGTTCTTCGATTTTTAATAAGATTTTCATTCCTAGCATCACCATTTCTGTCTATGTGCTGAGAAATTATTTACTTATATCTAAAAACAAATATGCAATTTAATAGAAGGAAAAAAGTTATGTGGATCATATTGAAGCACCTACAACAGAAAAAGCTAACTTAGATATGGCTGTACGATGGTTCAAGTTGCAAGATATATAAAAATCTTGCATCCATTACTTTGCCAAAGACAAGCACCACAGTAGAAAATGCAAGTCATAGACTTTTTACAATAATTTATCTGCATGAATAAAAATACCAAATAAAGACTCAATTTTTGTAACCATAATTCTAATGCTATGTTGTGGATAAAGTACTAAAGTATTGAATCCAACCTACAATCCCTAGCCAAACAGGTGTGCATGGCCAAACTCATTGCTGTTTCAGTAACACAGCCTTTGTCATTAAGCTTTATAATATGGATTTCAAGTCCCATATCACAGCTACGGTCCACGGTCAAGTGTACGAAGCCAAAGCACCCATATTTCTAGAGCCACAGCAACTCAATCCACAAGACATCAACAATCAAATTCATCCTGAATCATCAACAGTTCACAAGCGTTGTCTATTCCTGTCTGTAATTAGAGAAATGCATCTTTAAACCACTCACATACACTGGAAATTTATATCAATGACGCAATTATACACCACTTACTTCACAATTTTTCCAGGTCGTAGGTCAAAGTTGGCTTTGACGATCTTTAAAAGTTCAGCATCACTCTTGACCCCAGTGCCATAGCTGCTCACAAAGACTGACAGTGGCTCAGCAACTCCAATTGCATAGGCCACCTGTTACAATTCAAACAACTCTAAACATATAATAATTATCAAACTTGTGTAGTGCGGTTCAAATGTTTATTTCCAGAGTCCTAGTCCAGACATGAAAAGAGCGTGGTTCCCTCGGCCAACCTCCACAGTTCAATTATTTGATAAATCGGCAGATTAGCGCTGGTCATTACGAGATCTCATATCATCAATTGTAAACTCATTTTACAAGGGCATCATCAAATTTAAGTGGAATTGTATTCTAAGCATGTAAGCCCATTCATGGACACCATAGTGTACAAAATTATAGTAGTCAAATAAGAATATCACTTTGCAATAAGTTAAAAACTTACTATAGGTCAATAGTGTCTTCTAACTGACCTAAAGACAATTCCTAACTTGTAGATATTCAAACCAAATCAATTGGCAGCCAAGCTAAACTACTGCACACTCAACCACTCAGAAATTAAAATCCACCAGAGTCCTCACTGCTTTTATCACAAGCCTTTTTGAAGGTTTAGCCATAGTAAAAGACACATTCAAACCCGATTTACAGGTAACAGCCTTTTTAATTGAGTATAACTTTCATTATGCAGTATCTTAATATAACCACTCCAAGTATTTCTTCGACATTAAATTCTACACTGAAAGGTGTTACAAACACAATTGCTAATAATATGTCAAACATAGCTGATATATTATATCAAGATATCCAGGAATCAAATCTCAATATTGAGGCAAGGTGAGTCAGTGCACAGAGGTAAAATGGTCGTCTTAAAAATTCAAAAGAGAATGCTACATCGGCTGGAATCATGTTTTGTGGGTCAGAAAAACCTACGAATGCAACATGTTAAATAGAAGGCGTAGTATTAAAAAAATATAAAATCTTAATGTTTGACATTATTCATAAAATTCCTTACCACTAGATTCAGCACATATTCTTAATTCATGAATACACAATTGCGCCAAATGCTGATTGCCAGAGGGATACGGGAATGCTTGATCTGATCGGTCTCTGGAACCAATTTCTCATTTGTTCCTAACCATCAAATAAATATCTTCAAGTTAATTAGAAAAAAAGCCTGTACATAGAGACATTTTTGACTAACCTGAACCAGAGTTCGCTTGCAAAGGCCTGCCATGACGAGAGACTTTGCGACCCATCGAGCAGCATATGCTGCCGAACGGTCAACCTTGGAAAAGTCTTTGCCAGAAAAAGCCCCCCCACCATGTGCACCCCAACCACCATAAGTGTCAACAATGATCTTACGTCCAGTCAGACCAGCATCACCCTAAAACGAAAGCCATAAAAACGTAAATAATGGCATCAAATCAACAATAAATGACTGAGAAACTTAATCAAAATCTAAAACAATTATACATGAACATGCTATGAAAAAATAATTATTAATAAAGACATCAGTGGCCCATAATCTCCTTGTTTTTCATTTTGAAACTATTTCACCGTTAGCAACATCTTACTGGTCCATATCAGATCTTGCCAGTTTGTTGCAATTTTTATGTAGTTGACAGAGGAATGTTGCAAGTTGCAACAATACTCAACAATACTATGAAATATCAACTTTTTTAAATACAGTAATTGCTTCAAAGGCTTTTAGCATAGGCCTACACCGCCTGCGTCGTTTCCGGGACAGTTTGTAACCCTAGATGTGATGTGCATATGGCTGCATGCACAAAAGGAGACCTTTTGTTCACGCTGAGATTGATTGAACTTGTATTACTTCACATGCAAGAGAGTTCGTATGTCATTTTTTGTCATAGATATTTGTGTTATTTCTCTGTTATTTCTCTATTGATCTAATCTAAGCCTAAACCTACTATTGTCTGCATTCTCAAGCGTTTGTACGTACAACAGAATATGTTTAGTTTTGGACAGAGGTTTTGCCAAAAAATTAAAAATCAAAAGGGTTCCACTGTCAAAAAAGATTTTGAAACACCAGTATATGAAGTGCAAATGTATGCTAAACCTACAATGCTAACATGAGACCTTGTTAGCATTTGACACTAATGACCTACTGGTAGAACACAATATCACAAGATGCATTTGCAGATAAGCCGAGTACGTGATACTTCGCACTAAGCAGCCTTCCTTTCAGCTCCAAGATCTTTCTAGAATAGATAGCATAAAAAAGTTAAAAATAAAAATTTAATTAAACAGAACCTGTGGTCCACCAATAACGAACTTTCCCGATGGATTAAGATGATAGACAGTTTTTTCATCAAGGTATTTCGATGGAATGACGTTCTTGACAACTTTTTCCATGAGGTCCTTTCGAATCTGTTCCGTGGAGACATCTTCCGAATGCTGAATGGATACGACAACTGTGTGAACCCTGAGAGGAATACAGGCTCCCTTCTGCATCTTATACTCGCAAGTCACCTGAAATACACGAGACAAAGACAATTGCCTTCACTTCTTCACTTATAAGAACAATGCATTCAATGCTTCTTCAACCTGTAAGAACTTGTGCAAGAGAAAGCGAACACACACATAGTTTGATTGAACACAGCAATCAGACCTAAGTGGAATTTCATAAAGCAAGACTGAAATGCTACCAGACATTTTAGATTGAACATAAGTTACTTTTTCTATTTGACCAATAATTATCATAGATATGTTTATTAAACTATGACCAGAGCTTTAACTGTGTAAATAGCATGCAAAGGTCATCTGTCCTCCATCAAAGAATAAACAAGACACGGATTCTGTGCAAAGTCCAGTGGACAATGTTGCATGTTTACAGTCACAAGTGTTTAAAAGAATAAAGTTCAGTGGCCAGGTTGAGCAAAGTTGCTCTAGGCAAGGCCTTAAATCACTGATCTCTGCTTAAACAATGTATGCAGAACCACCTGATGACTTTGTCTCTAACAAGATTACTAATAAATCTGGAAACATCTATTGTACCATTTATGTAATGCAATGCATTACTGATGGACGGTTGCTTCTAAGTAAGACGCTGAGCTAAGAGATCAGAATCCTTTGCAGAGATTGATCAAGAGGTAAACTGTGATAAAAAAAGAAGATGAAGCATGATGATGAATTGATGATGAGGAGGCAGATGATGAATTAGTGATTGGTTGATGATCACGTAAATTCAAGTAAGAGTTCGTGAAGAGCTTCACGAACTTTTGCTTTGAAAGGAAAGCCGAATGGGTGGGGGATATAGGAGGCAGGGGATGTCGGGTGATTGGCAGTGATGATGGAAGGACCTAAAAAGTTAGGAATTCAGGAGGCAGATCATTTCAGAGTCGTGGTACAGTGTTGAATAGTGTTGGAGGACTTGAGACGACAAGTGACCGAGGGTCGAGAAAGACTGAAACAGAAGGACGATCGGTTGGAGCAGGTTGGTTGGATGGTGAAGAGTCTGCAAAGATATTTGGGCTGGGAGTATTATAAAGAGTTGTAGGTTACCCTTCAATGCACCTCTTTGCCAACTCTTGAAGTGGATTCGCAATGGGACTATTAGCCAATGGAGAGATTTGGTCATTGAAGTGACATAGTGATGCTTGGACATTCTGGTGACATCTGGGACTAGTGACTTTTAGATAAGTTGCAGACACTTCAGTTGTGTTGATTCAAGGCAGAGGTAAATTGGATTGCAGTAATCGGGCTCTGAGGGGACAGTAGAGGACTGGAGATAGTAGGCAGTTTGAAATGGAGCATGGCCCGCATGTCTCAAATGTGCATGAAGCAGGAGGTTGGGGGCGTGGTTAGAGATGAGAGATGAGGATCAAAATTTACATAAATATTGTGGAGGTGATGAGAACGGACAAAGAGTTGGCATAGAGGCGCATTGAAGGGTCAGGAATTTATTAGATTTGGTCGGGAAGGCCTACGATGAACAATCTGAATATGACTCAACTTTAGCCCTGGTACCCTAATCATTATCAAAGAAGTAACAAATTAAAAAGCTCTATGCCTTTCAAAAACCTAGCATTTCTGCCCAGGTAAAACATGTGTCAACGGCATCCAATCAGCAATGGTGTTAGAATGATCAATGTCATAGACCAAGGAGTACTGAAGAGCTTCCAGAAAACACTTAGCATAACTGGCTTTCAAACATAGATCTGGATATCAAGCAGCTTCATGTCACCAGCAGACTGACCAACATAGCGCTATCTCAGATTCACATTTACATGAATTTTTTTTATATAATAAAATCTACATAAAATAATAATCAATCAAAAGACCTATCAAATCCTAGACATAAATAAATAATTTAATGCATAATTTGGAATTATTACTATTACAAACCTGTGTCTTTGAGTCTGGACGCGCCCAAGGCAGGCCACCATTTCTGCGCAGTTCAGCCATCTTGGCATTCAACTTGTGAGCTAGAACAACAGTCAACGGCATGCACTCTTCGGTTTCATCCGTGGCATAGCCAAACATCAGACCCTGATCACCTGCTCCAATCTCTTCCTCGCTGCGACCCAAGTGAACCCCTTGTGCTATGTCTGGAGACTGTTCTTCCAGTGCGGACAACACGTTGCACGTCTTGTAGTCAAACCCTTAAAAATAAAACAAAACAATTCCAATCATTCATCAAATCATTAAAGTCATTTAGTTTGCCATCTGCTAAAGATTTGCAAATATGTGTGTATCTTCTTTGACAATCCGTCACTCCCAACGTAATTATATAAATCATCGATCAGACATCTTACAAAAACCAATGCTTCTTCAGTAGAAGAGATATCTGAATTAGGTCATTCTCACATGACAGTCAAATTGCGTGCATTTGTGTGTGTGTGTGCGTATGTATGTGTGTGTGTGCGCGTATGTATGTATGTGTGTGTGCGTATGTATGTATGTATGTATGTGTGTGTGTATGCGTATGTATGTATGTGTGTGTGTGTGTGCATCTCTGTCAATCCAATCTAACTGCACTTATCACTGAAACCTGAAACATCAGACTGAACATTATGTAGGCCATGTTTAAACAAATTAAAACAATAGAAAGTCCAAATAATCAGACTTGAACAGCAACATAATCCATAAAGCGTAAAGCAGACCTTTGTTGGAATCATCGTAACCAATGTATTTGATGGTATTGCGCACGACTTTCTGATAATCGACGTTAGCTTTTGAGGTAATTTCACCCAGAAGCATGATCATGCCTGTCTTTGCAGCAGTTTCTAAATACAGACAGACACAAAACAGACAAATAAACAGCAAAGAAAACACACTATTCTGAATTCCAAGGAAATAAATTCAAATAATCAATTAAATAGCTGAGCACAAAAGGCAGCAACAGCCCTCGACAGTCAGAATTCAGAAGATCGCAATACGTTCTGAAAATCTTTGCAGAAAATCTATTCTTGGTTCCATAGTGTAGTAGTAGTTGGAAAAATGTCTGATAATCAGAATTTATCAGTTTTATAATTCTGCTTAAAAGCTGAACAGGATGAATGAAGTAATTTCAGAATAAAACATTTAAGCAAAGTTAAACTAAAACAACATAAAATGACTTCTCAGAGGCAGATCAATTAAAACCAAATGTGATCTAAAGATTAGAGCTACTTGACTATATTCCTTTAATTTGCTATCTTTATTCTGTCAACTTCAAGTATTTAAACTCTACAGATATTAATGTTCATAACCTATTTTGTAAGTAAGTATGAAATATACCACAAGCGACTTTTGCATTTGAATCCTGTTCGAGGTGAGCATCTAATATGGCATCGCTTATCTGATCGCACATCTTGTCTGCAAAGCATAAACAGAAAAAGTCTTAGACTTTACAAGACTAACAACTGAATTGATATGTTTACTAAAATTGGTAGAATCGGCAATGTTTAAAACAGGGCCGGTTGGGTACTATAGTTGGCATAACTACTATGATGTCATCATATTGGCAGACTGCACTTATCAAAGGTTTTATACAACCTCATGAGATGTGTGTCTAAAACACTATTTAGTTCAGTTGGAAATGAGATGGAATGAACAGTTTCAGTTAGTGAACTTAACAATTTCTTTTATTCTGAATGCAACTGTAAACATTTATTTATATAGCACCTCTTCAACTAATCAGAGCTACTCCAGATCTGAAATCTTAGTGACATGAAATTATATTCGATCGTATAGACTGTGCTCGAATAGAATGGTCTTCAAAAATTACTTATCAATGAAATTGCCCAGAATTGCTTCTGCTTGCCTCTTTCAAACTCTTTGCCCTTTTGTACTCATAAGTGTGGACACAACTCATTTCTCTATCAGCCAAATGTTTACTCTTGGCCAACTTTGATTTAATTTTTCTGACCTAAATTTCAACCTTGAAGGCATCTGATGTTCTTAACTCAATTCCTCTGATATGGCCAATTGCTTATCTTTTGTAAACAGCCCAACCAAAAAAACATTTTCTCAGAAGTAAAACAAGCTGATAATAATTTATCCAAACTCAGATGTGATTGTCATCATATGAAGTATGATGATGAATTGATAGGAATGATGTAGTGGCTTATATGATAAACATGAAGCGATACATAAGATGCAAATGCAGTGATTTCCTAGAGAACTGAATACTTTCTAAGAAAAATTTCAGCTGTGGCATGTATTGAACATCACAGAATTCACCCACTCTTAAAAAACATACAAGCCATGAGTTTAAGTTCATGATAAACATTGCTCTTCTAGTTCAAGTGCAATCCATGGAAATGTTGCATCAGAATTCCGTCAATTCTATTGATCCAAGACAGCACACAGATCACACATAAATATACTTGCTGCAGAATGCTGTCTCATGGCATGACAAGAGGCATTGGGCTTGCATCGAAAAAGAGAAGCCTGTCTCTATCACTACAGACTATCATCATCTTATAGACGACATCATAATAAAGCTGTGTTAAGATGTGATAGAAATAGACCAATAATTATATTTGTGATTGTATTGAAAAAGCAAAATAACAATGATTAATAAGTCAGCATCATTGGTCAGAATTGTAAATTCAGTCTTTTGATAGGTTGAATAAAGTAGGGATGTTAAACGATAACCGGAAAACTGGTTATCGGTTTTAAAATGATAATCGCAAGCGAAATATTCCCCAGCCGTCTTCCAACAGGGTAATTAATAGCCGCCAATTGCTAATAAATGGCCCTCCTGTCCAGACATGGCTAGCATGAGAAGGTGAACTAGGGTAAGGGTACCCAGAGTCAATGATAGCGGGCACTCAGACAGAAGAGCTGACTGCAAGGCACCCGAATTTGATCCATACAGAGGAGAGCTAACAGATGACTGCCAGTGGGGGGTTTCAATGGAGAATGATGCAAAGCGACGGGGAGAGTACGAGAGCCGAGCCCTGTAGGCTTCTGTTTGTTCCAGATTATGTCACAATGTGACTTAAACACTTTGGTATCGAGTGTTGACACTGCATTGAGATACATAATACATAAAATAACATGCATATTACAATTTATAATATTTTCAAAGAACACCGATAAAAACCGATAATCGGTTCAAAATCGGTTCCTGAAATTCGATAATCGGTTTGCCCCAAAAACTGATATTAACGACTCTAGAATAAAATGAAGCATTTCCCATAGGAACAATCAATCAGCTTTGTCGTGAATTTGAGGAAATAACCTCAATTCGTTCGAAGGGTGTAGTAGCAACAATTGTCAAGATTATAACGAACAAGAACATTGCTATAGTATGTAGTAAAAGTAATTGTGACAGATGAAAGATGATAACAGAAATGAATCTTCGCAAGATGGAGGCTAACGAGTACTGCTGAGGTGACAGTGTATCGAGGATGGGTGACTGTATCAATATTCAACATAAGAGGAGAGATATTATAGTGAGCTATATTATACCTTGGATTTAATATAGCGGTGAAGATGCTGGAATAATAAGTTAATCTTAAGAATCTTGTTATTTGAGCAGGTGTCTGACATTGAGGAATCTCGTTAAACTTAACTTAAATATAATGAATTAAAATCATGATCATAAGAAACTAGAATGACCATTACTATAATATCTCTAATGCATGGGACTGGATATAAGTGACAAGGGCAATATCCAGCCAAAAGACGAACATCACACTGCCAATGAGAAGATGGACAAATCAGCCCACCCAACTTAGAGCTGTTCTTCCACCCAAGAATAGGCTATATAAACTTAAACATTTTACACTGAGCCAAATGTCTAGAATGCCCACTTCCAAAACACCTTTGGATATATAACTAAATAAATGGTTAAATAAATGCCTCAGAGTAGTGGGTCCTGAAGGGGCACAAAATAAAAACTATCAATGAATTGGTAAAAAGAAGTTTTGTTGGACAGTGAAGACATTTTGCGAATATCTAACAAGACAAACATATTGCATCACCAGATGGCAGTTCAAGCAAACTGCATTAGTTTATTACACAGATGGCAGCTAAAGATCGAAGTCAATGCCATGTATTGAAGTTGTCACTTTCCACTGACTGCATGACTACATGTTAAACTCAGTCAAACAGAAGCAATCTTGCAAAAACAGAACACACTGTCTGCAAAGGTTAATCAGCTGTTAATCCCAGCAACTTAAACTAATTATATGACTATAAGAGGGAACAAGATTATGTTCCAAACCCAAAAAACTAGCAAAGACTACACAGTCAACTTTCTAATTATTATATTTGGAAAATATTATAAAGCTAAGTTGCTTAAACTTCTTAATTAGATAACTGGG
Source organism: Bimastos eiseni (assembly GCA_959347315.1). Taxonomy (NCBI): domain Eukaryota; kingdom Metazoa; phylum Annelida; class Clitellata; order Crassiclitellata; family Lumbricidae; genus Bimastos; species Bimastos eiseni. Next base: position 8,161,129 of record OY365814.1, read on the forward strand.
ATTCGGTATGAATTCGGTTTCGCGTATTGACGTTTGTGGATTCATTACGCACCCATGGAATACGTACAGATTTTATGCATACAGTGTATTCATTTGTCCAGCTGCAGCAAAGCGACGCATGGCAACAACCATTGCCCCGTATTATCGCCATGCACACCACATGTGTCTGGCATTTAAACTTTTTTAAATCTCGAGCATCCGAACATGCAATAATAATCCAACCTGGGTGGCCTTCGCCGACCGATTCGGACGTGAAGAGAAAAGTCGTTCCATCAGCATGGTGAATTTCGCCGTTAATGTCAGCGCCTCCGTGAACCATCGTTTGAGCCATTTCGAATAACAGTTATGCGCGAAACCTTTCCCTCTCTACAGACTTCTAACTTCACTCAACGCCCGTCAGTTTAACACAGTGGCTGAATAGCTATAACACTACAAGCCAAGAAGTCTATTTCCAAGTAACATTTATAAATGTAGAGACCGAACGAACGCCGAGCACCGCCTTTTATAAGCCTCTAGTGCCCGCCCCCCCGACTAGGTTACTTTCATTCTGACATTGATTTTGATTGGCTACAGGCGGACCTCATATCAGCGTTACAGGGTTGCCCAAAAAAAACAGAAAAATCCTTTCGTCGCAAGACTCCGTGTGTCTCACACGTAGGACTAGTGTGACATGGCATGACGCATGACCTTTTCTGCACAATTTGCTCATTTTCGCCACATTAAATTAAAAAGTGACCGATGACACGAAAATGCTGACTGGTTGCTCTCAAAACGTTTGGTTCTGAGCGATTCACAACATCTAAGGAAGGAATTCAGAATGAGACAGACTCATTGAGACTGAGGAAAAATATATTCGCATGATCATCAGAAGAACTAGGCCTACACCTCATATAAAAATAGTGGCCGTTAATCCTCCTATTGGAATTCTAACAATTTCACCAGTAGCAATCCACGTCTATGCTGTGATGCATTAGACCTTCTCTGTCAACTAGGCATATCTGCGTAGATGGTAAGAGTGGCATAGTAGAAAATACGTCTTAAGTAGGCAATAGGTTCACACCTATAGACTGAACAGTTTTGACCTTATAATACTGAATAGATACAGGAAGACCCTAGGACTAGAGACCTGAAAGGTCCGATCGCCCATTAGATCTTGATTGTTGGGAGAATTACATCAGTGGGTGATTGCAGCCGATGTCTATTGGGGTCGTCCTCCGATGGCGATCGACTTCAGAACTATACGAGGTGCGCAGTTGTTCAGGCATAATTTTCGATACAAGAAGGCTACGTTTAGGCCTACACACTGTTCATCGATTCTGACTTCTGAGCAATTGAAACTGTAGCGTTGTAGGCCTATCGTCGTTATAATGTGATCGAATTGCTTGATGGAGGGCGGCCAGATGAGCATCGCTGCTCGTTGTTGGTGACAGTCTGAAGACGAAAGACACCCACTGCAAGTTCCAACTGCTCTGCGACACTTAAGTCTCTATTATATACCTTTCTCATAAAAGCTAATTTCGCCAAGAAATACCTATCTAATTACAATCCCATGATCTCCACTCTTTCCTTTCTGTCTAAGCCAACTGAAACAATTGTTCTTAACCGGTTTAACGACTACGTACTTTCATCAAACTATCACTGCTCAACTCCATCAATCAGGTTTCAATAAACATTATGTACCACTCCACAGAAGCTCTACTTGTTTCTCCGTAAAACAAATTGGTCTCTCCTGTCAGTCATCAGCCAGTCTCCTGTCTCTGTCTTTCTTGACATCTCTGCGGCATTCGACACTAACTGTCCATCACTATCCAACAAAACTTAGAATCATTGGCTGACACATTGAGACTGATTCATTGAGACTGACTCATTGAGACTGATTCATTGAGACTGATTCATTGAGACTGACTCATTGAGACTGACTCATTGAGACTGACACATTGAGACTGACACATTGAGACTGACTCATTGACTCACTGAGACTGACTCATTGAGCATGACTCATTGAGACCGACTCATTGAGACTGACTCATTGATACTGACTCATTGAGACTGACTCATTGAGACTGATCGACTCATTGAGACTGATTCATTGAGACTGATTCATTGAGACTGACTCATTAAGACTGACTCTTTGAGACTGACTCATTGAGTCTGACTCATTGAGACTTACTCATTGAGCTTGACTCATTGAGACTGACCGCAGATGATTGACGAAAGCAATTATAACTGTGAGTTATCGACGTTCGAGATGGCACATTACTTGCATGCAGATATCATGCTTGAATTTTATATAAATGTTACACGCAATGTGTCAAACTAGGCATTTTGTAAAATGCCTATGCCATTTGCAAAACCCTAACTCTAAACTAACCCTAATCCTGCACTAGCCCTGACGCTAATCATAACTCTAATCCTAACCGTAAATAGGTGATTTTACGAATTGCCTGAAATCTAAGAAATCAGGCATTTGACAAAGTCCCTGTTTGACACTTTGCCTGTAGCATATACAAGATGTCACCAACATAAAATCGGAAAAGAATGAAGAATATTTTCATTTAAGCATTATATTCGACTTTATTAGTTGTTGACTTCGGTTATAATAGGCTTATATCCGGATCTAAGTTATAATAATTGTCGCTATATTGGTCTTGACGGTCTGAGAGGTCTTGATGCGACGTTTCATTAGAGTATTTTTATTGATTGCGTATAGGCCTACACGAGTGATCAGTCTTTCACTGCAGTTGTTGACTCTGTTATCAAGTGTTTGTCCTTTGTCCTTTAATGGGTTCATCATTCTTTGTACCCTCGGTCGTGTCTCTTGTAAGGCTAGAGTCCAATCTCGCCATAGATGAGTCGATCATTTCACCAAATGTTGTCCTCTACTGCGGTCATCGTCTCGATCGTTGTTCTGGCGTCATGTTCAGATAGGCCTACAGCGTAGAATGTTTATGTCGAATTTATCAGAGGTCCATGTCATCGTTTAGCGAAACCGAGAATAACAATTATTATTACATGGATTTGTTGACGGAAATGTTTTTGCAATGTTTCATTGATGGCAGCTAAATTAAGCATTTTTGACAAAACTGTTTTCCTGATAATTATGATTCCTATACCTGTATTTCGATCAAAATGTAAACCAAGTAGGCCTATGAGTAAGTGTGAAGTAATTATGTCAAGGGTGACTATTTCTCGCCATTATGGACTTATCGCCGTATAATGTCTTCACGATGTCAGAATCAGCGTATACTATAGGCCTATAAATTACGGTATAATGTGATAAATTGCTTTAACCTTGAAGTTGACATAACTCACTATTCAGTTATTGCTACCTTTCTATACCGTAAGCATACTAGGCCTAAACATGTTGCAAGCAGCAATTATAGGCCTACTAAGTTGTTTTTGCTTTTTACTTTATTGTTGCCTAATTCTTTACTCATCAGAACCATTGATTCAGATAGATCAGTGGCCTACAATTCTGAACTGCGATATTGTTGTGTAATAATGTTTGGTTGGCCGTTGTTGATCGTTGGCCCACGTATTACAAAGATGCAAGTCCAAGGCTCGTGTTCAGAAGCGCTGCTGGATCGATTGGCTATGAACACAGCACAGTATAAACTAAGCAGATGTCATTATTTTAGCCGCGTATACGTGGCGTGTAGTATCTGCACACGTGATGCAAAGCTTACTATTGAATGTCGACGTTCACCTTGTAGCCGTATATTACTGTCTCAATTCCGGGCAGTGTTGAGCACGAGACCAAAAACTCAAGACCAAGACCGAGAGGTCCGAGACCAAGACCAAGACCGAGTGGTCCGCGACCAAGACCAAGGCCGATACTCTTTTTAGTAAGAAGCTAAAACGGTATAACACGCTTAAAGCATTAATTTTGAAGAATATTAATCGTACTAATGGTCCAGAAAACAGTTTTACCAGCCACTCTGAACTTTTGTGGGTTCAGCCCTTGATTTCAACCTGAGAATATCACACTATAAATAACTTACAGTATACGATAGGTAAATATTTTAAGACATCTGAACAAGTAGATTAACGTTCCGCTTGAATGGCATATGCCTACTTGTACCACGAACCTCAGAATTGTGTGTTGACAGTGTCTACACGTGGCCGACAACATAAATATTAAATTGTTCAAAAACTTTGAAATTTGTAAAAGCAAATTTTAAATGGCTGACTCCGTTGCAAATGCATTTTTTCCTGCCAACAGTAACATGCATATGATGATGATGATGAGCGCTCTGCCCGAAGGCCAGGTCATTTGGCTTTACGCAACCCGGGGATGAGATGAGTGAGGTGGTTTCCCGTTGCCCTCCTCACAGACAATTAGGCCTTATGGGTTAGCAACTTGTCCAAGGTCGCTACGCAGTGACTCGGGATGGGTCGAACATGCGATCCTCCGAACGCAAGGCACCGAACATCCCACTACGCCACCGCGCCCCATAGCATGCATATATAGATCTACTAGTTTTGTCAGCACGTCATAAATCGAAAACAATCACGTAAAGCCTAAACATCCGGTGTCTCTAATAATCGATAAAATTATTTTAATAACCGACAAATATAAAAAATTGCTCTGATACGGCAAATGACCAATAACGTTAATTTAAGACGAAAATCAATCCCAAGACCTTTCCTTTAAGACCAAGACCAACACCGACGCATTCGAGACCAAGACCGAGACCAAGACCGAGACCAAGACCGAGACCAAGACCGAGACCAAGACCGAGACCAAGACCGAGACCAAGACCGAGACCAAGACCGAGACCAAGACCGAGACCAAGACCGAGACCAAGACCGAGACCAAGACCGAGACCAAGACCGAGACCAAGACCGAGACCAAGACCGAGACCAAGACCGAGACCAAGACCGAGACCAAGACCGAGACCAAGACCGAGACCAAGACCGAGACCAAGACCGAGACCAAGACCGAGACCAAGACCGAGACCAAGACCGAGACCAAGACCGATGATCCGAGACTGTCCTCCAAGACCGCAGTTTTCCGGTCTCAAGACCGTCTCGATACCAAGACCGCGGTCTCGAGACCACATCCCTGATTCCTGGACATAAAACGAAATAGTACTATATTAGGCCTACTCACATAATTATAGCTTTAAAGAAAGTGTCTCATGAGTTGCGCTTGACAATTCAGGACATAGCTCATGTGTCTGATAATGAAAATAGCATTACGTTCATTTTTCCAAACAGACTAGCATATAGTTCTATTTATAAGCACGCATAGGCGTACTAGGTTAATATGTGTTGTATACCATCATAATAATTTACATATTTAAACCATAAATTATGGAAACAAGTGTGGCGGCCTGTGTTATATCCCACTTCTCTTCTTCAAATTGTTCATCGTCCATGACTGATCTCGTGAATAAGCAGCTTATGCTTTTTCAATTTCCAGGTTGTTACGTATCTCTATTCAACCATAGTGGTAATACAATGAATTCTACATAGTGTTGCAGGGAATGAACTTAGCCTTGAAAATCAACAATTATGCAGATGCATAATTTCTTATTTCACAGTAGTTGTAGACTTGTAGTGAACTAGCGTACGCCTCGAAATGGCATCTTGCTCGCCAAAGTTGTATCAAAGTTGTATAAATATATATATATATATATATATATATATATATATATATTATTGTCAATCACTGGCCAATCAGAATGATTTCTTGACAACCAATCACGGAGAAAGCAGCTCACACAAATGGGGTTGTGGGTATTGGACTAGAGACCGACACGCAAGTTGGACAGTTGAGTTGGAGCTCATCGAAAACATGAAAGAGATTTCGAGTCACGTGGGTATACATCTGTGAAAATTAAAATATTGGAAAAGGGGAGCTTCCCTTCCTTCGACCAAACAGTTGGTCTATTAATTCTATACTATGTATTACTTAGGCAATAGGCCTGTTGCATTAGGCCTATAGGCCTATATAGTTGTTCACACGTAGGCCTAGACAAAATTTATAACATGATATTAGACTTGTGTAATATACTATAAGAATTTAGATGTGTAGTTAAAAACTCAAAAATTCTAAAAGTTATAAATATTTAAAATTTAAAATAAGTTGTATTCGATTTAATGTAAATAAATCTAGTGTTGCGTTAGGTAACTATGTTGGTAAAGCACAGGCAACGGCGAGACCAAAGACCCTTCAGAGAGATTATGCGAAAAGGAAAACAACTCAATCGCTATTGGGAGGATCCCAAACAGACTTTTGGTCACTGAGTGGGGGCAATGGGGACAAATGACCTGGGCCCCCACCCAAAATAAAATTAAAAAGGGGGCTCCTTCCTCTGATTATTTGTAAACTTTTGTGAAATTGTTAACAGTTTATTAACAAACCACATTTACTTTTGTTAACTAGATTTATATTTCTTTAAGCCCTATTTCCACTTTAATATTCTCAATTATTCTTAAGGGGACCTTTCTGGCCTTTTTGTTTGCAAAAGAATCAATAATTAAATAAAAATTTAAAGTTTCGGCCAACTCCGTTTCAATGGCTAATGATGCCAATCCATTGACTCTGTTTGACACATATATTTATTTCATTCTGAAAGTTGATATCGTCCTTCTTCCAACATCTTTGCTCAGAAGTGCATACACACGCCTCGACGGCGCAATTGCAGTTGTACTGCAGAGCAATTGTGCGCGAAGGACTTGCTCGAGGTCCCTACACAGTGACGCCTCGGACGAAGGTCGAATCTGCTCACTCAGCCCACACTGAGCGTTACGGGCTGACCGCTCTAACCAATCGGCCACCGTGCCACACGGACCACGTTGTTGCCCGCTGATAGTTTTTGACTCATTTTAATACACTCTCATGCACTTGCAGCGGAAGCTGGAAGAAAAATCCTCATGGCAACAAATGCCAACAATTAAATTGGGGATGAGATTCTGTTGCGCAATTTCATGCAGCTTATTTAATAACTGAAAGGGTTGAATATATTTTTAGCAAATAATTTTATGTTCCTAATAAATATATGTATGTCTTACCATTTCCATTGTACGTTAATTGTGCAACACACACTGAGCTCTAGGTATGCCTGTAATACTCAAAACAGCTTACTTTGTGGACAACATGTAAGTAAACAAGAATGTGAAAAGAAATTTTTCAAGAAGATTCTCAATAACTGTAAGCGATGCGAAGCTGTCAAGGTTAATTTCGTGATTAGCAGCCCATCACACATCCAACAGTTTCAAGGAAGTAAAACCTCTGCATGCTGTCCTCCTAATTCATTATGTTGTTTGCATAATGAACCTGAGTTCTATTGCATTAGTAGGCCCTATTCGGAGTTGCACTTAGGCCTCGCTGGTGCTGCTGCTGTATGCAGCTGCGTCACTGTCAACAAAGGACAACTAGACCTACAATGCACAGACGCACTGCGCGTGGGACCTATATTGGTAACGAACCGACGAGGTCGCCGGCGCTTCCTCTGTAAGCGCCGGTGGAGTCCATGTTTAGAGGAATGACTGGAGTCTGTTCTGCTCTGGTATTCAGTCGCCCTGTACATTGCATTATGACCTTTGTGCTGGCTCTTTGACTCAGTTGCTTGAATTGCTTCTCTTGCTTATTTTTAAAGTCGGCTGCGAAGACCTGATGAAACCGGTTTAAACATGATAATATGTTCAGACAACAACGAATCAGACAAACTGGTGACAACAATTCGACCTTCGTCAATCAACCTCTCGACCTCAATGTTCTACCTCGCTAAACGCGCGTGTAAATTAAAAAATCTGGTAGCAGAAAATTTAGTTCACGGCTAACCTATGAACGGTTAACTGAAGATGTCTTTGGAGCCGCTGACCTGGTTCAGGTAGCCTAAACATGTTTCTTTTGTTTAATGTGTGGACATTGTCTCTCAATTGTCCACCACATTCATATATCATTTTCTGTGCAACAGACGGCCCGACGCAGCCCAAAAACTATATTTTCTCCAGACATTTTCCCCGTAGGACAATTCCCCCCGGATTCCTCCCTCTGTGATCATAGAACGGGTTTGATGTTAAAACACAATCGACCGCTTTAAGCGTGTTGATCATGCAGGTTTGTACTGCGGAATTAATTGATAGTTAACTTATGAACAACCAACAACTATGCTTAATCAAATGTGTCTCACTTTGATGCTTTAGGTAAACATTTAACAAGTTTCGATATTTAGCCTGGCAGTTGCTGTATAATCTGTCATGAATCTGCAAGATAAATTATTAGACGAGAAATCCGAAGAAATGTAGGTGGAAACGGTAGCTATCTAATACGTGGAAAAAACAAAGTTGCGTTAAACGGCTGTGTTTGTGTTAAACAAACAAATTTGCAAATAACGTCGTTATAGTTATTATGTCGGCGAACGTCGTAGAGGGGCAGGGCCCGCTTTAAAGTAAAACAAATGTGAAATTGAATGAAGATCTTTCTGTCGTTAGTTTGATTCCTTTTCAATTAAAAGATAGTTTAAATAAAAATAAATGTTCATTCGCTTTGCTGTCTAAACTTAATTGTACTATTTTACTAGTTCAGCTGGCTCACAGAAGGGAAATTTCGGGGAGAATTGTCCTACGGAGGGAATTGTCCGGGGGGAGATGTTGGGGTGAGATGTCCGGGGGAAACTGTCCGGGGGAGATGCCCTAGACCCATAATTATTTTTTATTCTTGCAAAACTTAAAACACTTTCATATAATATTTTTACACTGACAATACGATTAGGTTATATTACTTAACAATATTATCATAAAAATTCTAGCAAGTCTGCAGATTTAAAAAAATAGCAGTATCCGTGCTACTCTGTGGTAGTAAGCTGTACCTGTTCGAGTCACTACATTAGGCCCACAGTATTTTGGTATTAGCAAGCTTAATGCATGGTTACTTAGGTGAGCCACATTCAGGTCTTGATGATAATTAGTAAACGTCGCTATGTCGATACTCGGTAGTGAACTTGGCAATTTTATTTAACTTATGAACTTACAAATGTTAAATTGCTCTTGTCACTTCATTTCCGCCTACAATGTATTCACCAGAGGTGTAACAAGCGGGGGGCAAAGGGGGCACCGGTCCCCCCCCCAATTTCAAAACTGGGGTAAAGCCCCAGTTTTAGTGCTCAGTGCCCCCTCATGTGCCCCCAAATCGGTTTTTTAATGTTTCTACAATGGCTTTTTAAGATGACTTCTGTTAAGATAAATTGTGCCCCCTCATTTTTCAAATTTCTGGAAGGGCAAAATTCAAAAAGGGGGGGGCGCAAAAAAATTTGTTTGTATAAATTATGCCCCCACTTTTCAAGACCTTTTTTCACCTCTGGTATTCACGTTAATTATTCGTATAGTTTCTACTGTTTTTTGTTATCCAGGTTGTGATTGCCAGTTTGCATCCATTTTTACCAACTGTCGTTAGGTTAAAACCGAATTTTTTAAAGAGATCTCTCAGACATGATAAAGAATGACGTTTCTGCAATTGCAGTAAGAATGTTTCTGTCAATGATGGTGACAAACTGCACGTTAACGTTCTTTCTCTAAAGTTACAGTATTCAAGAACAGAGGCGTATAGTTAGGGCATTTTACTTCCGGGGACAAACTACAGAATTGGCGCTCCTTATCTAATTTATTTCACATTTCTCAAATACGTCTAAAGGATAAATTTTATACATGACTGTCTACAAGAAATTGATTTTCTTGGCCTACACTGTCGCAAATTGGTCAATAACGTTACAAAAATTCACTTTCTCCAATATGTTTCTCATTCGATGCTAAGAAGAGCAAGATCGCTGAGACGATCTTGTCTCATTGAAGCCCGCAAATACGACAAAATTAGCTTCAATTCGCTGAAGGACCGCTCACAGCTTTCAATTGAAACAGCAATTGTTAGAGGACTCTGCAGTGAATTGAGTAGATTTCGAAATATGTCATCTCCATATAACACAATAAAACCACGAAGATCAAAGGTAGTTTCCGGTAGAACTTCATTCGTGGTGCGAAGCAGCATATTGCAGTCTTCAATTTCCGTGCACAGTTTGTGACCATTGACATCGGTGTCTGACTAAGCTTAACATAACAGATGTCATTATGTCATGAGTATTACGTCGCCCCTTAGTGATCAGTGATCAGTGATCAGTGATCAGTGAGTATGGAGGGCGCCAAAATCATGTCTGACAACCTGTTTGTAAAGAGGATATTTTGGGGCGAAAAATTAAATCTTACTAAATTAGTTGAGCTAAATTAGTTTGCATTAAAATTAAAAAAATTAGTAGTTTTGGTCCTCATAAAATGAGGATTAAAACTATTAATTGGTGCCCGGGGACACCTGGCCTCCTCTGCCCTATAGCTACGCTATGATCAAGAACGAACCTCGCAAACGTCTAATGCACTTCCTTTTCGTCATTAGAATAGAATCGAATGTGTTGGAGTCTTTGAGTTTCGGTGATATTATCAGAGACTTTGCTGAGTGCAAAACACGAAAGTTGTGTTCGTAAGAAAATGTGTTTAAGATTAATGTTTAGGCTAATAAGTCAAATTGATTATTCAGAGCAAACATTTACTCATTGCAATCTCACTTTCAGTGTGCATAACAAATTTACAATAAAACTGTAACGTTTGTTAAACTAAACTTTTATTTTACACCTGTAGTTCGAAGACTGCTATTAGCTGTGTTGGCATTTATAAGTAGGCCTACCATAGACTATATTATTAATAAAATGTAACAAAATGAAAATGTGACATGCACACGCAATGCAATTGATCGTTTGCTTTTATCGCTTTATTTTCTATGAATAGCAATGATGAGCTAAAACTGGCCTAGATCTTGCGAATCCACATGGTGACTGGCCTTTCAAAGGGTGCCTGATTGTCTAGAAGTCACTCGCGCGTTTCAGCCGTAGGTCGGCTACTTACGTGAGCATCGTGTAGATAGCCTTGGGGGCTGAGACCTCGCCTATTCATCTTCCTTCGTCGGCGATGGTGGAAGCCTTTGTCTAAGGGCATTTATAGGGTATACATTGTGTCTTTCTTACATATTATGTTGCTACATGTTTTCTATGGAAATAAAATTTAACTCGCATCATTAGGATACATTTATTATGTACTGGTACTGCATAACATACATATTTATGTAGCCCTCACAAGCGAAATCTAAAAAGGTCGACCTCACGTAACGATAAGGACCAACGAACACTGATAAAGAGGAACAGCTTAGCTAGAGGAGACTGCATGGTTCAAACAACCGACAGGTCACCCATCTTCAGAGGAATCGAGGCACTTACAGTATACATTTGCCATGGACCCTCATGCTCCTTGTTTTCACCCCCAAGCTGCCATCCTCTGGCCGACCTCCGGGGAGGGGGTCGGCTTAAGTTTATTACCAATGTAGTAGTGGAGGCTTACAGCAAGCACTGCATTTGTCTTCAGTGATTCCTCCTTGTGATTCTCTAGACCGAATTTTACGAACTCAAGAGTCAGAATTCCTGGTCAGAACAGGCATTGCACGGCCTTGTCTTTAATTGTAGCCTATGTGTTAGGGCTTAAATAGGCGATACATGTTCGAGCAAAAATAGATGCATTCATTTATTATTGTACACAGTTTGATATGATCTACTAGAAGACTGAGGCAGAGCATGGCCTTGCGAAGAGTGAATAATTATTAGTAGAAGATGGCTATCTGCCTCTTTCGCAGAATCTCATTTTGATGGGCAATATGAGTAGAAAGAGACAGACAATCGTTAACTGGACGACACTGAGTACCAGAGTGACCAGTGACCAGTCGTGGCTTGACCGCGGTTGCTCTGGTGGCACCGAGAGGCGATGACTGGCTTTGGTCAGTCTGTTGTTGATTCGAACCACAAGGTCGTTCCAGAAAGCAACAGAGTCCATTCGATGATGTCGCTGCATTGTGGCTTTCGTCGATACGATGCGAAGGTAATCACCCGTTGACTTCTGGAATTGGGTCCAGTTTACGACCTCTGCTGTTCTGTTACCACCCAGCGACGGATTTCTATTCAGAGGTAAACAATCATAACCGTAATCTCAACATTTCTACAGCGCCTACAAAAGGGAAGTCGCGGGAACCAGCTTATTCACAGGCGCAACAATAACAGACGCTACTTTACATGAATGTCGTTCACGACTACTTATATCATTTCTGAAGAATCGTTGAATATGTTTCAAACGCAGAAATAGATCTTTACGACCAAATAATATTAAGACTCCAAGCATCAGTTAACGCAACACAGAACTGTCTGTGTTGAACTGAGAAATACTTAGTATCGGGAGCAGGAGGAAGGGAGGAGAAGGACAGGATGAGCTCATTTGCTGCCTTTATTTACTTTGTAAATCGAGTTTAATTTCACTAGAGCGTTTCTCTACGTTGTTAGGTTTAGATCGCATCATCTTGTGAGTGTTTTTCTGTTGAAGAGAAGGCGTGTTTCCTCTAAACGAACTCTTCTTTCCCGTTAAAAATGGCACTACATTTATGACGCTATGGTTTGTCAATCGAGGCTTTCAGCGCTTGAGTTTATGCATCAATGTGTCTGGTTAGCTTAGACGCCCTCTTAATGCCTCATCGCTTATTAGTTTAGTATAATGAGTTCGATACCGATCGCTGCTACCGTCCTAGGCAACGGTCTAGACGTGACTGCTGCAACGCCTCGAGTGACAAGAGGGCGGAGGGTGGCACTTCGGTGCTGAAGAGATCCCTCTCGCCTGCAGGGAAGAAGAAACTATAATTTATATCACCTTCTGGAAGGTTGTTAGATGGAGCAAAGTTCTCTCAGACGGATGAATGTTTTCTGAAGTCAGTTCAACTCGAGTAATTTGTTACTCGAAAAAAGTTGTTTAATGGAGTTGAACCACAACATTGTAGAAGTGAATTATAGACTAAAATCGGGATGACTTTTCGAGCAATTGATATCAAAGACGGTTATCTGTCACTAACAACAGAAGTTAAATCAGTGAGCAAAGCAATAGAAAGGCAGCCAGAAGAGTCATCATTGGCCGCTCGATCGCATCGGCTCCACCCACGCACATAGAGCCCAACAGAAAGTATCATCTGTGAAGTAATCGCAATCCACACATTTATAAAGCGCTACTCAGCTTATTCTGGAGCGCTGCGTCGTATCAGAGATCGATGTCCGTTGGAGGATCAGCTGCCAGAGAGGGAGAGAGACGGAGACGGAGAGAGAGATAGCTAGACAGACAGACGAAAACAGACACACCGACAGACAGCCATTATAGAGAGTATAAAGCGACGACACGGGCTATGCACCTTTTGCGACACACACCTATCCGCACAGCAAGAATTAGTAAGTAGTAGTAGTGGAAGTGGGCCTAATAGTAGTTTGAGAGGGCTTTACCCAGTCTTAGCGAAGTTGGACCATAGTGTCATCATGAGTCTGCTAATGTTGCGGTCATCGTCTGTGTAGGTGGCTTTGAAGGTCAGTTCGTCGACGTCGATTCCTGTGAACGGTGAGCCAAAGACGTAGACGAGCTCCACCTGGTGATGGTTCGTCAACCACAGATCATTCTCCGTCTCTTTGTCCAGTTGCATCGTGTAGACGAAGGTCGTCGTCGGGTGTTGAGACTGAGAGACGACACTTGAGGCCACTTCGATCGAAGGGGTCCACATTGCAAGATCAGTCAGGAACTGTAGACGGTTCATAGAAACAATATAAAAACGAATGATTAAAACGTCGATACATAGGCCTATGATGTCTTCAAGACATGCCTTGTTCCAAAAGCACCAATTCCCGTAGCTTTGAAAGATAATTATGGAAAATGTCTAAGAGCCCTTCACATGGGGACTGAATGATCACATTTGTATCTGACTTTTTGTTGGCCTACGTCACACATTTACAAGCTAATAATAATAGGCTGAGTAGTTAGATCATTAGTAACAATAATTTCAGTGGCCGATCGATTAAGCGCTCGCCTTGCAACGTGAAAATCATGGTTCCATAGGAATCATTGTATACCAGGGTGAATGATCTCGTCTTGCTATCTGTTACTTAGTTTAGAGCTTAGGACGAACTATAGACAAATCTACGAAGTTATTTCTAATGGCACCATGGAAGTAATAATTTTTATTACTTAAATGCCTACTTCGCTTTGCAATAGGTAGATGAACATTGCTTCTCCGCAGTTCCTTATGTTTCGCATATATAGCATGGTTTCGCATGAGGGTTAATCGTGTGAATGGTTGAAATGAGATAAGTATATACGTTGACGTATTGTCGCCTGTTTTCGTATGGGTCTGCGATGTCGTCGTGAGTCCAGTTCGTATATCTGTGTAAGACGAGGTCAGCGATCGTTTCGTCTAAACCGAATTTTATGCAGATCACATATCGAATGACCCGTTCAAACGAATCTCTCTCGAATCCATCGTCGAATTCCAGATCTTACAGAAGTCAAACAACAGTCAACACGTCGAGCAACTAACTTTACTGCACCCAGCAGCAGTAGGACAGTTAAACAAAAATTAAATCAGTTACATTCTCCTACTGAAACGTCTACGGCAAATTCAAGTGACTGCAATCTTTGAAATTAGGTGAGTCATTTGTTGAGTTGGCTTTTTAACTCTACTTTTTCTCTCATTAACTATGCAAATGAAATTCATAAGTATGTAGGCTTACATTTACATGTATACCTTTTATAACTTCACGTAAAACTACACGTCATCTACTGTATCATCAAGAATAGTTAATAATAATAATAATAATAATAATAATAATAATAATAATAATAATATTTGTGTCATATTTGTCAGACACGTTTCAGACAGTTGGAGCGGTTGAAAGAGCAACAGTCCGCAGGCATGAAAATACCAACCGCTTTTTAGCACGCACCTGTTCGTCCCTTTGGCTTTTGAGACCATGGGCCCGATAAACAGCGAAGCCTGGTCTTTTTATCTGACCTAGGACAAAAACTCAGCATGGTCTCGGGGGACCCACGAGAAATCTCTTTCCTCTACCAACGGATCTAGGGTGCAAAAAACCCAAGATTTTTTAAATCAGAATTTGTTTTTTGTTTTGTTTTTTGTTATTATTATGTTTTTTTAAATTTCGTTTTTGTTTTGTTTTTAGTTTTCTTTTGGATTTTGTCATAAAAGTTTTGTTTTAAAAAGCATAAAACACAGCATGAAAAAAGCTACAACTCGTTTTTATAATTAATTTGAATAAGAATATTTTTTTTAAAAACAGAAATTGCCATTTTTCGTATCTTTTGTTTAAAAAAAACAAAACAACAAATCACCAAAAACCAACATGTTTACAGCCCTGGTTTCGGGGCACTTGCACCAACCAGGACAACAACCGTGAACAATGACGAGTAGGGCCATTTCCAGACAAATTGCATAAATATCAAAAAGTCCCTGAGGGATCCTGTATGCCTCGGGGCATAAAAATAATAAAAATGATCAGCGGTGTAACAAGGTTTTGAAAAGTGGGGGCGCATAACTTGTAAAATACTGCGCGAAGTTTTTGGCTCCCACTTTTTGAATTTTGTCATCCAGAAATTTGAAAAATGGGGATTAATTAACAAATTAGCTTAACAAAAATCATCTTAAAAAGCCATTGAGAAACATAAAAAGAACCGATCTAGGGGGCACATCGGGGGCACTGAGCCTTTGCCCCAGTTTTGAAACTAAGGGGGCCGGTGCCCCCTCTGCCCCTCGCTTGTTACACCCCTGATAATTATAATAAGAGCGACGGAAAGAGCCCGGATGGAGCGACGCTGATTTCGTGGGCGAGAGGCAAGTACATCGCTTGGGATGCAACAACTATCCATCCACACGTGCGCCGCCTCCTACATCCACCTGTCTTCGGCAGTGCCTGAGGTGCAGCTGAACATGCATCTAATTTTAATTTAATAAACGGATATCGAACTCGGTTCTTCAGCACTGCGCCCCAGTATTCTATCCATTACTATTCTGGTCTACTGTCTGTCCGAATCAATGAGTCAAACATGCTGATATTCCACAGAGCACAGAATTCTTTGGCTTCAGCCAAAACTTTTGGCCCTAAACTAATACGTCAAGATATGAAAATCTGAAGAGTTCCAAATATTCTACTGACTCTTTCCACCACACATGACTTCGTTCCCTTGGCATTCGAATCGCTGGACCCCATCAATCGCGCTGGACGCGAGTTCTTGACTGAGTTGTGTCGCCGCATGACCGCCGTATCAGGAGATCCTATGGAGACCGTGCACTTGTTTCAACGTAGCGTTCAGAGGCACGTTCAAACAGCCCACTGGGATCGACAATTAAAGAACTGTCAGTCAGCATGTCAGTAGTTTTGGAAAAGCGCAAGACTGTTATACGTTCAAGAGCGCTGACAATTACAATAATAATAATAATAATAATAATAATAATAATAATAATAATAATAATAATAATAAAAACAATAATATAGTGTGCTCGATGACAATGTCATTATGCTGTATTTCAAGATTCTCGATGTAGCAATGATGATAATAATAATAATTATCGTTTGTTTTCAAACTGACAGCAACATAGTACGGTTAATTACAGCCACAGTATGAACGAATTATGTGGTCAGCTATACAAGGCGACCATTGCTGATACTCCACAGAGTACAGAATTCTTTGGCTTGAGCCAAAAGTTTTGGCCTAAAACTAATGCGCCATGATATGAAAATTATATTATAATGCCTGTGTTTTAATCATTGCATTGGCTTCCTGTTCAGCAAATAGATTTTTTTCAAACTCTGGCCATGATTGCTTACGGGGACGACTTATAACAACTGCCAGACGAAACCCTTTTGGCTACGAATTTTTACCCTATTTAAAGTGCCCTATAGCGACCTTGTGAACAGTTTACAATTAGCCTAAGTTGTATGGATAGTTCTACAATCATAAATTTCCTCACTGTGTCGAACTGATCCACTGGTAGGTACAGTTTGTTGGTGCGCCATTGACTGTTACCGTGTGCCGCAGTCACCGGCGGCGAGATAGAAGTTATTTATTAATTATTAGATTACAGCGTGCAACAGCAATAGCTTAATCCATCGCCATTGTGTGTGGTGCGCAGTGCTGCTAATTTCAGTCGATGTTTCTTCTTATAGGTTTGTATCCCGCAGTGGTGATTACTGCAATCAGAAGCCGAAGATCAGTATGTTCAACAGAGACGCTTTGTTCCAAGTCAAGGCCACAACAGGAATCACGTTACTTATTTACTCACTTACTTACACTTACTTACTAACCAACATCAATGGTCTATCCTATTGTTACCAATGTTGGTGTTGAAGAGGTCTCTACGGAAGAGCAGTCCCATGTGTTTCGTCATCTCAGCATCCACAATTCCGATCATCAAAGACCGACCAGTGAACCGCCCAGAGGCGTAGCTCTTCCTCGGCATCTCAACAACAAGCTTTCCATCGGGAACAGGGCGCAGATCGGTCGCCGACGGAGTTATCTTCGGCATCTAAACAAACCCCAGATTATAATATGCAACAGATATCAATGACGTCAAACATATCAGTTATAAGCCGCAATTCAATCTTATCCGGTTATTTTGTATGACGTACATGTTAAGAATCTAGCAAAGCATTATCTGGGGTTACATTGGCCTATGACCTTTTTAAGCCGATACAAAAATCACAACTTGATAGGAAATTTCACGCTTCCAGGAAGACGAGCATCTTTTATTCTACAACTCATTACGAGGATTTCTTTAGCTCTCCTTCGAAGTTACTTTAACCGGTAACGCTCCCGACCAAAACCCAGCTGAAAAGGAATGTGGTACGTACAATTGTAACACACGCAGAGAGTGAGAGAGACAGAGTGCGTGCGAGAGAAAGAGAGAGAGAGAGGGAGAGAGAGACAGACAGCCTGCCAGATGGGATATAGGAGTGACGTTATGTCTGTATCATTGTGAACACTGCACTAGAATAATTGAAAGCTAATCACTTTGAATCTCGATGAGCAATATTTTCAATGATGAACCTAATTATTTATGCAATTTGTAAAACGTGTCTTATATATCTAGAAGGTGAGAAATGATGTCTGGCAAGCTGTGCACTTGCTCTGATGGCTGAATCGAAGAGTTCTTTCGAGGTAAGTCGTCGCAGACAGGCGACGAGATCAACGATACGATTGTGGTTGCAGGAGACATCGTTGGCCAGAGAGCGGACGAACGACGGGAGATCTGCGCTTTCGTTGTGCACAGCCCAGAAGGACAGCGGAGATCCACTCTGTATGATCGCATGATGAAAAAGTCCTACAACAGAACACCAATAGGACAGACCATCGTCGACAACCGCGCAAGCTAGTGGGGCGACGTCATCATTAACAGCAATATCCAAGTGAATTGTGTGCTTCTAATATAGTCCTAAAGCTGCAGCTGAGATTGATCAAATTATCTAGGAGATGAATTGTCAATGGCAATACAAAAAACGCATAACAACTGGTAAATAATAAATATTGAACTGCAAACTAGTCCAGCCTCACTACTATAATCAGTCATCTGAACAAGGAGGTCCACAGTCCAGAAATAATCGATGTTCTGTGTCATTATTTCGACACATCATTAACTGTTTCTAATGTTATGTTTGTGTGTATTGTTCTAGGTGACTACTTGTCCTCCTGATGTCCGTTCGGGATTTATAGGCTGTCGATCTGTCCTCTCCGGCTCGGCCTACAGCTGGGTGATGGTGATTTTCTTCCCTTTGGGAGAAGAGGAGTGTGACACATGCTCTCTTTTTGGAATGACGTCGTCGACCGTCTGCAGTCGTAGATGGCGCAAACAATAATAATTACGTCACTGATGTCTCTTCTCATTTCTGCGCATTTCGTCGCTCACTTAACGCATTTAATTATTACGAATATCGGCGAATTTTGAAAACGTGAGTAGAAATTAAATGTCCAGCAGGGGTGTAACAAGTGGAGGGCAGACGGGGGGCACCGGCGCCCCCAGTTTCAAAACTGGGGGGATGGCAAAGCCCTCCCCCCAGTTTTAGTGCTCAGTGCCCCATGTGCCCCCCCCCAAACCGGTTCTTTTTTAAGTTTCTCCAATGGCTTTTTAAGATGACTTTTGTTAAGATAAATTGTGCCCCCCATTTTCATGTCCAGATATCGGGATCTAAAGCAAATTGCATGTTGAAAATTGTCACTTTAACCTAAAAATTTGCATAAGTAAAAGTTCACCTCGTCGGAGAGTTCCGTTTCGTGAGTCATTCTTGGGACCAAAAGAAAATTGTCCGCTGTATTGTTTAGATAACACTGTGTATGCCTACCATGAGATCTTACCAATACGTTATATATTATATTATACTTTCATTTCTCTAGTTCTCTGGTGCATATTATATTATTCTTTGACTTCTCTGGTACTCCGCTCTTCTGGATGAGAACCTTTGTAAGTGAGCGCGCTCCTTTTTTGTGGTCCATGGACCCTCTAAGTCCTCTGGCTCACGCTAAATAATGGTCTTCCAATGGCTCAAACTTGGGCTCTTTCTCTGAATTATCTATGCGTAGCCTATGTATACCTCTCTCTTCGCCTCCTCCTTTCAAGGAGTCTTAATAAGGGGCGTGGATGTCATCCAGACGTCTCTGCCTCAGTTCCCTAAGAACTCATTTCATTTAGAAAAGTTAGATATGGCTATCTCCAGTGTCACTGCAACCGTATTTCCTCGTGTTGTCTTCTCCTCTGTAGTCTGTGACCTTAATTGGTGTTACTCTGGATCAGGAGATCGCTTTGCTAATCACATTCGCTTACTCAGACGTTCTTGCTATTGCGGTGACCCATTTGGGCCATCTGGTAATTTTCTCTCTCAAAGAGCTGAAGATGATCTACCAGTGTTGTATGCAAGACTTCAAGACCAAGACGAGACCAAGACAGTGAGGTTCCGAGACCGAGACAGTGAGGTACCAAGACCGAGACACTAGGCTCAAGACAGTACGAGACAGTACGAAAGAGTAAAGGACAATTGATCTTATACAAAAGGCTGTAAATTACTAATATATCAGTTTTCGGGAATAATGTTCATTTGTAATTTCAATTTAAAACTTATAGACTGTACAGTACTAATTCCCGAGAACAGTTTTTGTATTGCCGCGTTTTATCTTTTTGGATATCTCTTCTTCGGGCTATCTTCTGAATAGAATAAAGAAAGTCTTTTTGGACACGTCTTAAATCTTCTAGACGACTTTAAACAAGCAAATTCGATACCAACTACCAAACGATATTATAAATTTGCGCATGTCCTTATAGGCCTACTCACCCTGAGAAACTCAAAGTTGTGCCGATCGTTTCGGTTATGGTGGTTTTACATAGTTATTGTTTTGTCAATAACTTCAAATTGCGTAAACGCAAACTTCACAATCTCTCTCAGACAATTTTCCACTTTAAGATGATTGAATTGATTTCAGTATCATGTGAATCGCGCGTTAACCATAATTACCGTTTCTCGTAGATCCCGGTTTCAGTTTCTAGTGCAAGATTCTAAGACAGTTAACGCGAAACTTATCGAGACCGCTTGTTCGAGACAGAACAAGACTCATTTCAAGAAATTCTCTAAAAGTTTGAGACATCGCCGCGAGACTGAGACCGAGACAACAGGCTTCCGAGACCAAGACCAAGACACTAAAAAACTGTCTCGAGACTGAGGAGACACTGTCTCGAAACCATACAACTCTGTGATCTACTTAATAAAAGCAAGTTTTTTCGGTTTAATTCCGTTATTCGACAGCCAGGAGAACCTTTTGCCTTCGGTGAAACGGCCAGAATTCCGACGCTGGCGCCACCTGCGCTGTTTCCAAAGATCGTCACTCGATCTGAGTCTCCACGGAATTCCAGAATGTTCTGACGTATCCATTCGAGAGACGCAATCTGATCGTAGAGACCGTAGTTTCCCTCGAGATTCTCATCTCTGGCAGACAGAAAACCTAAAACATCGTATCTTCTATCAAATAGTGCATCAGCAGCACGGTTTTCTTAAGCTCTATTACACACACACACACACACACACACACACACACACACACACACACACACACACACACACACAAATACATATATTTCTATTTGTAATAATAGACAAGAGACGTTGTTGTGAAACGTGCAACCATGGTCTTAATAATAGCTTTCGAATTCAGCTTTTAAGCATCATGCAGTTGCATCGTGAGACAGCCTAAAGACAGTATTGAGAACAGTGTGATGTTGGGTATAGTCGAAGGAAGCCGAAGTCGTGGAAGACCCAGAATCTGCTGGTTTGACAATGTCATGGCGTGGACTGGTTTAAGAGGCACAAGCTTAATGAACAACGTAAGAGACAGAAAGCATTGGACATCACTTTCCCATTCATGTAGTAAACCGTCGCGAAGCGACGATGACGATGTGACATGACATGACAGTTACTTTTGTAGTCACTTTCGCTAGAGGGTCTGTGTGTTGAATTGCTAGGCTTTTAATTAAATTGCATTAAATTTTGCGGTTAGGCTCGTTTATTCAAATATGTTAGTTGCTTTGTTAGCAGGCCTATATGCAATCTCCTTTAAGGTAGTATTAGTCGCAGTTCAGCAAGACTATGTGATTACAAGGATCATTAGCATCTCCCTACTCCTTTATCCAGGCTTTGGACTGGCACTGACAAAGTGCGAGCAGTGGTGAAGGACCAATTTTTATTTTCGCTATAGTTATAATGAGATTTTTAGATTCCTCTTTGAAAGAATTCTTTGTCATATTTCCACTAATCGCTAAATTGAGATTGAATAATATTTGAATTTATCGAATTTGGGCAGCCTTAGAATCTAAATTCACTTCTCACTTATGTTTCATCAACTTTTCTATTACATTCTAAATATGATTTTAAGTTAATTGACAATGTTGATTAAAGTAGGCCTAGCTGTGTTCTACCAACAATGAATACGCTACATAATTTAATGTCTTCCCCTCTGTGTGTGCATGGCCTTCTCAGCGTTCCATTCTCACGCACAGCCATGCTGCAGCATATCGTGTCTTTTCTGTTGTGGTCCCTATCACTTGGAATGGGCTTCATCTGGACCTCTGGCATTTACCTAGCATCTCCTCATCTTCTTTCAACTCATCTCTTAAAACTGTTCTCTTCGACCGTGGTTGAACTGAGTAATTTCTTGATTCAAATTTCATTGATTAATTGATTGATTGATTGATTGTGTTCCAACACGAACTTCTATTTGTGACGAATTTGAACTTACAGTAGCTGCCCAGCAGTTCCACGCTTGCAGCCGCTCAAGATCCGCAGAGAGATGTTCAATGCATGATTAATATAGCTACGAATATTGAAATTTAAAAAAATTCAACTTTGGTCGCAAAAGAGGCGTTTAAAAAATATCAAAATTTAATGAACATGGGCCAATATACAGGGTTAATCCAGAAAAAATCTGGGACGAACATAGACAATTAATTGTAGCTTATTTTCAAGTAGGCTAATCATGCTTGCAAATATTACGCGTTTTATTTATTTTTTTAATGACAATTGCCAGGAAGTTTCTTTATTGTAATTTAGTTATAGGTATGATTTACTAACTTTTAACTACAGTTATAGTTATCGTCAAACAAATCGTCTTTAATATTTTCGTTACCGTTAACATCAACGAGACTCAGATTGTAGCCATCTCTGAGCACATTTATTGTACAAACATTGATGTAGAAAAGACGGTCAGTGGGTAATTGGGTCGTTGTATTTAGTGTTTACCAAACACTCCGAGTCTGTAGTTGATTGTAACGACGACGACTCCATATTGCGCCAGTATGTGGCCTTGGAAGACATTTCCAGTTCCAACTCTGTAGGATCCTCCGTGGATATAGACCATGACCGGATATAACGATCCAGATGACATATTGCCTGTCTGCAAACATACATATATCCATGAATCATGCATACCATTGTCGCTCGTACAAGTCGTAATCGTAATTCCCACATTTCTGAATCGCATCTCAACAGACAGGCTACGGGAACCAGCTCATTGACGAGCGTTGCGTTGAGTCGTAGAGGTTGTCCGAAGGAGGTACGAGTTCAGTAATCAGAGAGTCAGAGGAGACCAGAGCAGCTGTAGTGGTGGGTGCCGTTTAGGTCAAGAATTGGAAGGTGGGTGATCAGGCAAACCGGGGCCGAAGAGGTTAAACTTTTTTTCGAGTGGATCGCACCATGGATGTGATCTTGAGACCGCGGTCTTGGTCTCGAGATGGTCTCGAGACCGGAAAACTGCGGTCTTGGTCTTGGTCTCGGTCTCGAATGCATCGGTCTTGGTATCGGACCATCGGTCTTGGTATCGGTCTTGGTCTCGGTCTTCTTCTCGAATGCGTCGGTCTTGGTCTTGGTCTTAAATGAACGGTCTTGGGATTGTTTTCCGTCTTAAATTAGCGTTCAGAGGCGGTATTCACAAGACAGGGTTAACGCTAATACCCGTATCAAATATGGCCTATACCCGACTAGTGGGCCATATCGCTATCCATGAGACGGTATTGGCCCTCTAGTCGCGGTGTAAGTCTAATCCCACTTAGTGGTAGGTTTAAGTCCGCTAATACCAGCTTAAAGGAGAAAAACAAGATGGCAGTCCTTGCGCTTCGTCGCATTCGACTTCGATTTAGACGTTGAAAGGTGTTTGAGAGGCACTATATTTACTCGCCTCTTTCACCGAGCGCCAAAATTATAATGCTTTCAATTTTGGGGTCAAACATGTTTCAAATTTGACGAGATGCCTGACGATATTGCATGCGAAATGTCGCTACTGTAGCGCAGTGTGTATAATAAGGATAGGCCTCATTTATTGGCTGGGATTGGTTTGTTCTCAAAACAAGTCTACAGCGTAGCACCAGCTTATTCACGAACGCTGCTTCTAATCGGAGTGGTTGTCCTAAGGATAGTTACGATAATGGTCAAGGTCCGGTTTCCAGAGGGGTCAGAGTAACTTTAAGGCGAGAGTTGGGAAGGGGGGAATATCATTTATTGTGCCCAAGTCACTGCCGATAGTTATAGGCAATTTCCAGACAAATACAGTTTTAATATGCGGGTAATGCAGTCGTTCATGTTGACGTATTGATCAACAAAATTCTTTACGCTTGTAAACGTTCCTATCTTTAGCGGTATCATAGCGCATAAACACTATTGCACATGCGCAGTAGCCCGTCATCTACAGTTATACGGTACTTATACCCAGGCTAACTATTCCGCCCGCTAAGTCGCGCTCGTGAGTAGCTACCACGGATTAGTTTTAGCCAGGGTATAGCTAACCCCGGATTAGGCTCTAATACCGTATTACCTTAACTCTGTCTTGTGATTACCGCCCCAGAGTCATTTGCCGTATCTGAACAATTTTATCAATATTTGTCGGTTATTTTTCGAATAATGGACACACCGGATGTTTAGACATTACGCGATTGTTATCAGTTTATGGCGTGCTGACCAAACGAATAGATCTTTATATATGCATGGTACTGCAAGCAGAAATAAAATGCATTTGCAACGGAGCTTGCCATTTCAAAATTTACTTCAACAAATTTCAAGGTTTTAGAACAATCTAATATTTATGTTGTCGACAGCGTATATACACTGTTAACCTACAATTCCGAGGTCCGTGGTACAAGTACACCATTCAAATGGAATGTCAATCTACTTGTTCAGATGTCTTAAAGTAGGCCTATTTACCTATCGCTTACTGTAAGTAATTTATAGTGTGATATTCTCAAGCCGAAGGCCAGGGCTGAACCCGCAAAAGTTCAAAGTGGCGGATAAAACTGCATGCTTTCTGGACCATTTTTAGGATTAGTATTCTTCAGCAATAAATTAATGTTTTAAGCATGTTATTCCGTTCTAGCGCCTTAATAAATTGAATTGTTTTTATAAAAAGAGTATCGGTCTTGGTTTTGGTCTCGGACCATCGGTCTCGGTCTTGATCATGGTCGTTGGCCTCTAGGTCTTGGTCTCAAGTTTTTGGTCTTGTGCCCAACACTGGAACGCATATGGGGCGAGAGGTAGAAGCGCCCGAGGCAGATGCTGTTGGGTAAATGACAATGATCGTGGATGAACAGAAGAAGTGTGGAATTCAGGAGGCTGCAGATCGTTGAGATGAGTATAGTGACTGGGGTCGACAGAGACTGAGGCAGGACGAGGATCGGCTAGAACAGGTTGATGGCTGCATGGGTAGTGAGATTTCGCGAAGATACGGACTGGTGGATGACCCGGCAGTGGGTAAGATATTTCCTCAGCTCCAGTAACAATTTCTAAAC
Organism: Bimastos eiseni; assembly: GCA_959347315.1. Lineage (NCBI taxonomy): Eukaryota > Metazoa > Annelida > Clitellata > Crassiclitellata > Lumbricidae > Bimastos > Bimastos eiseni. Next base: position 8,186,348 of record OY365814.1, read on the forward strand.
AAGAAACATGTTTCCCACGCATCTGCCATAGATATTAAGTGAGTTATATGTTTCCATTGCTCTGGGTCGAGAACCTCTAGATGCAGCGGATAAGTAAGACATTTCAGTGCACTTGATGCAGAATGAGAGAAACTCCAGCTCTCTTGCCCAGCTCCTTCTCACTCCCCTCTTTTCTCTTCCTTCTATTTCTCTGTCTGTCTCTGTCTCTGTCTGTCTCTGTCTCTGCCTCTCTCTTTCTCTGAGTGTGTGTCTCTTCTCTGTATCACGCACCAATACACGCTCACACAATCACATACCATAGAATATTTTCAGTTAATAGCAATATATAGCATTTAGACAGTTATAGAACCTTCGAAAGCGTTCTTTAGTCGTCTGGCAGAGAGAGAGAGACGGATGATAGAGAAGGCAATTACAAAGTGACAGATGAACGCAGACGCCTACCTCAGCAAAAACATACATTTACCAACTCTACTCATTGAGAGAGGACTTCGATTGGAATTCTTGCTCTCGGCAGTAGGCAAAAAATCGTTGGGACCATTGAGTCTCCACTAACCATGCAGGGCCGTTGACATCCACGCCCTCCTCCTTTTCCTCCTC
>OY365814.1:8187144-8377308 GCA_959347315.1 Bimastos eiseni
AGGCCTAATTGAATAAAGGTCCCGGAACGCCGCTCCGGCGCGTTCCGCCAGAAGAAGCGCTGCAAAAATAATATATATTTATATATAATAGATGATAAATGAAGAGAACTCTCGGTGGACTCCTGGCGCCTGGATTCCTTTTTATTGTCGCTTAAACGGACGCACGACGCCCTCCACCGAAGATTAGAGCTTTCGACGACAGAAGCCAGACGACTCGTATTTGACGCATACCTACACGAGACGTACATGCAGAGCCAGACAGGCATGAGACAGAGAAGTAGCAGACTTTAAGAACATAGGGGGAGAGAGACACACACAGACAGACAGATAAACAGACATACAGAGCCAGACAGAGACAGAGAGCGACCGAGAGAGACACAGAGTGAGGTAAGAGAGAGAGACACAGACAGACAGACAGACAGACAGAGAACCGATAGAGGAATACATAAAAATAGATTGAGATGAGCAGAAAGTGAATAGAAGAGAGATATAGACCAAATAGGACAGTGAAAGTGAGGCATGGTCAAAAGGAGGTACAGAGAAGAGAGAGAGAGAGAGAACAAGAGAAGAAAGACGAACAGAAAAGACTTCAAAAGATCACTGGAAAGCGAAGAGAGGGAAGAGAGGCGAGAGACGGAGAGGGAAGTACAGATGGACGGAAATAGACAGAGATTTGGACAGCGAGAGAGTGAGGTACGAGGTTCAGGGATGTGTTCTCGAAACCGCGGTCTTGGTCTCGAGACAGGAAAACTCAGGTCTTGACAGAGTGAGTACTACGTCTGCCTCTCTCTCTCTCTCTCTCTCTCTCTCTCTCTCTCTCTCTCTCTCTCTATATATATATATATATATATATATATAAATATATATATATATATATATATATATCTTTGTGTGTGTGTGTCTCTCTCTCTAGCAAGTATCATATAATATATATATATATATATAAATATATGGTGAGTTAATTATCCTTATAAGCTGCATATACCGAAGAGCCACCATGGTGGCCCTTAGGTATGTGTAATTATAGGCCATATATGAATCACAACAACATATATATTGATACTATTACTGTACTGTTATTACATTATCATTGTCACGTGTCATGTCTTTCGTTCAAATCAAATTAAAAGTTCTTTATTGTTTACGAAATCACCATTATATTTTTGTGCTATGCTGTCTAAGGGTACTAGAGGTCTGCGGGTAGAGCATTTTGGCTACCCGACCCGTACCCGTAACACAGGACCGTTACCCATTCCCGTACCCGAACCGTACTCATAATTCCTACCCGACCGAACCGACCCGTGCCCGCGGGTGGTATCAGGTCATTACCCCCCGGATATTACCCCCCGGACATTACCCCCCGAATATTACCCCACCCCTAGGACATTACCCCCGGACATTACCCCCCGGACATCACTATATTTCCATAGCGCAAATATACATGCAGACCTACATACATACATACATACGTAAATACATGTATAAATGTATATATACACGTATACATGCATGTATGCACGTATGTATACAAACATGTATGCATACATAAGTATATGCATACATACATGTATATATATACATACATATATATACCTGTATGTATGCCTATATGCATACATGTGCACATGCATACTTACATGCCTATATGCATACATGCAGCATTTCATACATAATTATATACATACATACATACATACATACATACATACATACATGTATACATACATATATGCACACATACATACATGCACACATACATGCTCTAATTATGTATTGGAATGGGGGGTAATGTCCGGGGGTAATGTTCTAGACCCCCGCGGGTATACCCGTACCCGTGACGTCATTAGTATGTCCTCATTGTCTTGCAGCTTGCCAGGCTAATATGATCGCAACTTACTAAGCGTTGTGCTGTTGTCGTAGTAGTAGCAGCAACAACAGCATCAGTGACTGCAGACGTGAGGGAGCGATGGCGGCGAAAGCAGGATAAGAAGGAGGAAGGGAAGGAGGAGAAAGGAAAGGAGGAAGGATGAGACTGCCGAGAGCGGATTGCATCAGGAGTGCGCGGGACAGAGTGAGATGGAGGAAAATGACGTCTTTGGCTCTGGTCTCCGATCCGCAGTAATGAGGAAGGACAAGTCAAGTCAAGTCAATGTGCCCTGTAGGGCACATTACATAATTTACATATCACGCGCACAATTCTTTTTTGCAGGGTCTGCAAGGAAATCAAATTAGTTTGACAGGTACTTGCCCAGATTTGATTGCAGTAAATTAGATAAGGGTATACAAGTGCATAATATAGAGTTTGCAGCGTTTTCCCAGGCAAAAGGTATCTTACCCGAGAGATAATACCAACGTTCTTAGCTAGTTTTTGTGATATATAAGTGACGTGCTGTTTCCATAACAGCTGATCGTCAATGAATACTCTAATTTAGTTGATGTTACTCATTTTGGCATTGTTTATCGATATTAAGAGGGATCGGATAGTCAAGGATGGTGACCGTATTTTTTATGAACAAAAGAAAATGTAATTTGTTTTACTTAAGTTAAGAGATAGCATATTCGCTTGGAAATACTCCCAAATCCTGCCAAGCTCCACGTTCAGATCATTAACCAAATCACGCAGACTATTGCCATACAGAAACACGTTAGCGTCGTCAGCGAACATAATGAATTCCCAAAGAGGTGAAGCAGCCTGAATGTCGTTAACATATAACAAAACAGTAGTGGCCCCAGTATAGAGCCTCAAGGAACTCCACAGTAATTCAGTGATCCAGATGTGAATCCATTATACAAAACCTCTTGTTCCCTATTAGTTAGGTAGTTGCGAATCCAGTCCAAGCAGCCTCCTTATCCCATAATGTGTTAATTTTCTAAGTAGTATATTATGATTTACAGTGTCGATCACCTTAGAAAACACTCCTATGGAAAACATATTGTTATCCTTAGCTTCAGAGATCTTATCGCACATGTCTAGTACTGCCATGTGATCGAGTTGAAAAGTTTTAACGGAAGCCAAACTGGCTACTGAACAAGGGGTCTTTCTTAGTTAAAAACGAACAATAAAGTATTGAATGATTGATTGATACAATATTAAAATCTGCACGTAAAATCATACATTTCACATAAAATTTATAGAGTACGGCATGCATGTGTAAGTCACATGGATTGGCAATGATCAATAGATGAGTTACGTCTCACGTGATACCTGCGTAGCTGCAGAAGGTGAGTAGATGTTGAGGTAGAGACAGTCCTCATCCTGTCGACCGTAGAGCAACGTAGGACGCGGATGTTGTGGACAGATGGCAGAGAAGCGCAGGGCGTCTCTGGTTCCATTCCACGACTCAGATGCAACGGTTGCCTATGACAACGACACATTCGATCAACATATCCGCAGATGAACAACGTTCTCAGTGTTAGATGATGATGATGATGATGATGATGATGACTGTGTGCTCACATAAACGCGGTTTAAACGGTCTACGAGGTCATTTAGGCATCGTTATTTAGCCAAAAGGACAATCGTTTATATATTAATTTTCTGACTTTCGAAAACAGTTCCACTCGAGGTAAGAAGCAAGGCTTCGCCCGGATTCGACCACCTACAGAACGACAAAGAGGCTGAGTCGAGCAAATCAACTGTTGTCAAGAGTATAGAGTCATTAACGAAAAAATGAATTGAAAATGACATCATTTTGTGTTTATAGTCGCGAATAGTCGACCCTCAATAACCCATCTGCCATGCAGCTCCGCAGCGATACCAGCGTCAGGGTGAATATTATTATTAATAATCAAATTTATAGCGTGACGATGAATATAATAATAATAATAATAATAATAATAATAATAATAATTATTATTATTATTATTATTATTATTTAATTCGTTCTTCAATTCGCTGGGCGCGAAACGCACATTGAGTAAGAGACGATGAGAATATCGTACAAGTGGTAGTAACGTTTGGAGGGAGAGACGAAATTCACCCTGATTGAGTTGTTGCCGATGATATTGGGCCTACACAAAACATAAACATAGATTCCGAACAACTTAGATGGACCTAATCAGATTAAGACAGACATAGGACTGACGGACGTCGGAAGAAATCTGTCCAGCATGGTTCAAAGCCAAATAGCACAAAGGTCTTAGGCCTACACATGTATAGGCCTATATAAAGCATATATACAAGTAGGTATAGGTCTAACTCCTTCGCTGGTTGCACTCTGCCAGTGCCAGTCCGAAGCCTGGATAAAGGAGGAGGGTGACGCTAATGGTCTTTGTTACCACACAGTGTCATTAAACTGCAACTACCTTCCTACATGTAGCTATAGGTCTAAGTGGCACGAAAATAATTGTAGGCCTGCGCGCCTTTGCTGACTGGCCGTTTTTTGCTTGTCAACATATATAGGCCTACATCTATTTATTATAAAATATCGCTGCTTCATATTTTTCAAGCTAACCTGACACCTCCTTCTTTGCACTTAATTATCTTATCATTTTTCACTTTTTCAGTTCACTGTACTACAAATGCGTAGAATAATTGAGCAGCTTCCCAGGCCAATGCTTCATGTCGCTTTGACACAACTCTCCATGTTAACTAGCGCTTTCGAGAGGTTCTAGTAAGGCGCTATATAAATAGCCTAATACATGCATTAAATGTCTCTATATTCCTGCTATCTGATCCAGCCATGCAGTGATGTCTAATAAATCTACATAAGTATACATTCTTGTAGCCCGGTCTGTTCCTTCGCCAACCTCCAGTTTCTCACAGGTCCAATTTTCATGATCCGACCTAACCCGACCCATTGAAAATGGACTCCAAAGCCGAATATCTGACCCGACCCAACCCATAATGTGCATGACCCGACCCAATCCGTCCCGTCCAGCCTTTAGCACCTATTTTACTAATTATTTATTGGGTAAGAGTCCGCATGTCCCAGAGTTGCCTCCTCAGCTGACTCACACGCTTGTAATAATTCCGTTATCCTTTCGTGTTTTCTCCATAAATTCATGAGAGATTAAATTTATTCAATGTAACAGCTTGAGCCGAGTTCGGTGTAAAAAGGAACAAATCCGGTGTTGCTCTAAGTTTTCGCGCTATTTCTTTCGCCATCTTCAATTTATTTGATTGTAACTGATTACCATTATGATTGGCACATATTTCAAAATTAAGCTCTGCAAAAAATTAGTGGGTCGAAATGGGACCGTGTTTGGGAACCGAACCAATCTAACCCGCCAGGATGTCGACGAGATCCAACCTGCCTAATCTACAGATATTCGTGACCCGACCCTATCCGTGGACAACTCTGCGGCAACCACAGACAAGCGTGGGGAGAGGTCAAAACTCTGGTATTAACGTCACACACATCAGCGCAGGAATTTATAGTTTCCATGCTTTTGGTACAAATGGAAAAGAAACGCTGGCAAACGCACTTCGCTTTGCATACAAAACCGGCTAAGGGGTGTGCGAATTGTGCAAACGCACCCCCCCACACACACACACTTGCTCAGTGTTTGCTTAATAACCACCGACCGACCAAAACACACACGCTAAACGTCATATTTTATTGTTTATTCTGGAAGTCCACTTTCACCAAAACCGCGCCCCCCTTCTGGAAGGCTGCCGACGTCCCTGCAATGTTAAGCGAAAACTAGTGAAGCTAGTGAATCGCGATGCGATAAGTATAATTATTGCAAGAGAACTGAAACAATTCGGCCTATATCTTTTCTGTTACGCGGTTTTGTGCAAGATCCAGTTTGTATAAGCGCGTTGTAAACGACGTTGTAAACGACAGTGTAATAATAATAACAACCATGATGACGATGACGATGGCGATGACGACAACGACAATAATAATAATAATAATAATAATAATAATAATAATAATAATAATGACAAGCGGCCACCCAGATGGCCTGATGACAGATCCGTTGGCAATGTCAATGATAAATAATGCCATGTGTGACATTGTAATAATAATAATAATAATAATAATAATAATAATAATAATAATAATAATAATAAAGCCATTCCAGAACAATGCCCCCCTAATTTTTTGAATCCCGAGGGATTATATGTACCTCGGGGGAGAAATAGTAATAATATCATAACAATATCGTCACATCCAGTTGACTTGCAGGATGTGACGCAAGCCGTCCCTTCCAGGTCACGGAGATAGAGGTCCAGGACGCGATACTGTCATTCCCGGCTGGATCATCTGGGGGACCGGATGGTATGCGGCCCCAGCACCTACTCGACCTGCTCAACAACCAAGAATCAGCTGAGACTCTCCTACAAGCGTTGACGGTCTTCATCAATGTGTTGCTAAGGGGTGATTGCCCACTGGAAATACGAGAACTTCTTTTCGGAGGCACCCTCATCGCCCTTTCAATAAAATCAGAAGGTCTCAGACCATTCGTGATTGGCTACGTCTGGTGACGGCTGTCTGCGAAATGCGCAAACAAATACACCTTGACCTTCTTCGGCCCACACCAGGTGGCACACCGGGCAGCAGTGAAGCAGCGGTTCACTCTGCAAGAAGCTTCGTCACGGATATGCCGCGGGATCACGTTTTTGTGAAGCTGGACTTTGTCAATGCATTCGATACCTTACGAAGAGATGTCGTGCTGCGGGCAGTCTATGACACAATACCTGAACTATACGCGTTCATCCATCAAGCTTACTCGACGGATTCCATACAACAGTTTGTACCCTTTGTGGTGCAGTCTCAAATGGGGCCTCAACAGGGGGATCCGTTGGGCCCACTGCTATTTTGCCTGTCACTACAGTCGACACTCCAATCGCTCCGCTCCGGGTTCAGATTGGGCTACATTGACGACATCTCGCTTGGGGGCAAGAAGGAGGAGGTGCAGCAGGACCTGGTCGCAGTCAAAGAACTTGAGAATTCTCTCGACATTCAGCTGAACAGACATAAATGTGAATACTGTTCTGAAATCGAATTATCGCACTTGGAATCTGAAGACTTCCAGAGGATGAAGTGGGATTCACTGATTCTTCTTGGCGCCCCGCTGTTCAAGCGACAAGCGCTGGATGAGGTTCTTCTCAAACATAGCGATTCTATGGTATTGGCTTTGAAGGACTTGGCCTGCCTCCAGGCTCAGACCGCCCTTATGCTGCTACGCTCATGCTTCGGGGCGGCGAAACTGATTTACCTCCTGCGTGCAGCGCCCTTCTTGGCACACCCCTTCTAGAGAAGATGGACTACCAAATGCGAGTTGGATTGGAAAACATCCATAACATCAAGCTCAGCGATATTCAATGGAAACAGGCCACACTTCCGATAACAGACGGTGGATTAGGAGTTAGACGGGTGTCGATGCTGGCATCTTCAGCCTATGTAGCCTCAGCTGCATCGACTCGAAGGAATGGATCGACGCTCATAAGGAAGAAATCCTTGAGGCCCACACACTAACACTCCCAGATGGTGAGGTATCCGCCTTGACCAGTCAGGAGGTCTGGGACAGACCCTTGATGAACATCATAGACGGAGACTTGGCTCTGAGTTTGAAGGGGGGGATAGATTGAAAAAATTTTGGTTGTGGACAGGTCGTAAAAAGGTTCAATTCCCAAACTACAGCAGCAGCGGTTCAGTCTATAGATATTTTGCTTCAATCGGTCCGTCTGTAAAATGCGCTTTCTCCATCTGTTCGCTCTAAAAGTCTATCATATCTCTTTTCCTCTATTGCATTTCTCAAAACCTACTTCTTCTTGCGGGACGTTGCGCACTGGCAGCGCTTCTGAACGGTTCACCCTACTGGTGGTGCATTATAAATACTTAAATACAACACAATTGCTTGGTGATTGTTGCCTCACTTTGTCTACTAGTTTAAAGTGAAGTTGTGTCGATTAAAAATAATTTATTGTTAAAAAGAAGTTTGATTGACGCAAATATATTTTACTTAATTTAATAGAAGTTCAATAAATAACATATCATCGCAAATTCATACTGTACTTGTAATCATGCATAGTCTTTCAGTGTGAAATTAAACTAAATTATTATTATTATTATTATTATTATTATTATTATTATTATAGCATTTGTAAGAAATAGACATTAAACTGTTTGTAAACGTTAAAGTTTCGCTATGAGGCAATCATTGAGCATCAAAACAGTCAGGCCTGAGGGGATCTTATTGCATGGGAAGGGGAGAAACGTTTGGAATTATTACACACCTCTTTTAATTATTATTACTATTATATATGTTTCACATTATGCAATTATGGCCCATGATGAGCTAAGTGAGTGTTGGCAATGTCCCGAAGAGGCAGGCTGCGTTCCCACGCTGAAGAACAACTGAGATACGTTGGAACAGAAATGACGTCTCCATTGGATCGTGGGTTGCAGCACTCGTTCGACTACCCAACTCTGAAATGAACTCCAGTCCTTCACTGCTCCAAGCGCCGCCGGATTCCAAGGAGAGGGCTACGAAGTCGTGGGTGTTGGTTATGGTGGAATACTTGGCCCTCTTCGTCTTAGCTGCGCGTTCGGCTGCTTCGCCAGCTCTGATAGATGTGTCGACAAGATGTGACTTGGCGTAGGTGTCGGGCACTGTCACATCCCATGCCAGACATCGACCACGTGTCCAAGGAATGAGCGTGACGCCGTCCGGTCGCTTTCCATCTTCTCTTAGCAAGCCGAGAGGTTCCTTTTGCGCTGGAATCTTCGCTCTGCCAAGAGCTCTCCAGATGACATCGTTCAACATGCTATGTCGTTGATGTTTTCCGCTGCCTCTTCTACAAATTAGTCCATGGAGCCCTTTTGCGTCGACGCTCTCTTGACATTGGTGACACAAATGTGGCACGCAGAGCGTCGTTCCTAGCCTCAACCCGGCTGCCAGTCGTACATCCTCGTTTGAGAGGCGCAGGCCTAGGGCAGTCACAGGGGGCGCTAGCATCCAGTCTCCAGAATAAGGTGCTCGTGAGGCCAGCAGGCGAGCACGGTCGCATGGATTGTTATGGGAATCCAGCAGACCTTTCCATGCCTTGTCTGTGAATCGGAGGTCCCATTCTTTCTGGCGATGACTCGCTGCTCCTGTTGGTGGTTCTGCATCTGTCAGGGTCTTCCAAGCGTTGAGTGCTGAACTCGCAAGTTCATATGGTTCCTCAGCAGACTCTGTTGGTAGGATGCATGCCTGGAGTTCGCTTGTACTAGCAGCAGAAGCCAGAAAGGCAGAAAGTGCCAGCGTAGATGCACAACGAACTCCCAGACCACCATCTCTCACCGGCAAAGAAGCCTGGATCCAGCGGTCATTGTCAAGGTCCACATTTAAAATGGTTGACAGTCCTTCTCTCAGCAGTTGATCAAACCGAGCCAAGCCCGGGCAATCAGCGCAGACGGCTGTGCGCAGACTGTACAAGAGCTTCTGTACACTTAGACTGTTTCTCAGCAGAACCAGAGCGTCATGTGTATAAAGCAAGGACAATCTCCCGATTGCCCTCTCGAGGTCATTGGCCTTTGAATTAACGACCATGTTCACAGCTGGACCTGGAATCAGAGGTGCACCCAACAAGGTCATGTCCTCGAGGGCTATGCTCGTGAACTCTTGGAACGCAGGGTCATTGTTCGGCATCTGGGTGTTGTGACACGCGATTTCGCATTTGCTGCGGTTAAATAGCAATCCCAGATTCTTTGATTCCTACTCGATTAATTGAACGTCGTTGGCCACTGTTTCTTTGTTACCTCCCAATGTCAGGTCATCCAGATATCCGAAACGCAGATCCGATCGAAGCTTCATGAGAATCGGTTGCAGCACAAGACAGAATTGCTGAGGTCCCAAAGGATCGCCGTGCTGCGTTCCTTCTTCGGATCGAATAATGTTTGAACTATAGCGCAACAGTGGGCTGTTTGAATAGGCAGCGTGAGCAAAGTGGTAGAGCTCTGGGATCTTACTAGCAACTGCCTCTAGAAGACAATCTCTGCGCAGAGTGTTAAAGGCATTGGCGAAGTCGAGCATCACTAGGATGGTCTTCAGGCATTGTGGTTATCCAACGACGCGTTATTATTCTTCTTCTTATGGCTATCTGCAGATGATGATGACGACTATTACTATTAAAATTATCACTATAGGACCTAATTAATATTAATATTGTTACTATTATTATTATTACTACTAATATTATTATTATAGGTTTTCGTCCCCAGGGGCGTCCATCCCCCCTGAGTGATTGAGGCAATTCCCCCCCCCCCCGGTCGCCAATAAACCTACCCAAGAGTCAGGAAACCAAGCATTGCATTTTCCCTCACTCCTTATATCATATAGTCTATCTGTGATGTAGTACTAGTAAATTATTGATTTGCTATAACATTCCTAATTGTATTAATGATCAAATATGGATTAAACACTGCATCACTTTTAGAACGGTCTTTATCGCGTCATTGTTTAATGTAAATGCTAAAATTGATAAGAAGTCCGAAACATGGCAACATGTTAGCCAATATATAAATCCAACAAAAATCTTTTATTCAACATGATATTGCTAGAAAATTAATAATATAGCAACTCAGACTTCAGAAAACTCTTTGCACGTGAAACTGTATCAATAATGTCGTCATCCTTTAAAAGTTGCAAGATGTCTTTCTCACTCGCTAAAACTAAAAGTGACGACAGCATATCATCACATAAACTTGAACGGAGTCTGTTTTTAACAATTTTCAATTTACTCAGTGCTCTTTGGGCAGAGCAACTAGAAAATGCCAATGAACAGAAAATGCTGTACGGAACAAACAAGTTTGGATACCCAGACAGCTGTGAAAGCAAATGCAGAGGTTCAATGAAGTTATTGTTCACTTTGGTCATGTTAACTGGGTCTTCCAATTCTGTGCTACTCTCGTCACTACCTTCAGCGTCTTCACTGGAATATTCAGGATCAGAATTCTCACCATCATCTGTTGAGTGTGCTGCAATACCAACATGTTCATGCGACTGCGAGGAGAATCTGTGAGTGTCTGAAAATAGTGCAAGGCATAGTTGTAAACATTATTTCCTGGGGTTTATTATTCACATAACAAGTCCATGTGGTCTTCAAGTAAGTGTATTATGAAATAGTGCTACCACCAAATTTGCACTGCACTTCCATTGTGGAACTCACAATGTGAGTCAAAAAGAACAATAAAGACAGTGGAGCAACGTGCAGATGTGGCAGAAGGCTGCTACCACTAACAGTAGTATTTATTATAATGATTAATAGTTCAATTAAGTTCAGTAAAGGTTTTATGAAAGATCGAAGATGACATAACGAACTGCAAGAAAATACCAGCTTATTGGCTAAAGCCTTAATTGCTTATAATAAAACTAGTACTACCATATGACAGTTATGTAACTTAAGTCCTTTAAATAATTCATCATAGTGTCAGTGTGACAGTGAATCAGTGATAATCAATAACACTATGTTTCATTATTCTAAGAACAGTATTACAGATATTACGAAATAAAATAATTTAATCAGGATCGTAATCGGTGAGAAGTGGAAGTTACATAAGAGGTATAGCAAGTTAGCAAGGCAGACAGTAGCAATAATCACTCACTCGCTAAGTGCTGACTGACCTTCGGTTTCAATTGCAAGAGTTGAAAAGTAATCATAAGCAATATTACTTTTTGAGACCGAAGTCTTTGGACAGCAAAGGGTGGAATACGTGACCTTGAAGTCAGCAATCTCACTTTAAAACGAGTTGGTCCTGTTAGGCATTCATCCTTTGTCTTTTCCTCATAAAATTTCTTTTTTTCTCGTTGTCTTTCTTCTGGAAAATCTGTGTCGACATTGTATTTTCGAGCAAATGCTACAGAATCCTCACAAATTCGATTCCAAATCATGTCCGAGTTCAGTCTCTGGCGTTCAAATTCGCTCTTGCAATACCTCTTATGTAACTTCCAACAGGGATGCTGCAGCAGCGAGATCAATGGTTGAACCTTGAAGTGTGCGAGATACTGGTCCAATGATTCGATATACACCTTCAAAACTTCCATGAATATTATCACGCGTATATCTTTCAATCTTTTCTTAAGTCCAACTGCAGATGTCATAGTGTCACTTATTGTCAACACTGCTCGCATCTGACATCTGCGTAAGCGCATCTAAAATCTCACCCTACTTGGACTGTACAGTGTCAACTGCTGCCTCAGTACTATTCCATCTGGTTGTAGAAACACGTTTCAATTGCATTTTATGTTTGCTGTGTGATTGTGCCCTCTGAAACACGTCGTTCCTTTTGTGCCCATTCATGAAGTTATGTCATTCTTCCAGAAGACCAAGTGTGTTTTTCACATCATGACAACAATCCATTACTGCATTCATCACCAAATTCAGTCTGTATGCATGACACCAGATATATTCTGCTTTATTACACTGTTGTTGAACAAGAGTTGTCATACCAGCAAACTTCCCTCTCATATTTCCAGCCCCGTCATAACATTGCCCCACAATCCATTTCATGTCAAACTTAATCCTTTCCAAAGCTTTCATCATCTCTTCTTTCATAATTATGCCAGTCGATTTTCCTGTGGTAAACACTTCCAGAAGTCTTTCTTTAGGAGTGAGTATGCCATTCAGTCTCCAGGTAGCGTGCCAGAAGAATAAAATCTTGAGTACTGTCAAATATAATACAAGCCTTTTCCTGCTTCTTAATGCGTTCAACAATTTCGTTAACAATCGTTTCTTTCATTGTCATCAAGATGAGGCGAATATTTCTGGGACTAAATAAATTCACAGACATCTTTTTGTGTGCTTTTTTGCCTCCTCTATTTTCAACAAGTATGCAGCTGCGCTTGGATCACGCTTCGCCAGAACCCGAAACATACCGAGAAACTTGCCTTCGCCAGATGTCTTCCCTCGAAAGGCTATCATCTCTGAGGCTAGAAACCTTACACGGTCAATGGCACATTGAACAACTTTTCTATTTTTCTCCACTCTTGCGTTTCTGTTTTTGTCTAGTATCTTATCTATCCGACTGCCTGTCAGCCAACTCTGAGTAACTTCGGTTTCGTTATGTTCTTTTGATGATTCATGACGTTGTATGCCGCGTAAACCGTTATGCCAGCCCTGAAAATCATTTATGGTGCACATCTCAGAACCGGTGGGGCCTGAGAACATCATGCATGGCATGCAAAAGGCCTCGTCAAGAGATACGCTATAAGTCAACCACTTCCTTCTGTACGTTGTCATATCTGGTAATTCCTTTAGAAACCACTCGCTTTTGAAGCTTCGTCCATTTGTAGCTGGAAACAAGTAATTGTCTGGTTGGCATGGACCTGCATTGATACATGCGTTAATATCGTGAGTTCTTAATCTGCGACCACAGTACTGTGATGCATCATTTTGGCCACAGTCATTACTAGTATGTCTTACAATGGTGGTCGTTGGACGATTTTCATAAGAATTTTGAAGGAATTCAGCTTGCTCATTGATGTCAATCTGTTGCACAATTTTTACTTCATCATTTTCAGTATTGGCAGCTGCTATGCAATCAACCTCGGACAAAACCTTACTGCTACTCGGTATTAGCTGTTCAAAATGATCACAGTGCGATGGATTTGACTGATCATTTGGTATTTTAACTTCTGAGATTGTTCTTGGCTTGCTGGAGCTTTTCCATTGTCCATCAGTTGATTTACATGCCAGAATGATCCTTTTTATTTCTTCGCCCCTGATATTACACAAGAGAGACAGTGAGACCATTATGACCATAGGCTTATTTAAAAAAAACTTTAAACTATAGGCTAGGGTCATGAAGTTGGTTTAAATTCGGCCGGTGATTTACCACTGGATTAATAGATCCTGATATGCCGTTACTGTACATGGTGACGTTTCTTATGATGGTTACATTGGTTAGTGACTTAGTGGTTACTTCGTAACTAGGCTATTGGAGCTATTGACACTTGTTTAATGGGCCATTGAGTTTATAAATACAGGCTAGTTCTAAATAACTTAAATTTTGCAGTGTAGACCATTGTGAAGTGAACGAATCATACAAATTGCGTAACGAGAAGTCGAAAACATTGTTTTGCAATAGAAACTTATTCAGTAGGAAGGCTATAGGCATAATAGGCCTACGCCTACCCTAATAGAAACACATGCGAGTGCGGCGTGCCTGTCTAATAGCTTGTAGGCCTACAATAGCATTAACATTTAACACAATAGCACACATGAGAACAACGTTCGTCGCCAACATAAAAGTTTCAACAAATACTGTTTAACGCGATATGGCGCCTGCACTAAGCCCACTCACCTTGTAAATTTAAATCCGTGGTCAGCCTTTCAATGCGCATTCCATTTGTCTTGTCGAATGATTTTGCCGCATTATCCTTCCATGCATTTATATTTCAAAAATGCTTTCTGCTGCCGTGACATCGTTATTTAGTAGATTTTTTTAATTGTTTTGTAAACATCTAAAAACTTTACATTCGAACTTAACAGACTATCTTTGCAATAGCAGACGGCAATAAGAACCAGAAAGAAGAAAAGAAGTTACTCAGAGTGGATATATAACCGGCTGCCGGTTCTTTAGAGCAGTGGTTCCCAACCTTTTTCGACTAAGGGCCACTTTTATTTAGTACGAGGACATGATGGGCCACAGGGTTAAAATAATTATTTTATGCAATAAAGAATACTTATGTATTAGCGACGGTTTATTGGCATAGACTAACCTCGTGACTAGAGATGTACTAAAACATATATAATTGTTAAATTGAACTTCAATATAGTACATTTGAAGTCACTTACAGACATCATCAAAATAATTATAACAATTTATTGTAGAAAATAACTATTCTGTCAAATATTCATTTTTTTCAACGTATATTTTTTAATTCTTTTATAGGTCGAGGGCCACTTTTTGAGGCCTGGCGGGCCACTTTTGGCCCGCGGGCCACAGGTTGGGAATCGCTGCTTTATAGAAAACCAACCAACATCTTTTTAAAGCAAAACCACGGGTGTTCGTATGTATAGCGCCTAGAACTGAAGTTATCAGCCGATCTGATTGAATAATTGTGAATTTCATAATTTTTTGAAAATATTTAATTGTGTTGGATTGATGATAAATAGACTAATAAATTTTGCGTTCAACCTTTGCATGGGCAATTGTCGGGGCCCTCGGAGGGGGGATTGTCCGGGGGGATAGTCCTGGGGGAGGCAATTGTCCGAACTTCCGAAGGGGGAGGCAAATTCATTTTGGAAAACGCAAGAATTTTTTAGATGTGAAGTTAACAGATGGCAACAGGAACCAAAATCAAGAAATCACAAGACTTAAAGAGGATTGTGTATAGAGTTTCCGGTTTTTGTAGTAGTACTAGACAACTGACTTGTTTCATAGTGTGAAACTGTGAATAAAATAACTTTCTAATTTATTTACTCAAATATAGCCTTACTTTGTTAGTTACTTTGTTACAATAACTTACCGAGTTTGTTAAGGACTTGAAGATTCCCCCCCCCCCCTAAGACTAAAAAAAATTCCCCCTAGCCCGATTCGGAGGTATTTGTCTCCGGCCCCCCCTAGCTGGACGCCCTTGTTCGTCCCCATCGGGCTGAACGAAAGAGCCCCTGAATGCCACTGCATTAAAACGTTGTATACTAATAGACAGACGTTGAAAAAAATGAGTTGTTTCGCGAGGGTCTCCCGTTGCCTGTGTCATACGGCGGCCCAGCTCTTGTAGAAACTCTCTTCCGGTACGGTCGATGGGGCCCAGTGATTCGATGGCCACTGGCACAAAATCATACGTGGTGGGGAGGGACGAGTACTTGATGCACTTTCGTTCAGCGGCATGTTCTGCTGCTCCACCGGCTGTTGATGCGGTCAGATGCGCATATGCGCATCTGACCGCACATGCGCATAGGCGCATAAGAGGATGCGCATGTGTGAATGGCTGTTGCGTCCCATGCTAGGTGTCTGCCTCTCGCCCATGGGATTAATGTGGCGCCATCTGGTCTCTTGCCATCGGTGCGGATCAGTTCTGATGGTTCTCTTGAGCTCGGAATGTCCGCTTTCAAGAGAGCTCTACAGATTATTTCATTCATGGCAGAGTGTCGTGCTGCTCTTCCCATTGATCTTCTGCAGACCAGACCGCTATGTCCACCTGGATCGACGCTCTCCCCGCATTGACATGGATGCGGTGCACAGAGCACTAGTCCTAGGCGAAGTCCTGCCGCAACCCTGACCGCCTCATTGTTTAGTCCCAACCCGCAGGAAGCCAAAGGGATAGTCCAAAGCTAGTCTCCGGCGTGCGGGGCAGATAATGTTCGCATTCTGCCTTGACTAAGTGCGTTGTCGCATCCGGACCAGACTTTCGCTTTATCTTCGTTTATCAAAGGTCTGTCCCAGGTCTTCTGCTGGATCGGAACCGGTGTAATCGTCACTGGAAAAGAATCCTTACGAACGTTGAACATTTCCTTCTGGTACACGTCGTTCCACTCTTCCACGGCTAGGATGGCGCCCATCATCATCATCATCATCATCATCATCATCATCATCATCATCATCATCATCATCATCATCATCATCGTCATCATCATTATTATTATTATTATTATTTTTATTATTATTATTATTATTGTGTTGGATTGATGATAAATATAGTTTTCATGCAACATTTACATGGGAGAAATCGTCCCATGGTCAGATGTTCGGGAGGGGACGGCAAATGTCCTACACTCATTTTGGAAACATGTAGCTTACAATTTTTTAGATGAGAAGTTAGAAATCTTTGCAACAGCAGATGACAACAGGAACCAAAAACAAGAAAATAAACAACTTAAAGTGGATATGTAACCAATTGCTGAGTCTTTGTAGTAGACCTAGTACCAGACTAATAACTTATTTCATAATCTGAAGCTGTAACATTAATTTATAATTTATTTAGTATAATAAATACGTTATAATTAGTTACATTGTTACAGTAACTTAAAAGTTTGTTAAAGATTTGAAGATATCCACCCTAAGACTCAAAAATATCCCCCTACCTGAAATTGGAGCATTTGCCTCCGAACCCCCCTGTCTTGACGCCTTTGAACATAGACATGTAAGATAATATGTTTAGTTACCTGGTTTTTAAAATTTAAAATCATTGAATTTTGGCTGAAATTCTGCACAGACGCTTTTTAGACAGTCATCGTGTTATTTTGGTGTCACCCCTCTGATGGTTTCACCCGGTGCTGTCCGCCCCCGCCTCCTAGTGTCGCCCCTGACCAATTCTGCACAGAGAAGTCTGAGATATTATTCTTATGATTATTAAAAGAAAATAGGCATCGTACAATATAACATTCAACAATCAGTTCTTATTCCTAGACTTTAACCCAGACTCGTAGCAGTAGTCAAAGAACCGTGCGATTTCTCTCCTCCCAATTATTTTTAATTTTGTTGAAGGGCTTTATCTTTCAACTTGTTAGGCCTTCTACGATTATCTCTATTGTCAGGGATTGCGCTTCCTCATATAATCACAGATTCATACCATCCATGTATATAGCAGCGATGTGCGGTAGGGGATCTCCGACAACTGTCGAACAGCTTTCTTCTGAAAAAACCGGATGGACTGGCACTTGCAGCTGTTCTTTTTTCTGATCAGAAAATTGGCAGAGTCCCTTTCTGACGACTGAAGGTTACTGCATCCACTCAGTACTGTCCTTGCGGCCTGGCCAATATCGTGAACTCTGACCTCCTCATGGTTGGCCTGAAGCGGCAATAGTTGGCTGCAGCATCGGCATCAGCCGCATCACCCAGGGTGCATACCAGCCGGGGGTCTGTGTTTGCTGCCTGTCTTTGTTTAGAGTATAAGGTGACCTGCTATGAGTCATATCGGTCAACCTTGGGACCTCAAATCCGATTATACATGTATTCCCCACTTGAGCGTACAATCACCCGTTACTAATTTAATTTTACTTTGCCCTATCTGTAAAACTTAAAGTTTCATGAAGCCAGTCTCAGACAAAGGAAATATAACAGTAAGCACACGTTCAATAGTCTGAAATTGGGGGGGGGGATATAAGCTACTCCGTCCCTCACACTCCAAATTTTGGGGGGATCGTCCCCCGTTGTCCCCACCCAAGTCTCAGCCCGTGATTAACATCGACAAAGCTGCAGTGTGGTCTTCCAGCAATGACCCACTCAGCCGGGCAAGGCTGGGCGCGATGACATCACCCCACTCTGGAGATTGGCTCTCGACTGTTCCCGTCATCTCTTGCGGGTTGAGTCTAAGCAATGAGGCTGTGCGGGTGGCGGTGGGCTTTCGCCTGCGACTCAACATCTGTGCGCCGCATCAATGCCAGTGTGGAGAAATCGCTGAGCCGGGAGGATATCACGGTCTTGTTTGCAGACATTCGACGGGAAGAGCGGCTCGACACTTCGCCTTGAATGATATTGTGTGGAGAGCCCTTTTAAAAGCAGACGATACATCCTCGAAGGAGCCACAAGGTTTGATCCAGAGCGATGGAAAGAGACCGGGTGGAGCGTTACTGATACCGTGGGCGAGAGGCAAGTGCATCGCTTTGGATGCAACAACTATTCACACGTGCGCCGCCTCATACATCCACCTGTCTTGGGCAGTGCCTGGCGGTGCTTCTGAACATACCGCGGACCGAATATGTGTCAAATATTGAACTCTTCCCACCATACATGACTTCGTTCTCTTGGCATTTGAGTCGCTGGCCCCATCAATCGCGCTGGACGCGAGTTCTTGACGGAGTTGAGTCGCCGCATGATCGTATCAGGAGACCCCATGGAGACCGTGTACTTGTTTCAACGTCTCTCGGCCATTTGCACTCAAAGATTGAACACTTATACTACGCCTAAGATCCTCTATTCACTTAAGGTGGCCTTTGATGCTGGCCATCAAAAGGATCCGTACGGGAGTTGATTGCCTCGACGTCGCGTTGAGGTATATTCAGTCTCACGACGGCGTGCATTCATAACGGCTCTGTTGAACGGAACGTTGGCGCCCAGGAACTTGTTTCGAACCGGTTTGGTCTGGCTCAGCGCCCCTTCTGTCGTTCTGCGTGTGTACAGGTGATCGACTCCGGCTGTTGATTGACCCAGATCGCCGTTAGGGTCCTTGACAGGGATCGTCTGTGTCATCTCGGTCATCCGACGTTAACCTGTTGCCTCCCATCGTGACAAAGAGGCTTCTATAGCTCATGGATGTCAAAATCGAACACACCACCTCCCACCGCAAATAGAATGGGACAGTGCATTAATCTCGCGTGCTTTCCAAGGTCTATCTGAAAGAACCACCGATCCTACTAAGAAAGCCCGATTATTATCCGTGCGATCGCCACACACAGGAGACTGGCTTCACGCAATCCCCATAACGGCAGTAGGGCTAAGAAGAGGGGCTAAGGATAGCAGCCGGAATCCGGCTGGGTACTGCGATATGTGAAATGCACAAATGTAAATGTGGCGCCATAGTAGAGCCCAATCTACAACATGGATTCTCTTGTATCAAAGGAGCAGAAAGGCAGCATCGACATGCCACTATTAACGATGAGATCTGGAGATCTTTCACCAGAGCCGAATTCCCGGCCATCAAAGAGCCCAACGGCCTCTCCAGATCGGACGGCAAAAGACCTGACGGAGTCACAATCATATCCTGGTCACGAGGTCGTTGTCTGACGTGGGATGCCACACTTTTGCAGCTTCTTATGTACATTTGACATCGCGGAAAAGGCGACTCATAACAAGCAATGCAAATATGCAGCAATCTCCGATTCGCACCATTTTGTCCTTGTTGCAGTTGAAACCGCGGGATCCTGGCATGTAGAGTCACTGGAGTTTGTTGGTGAACTGGGGAGCAGAATCTCGGCAGCATCAGGTGACCAGCGTGAGATCAGCCATCTACTTCAGCGTCTTCCGTCGCCCTCCAAGCTGGAAATTCCTAATAATGGGCACTTCTAACTATTATAGTTATTAACTAGTAGTTATAACTACTATATATGTAGTTGCCTAGTAGTTATAACTAGTTTTTAGGAAGTAGTTAAAGAAGTAGTTATAACTATTTTTGTCAAGTAGTTTTAAGTTAACTACAATATTTTATACTAACTACATTTTTTCCCTATTTAGTATTTACAAGTTCCATCTTATACAAATTTCTGTGATTTCACAACAAACATGGACGTCGTTCATATTATCTCATAAGTAAATGGGTCATAAAATTGTGTCATTAGAAATGTGTGCATAGGGCCTACTGTTGTGAGGAGGTGGAGTCCTCCCAGAACTATAGAGAAAGACATTACACCTGTGCAATTGCATACCAATGGATTGTTGACAGAGACAGAGAGCAGAGCAAGAGAGAGACTGGGCATCTGAGCAGAAGAATTGAAGCACGACCAGACTGAAAGAGAGGATGAGATATGCAGTGATATTTTATAAAGCACAGAAACCTAAGATTATGGAATGGTAACTCTCTTTGATAGCTTCAGAATCGCTTGAAGCGGCCAGGAGGGTTTCTGGCCCTCTAACTAAAACAGCTAGAATTCTGGGTGACATTAATAATTTTTTGTATTTATCATTAAAAGGCTGACTACTCCTCTATAAGAGATTCATTCAAGCCTTATTTATCATTAATAGAGTGGATATATTAATTCTATCCAATAGTTTGCATCTGCATCTAATTGTAATGATATAAACATACAGTGCTATCAAATGTGATATGTGAAATTAGATATGTATTGTGTTTTTGATCTTTTTAATACTAGCGTTGAATATCAGCAATAAATACAGACACTAAATTCGCAAGCTGTTTGATGACTATCGATACACATAGCATAATTTTAGCAAAGTAGTTTTAAAAGTAGTTAACTACTTATCTGATAGCTACTAAACTAGTTATAACTATTTGTAATTTAAAGTAGTTAACTAGTAGTTATAACTACTTATTTTGAAAATAGTTAGGAAGTAGTTTTAACTGCTCTTCAAGTAGTTGGTGCCCATCACTGGAAATTCCGTAACCATTCTGGGCACCTCAGATCGGAACAATGGGGAAACTGGAGACTGAATGACACTAACGCATAATATTAACAACAATAATAATAATAACAATAATAATAATAATAATAATAATAATAATAATAATAATAATAATAATAATAATAATAACTAGCTACCTATTCTACAGTTTATCAGTCTGCATCCAACGATTCAATGCCATTGCCTTCAGAGGCTCTTTCGTGCAGTTATAATAACACTAAATTGTTCGACTTTTGTAATAGTAATAATAATAATAATAATAATAATAATAATGATGATGATGATGATGATGATGATGATGATGATGATGATGATGATGATGATAATAATAATGATAATAATAATAACGATAATAATAATAATAATAATAATAATAATAATAACGATAATAATAATTACAATATTAATAATAATAACGATAATAATAATAATAATAATAATAATAACTATAATAATAATTACAATATTAATAATAATAACGATAATAATAGTAATAATAATAATAATAATAAATATGACACGCTGGCCATTTAAAAGTCATTTAGAATCTGCGTAAGTTACATGCATACATCTTGAAATTCTCTATTGCATTAACCTTCCGTTAGCATTTCTTGTTAACTTGGAGTAAGAGTAACTGCTCATAAGTTTCATCCGATAGGCCTCCTATGCAATACCATTTCTTTGCAATACTTATTGCTGCATTACAATAGAGCTCCATTATGTCAACTGGAACTCGAGTCAATCGTAATCGTAATCTCAACATTTCTACAGCGCCCACAAAAGCGAAATCGCGGGAACCAGCTTATTCACAGGCGCAATTGGGTTGGGGATGTTTGTGTTGAACCGCCGAAACACTGACTTCATTTGTGGATGATCGTAATAAGTAAGAAATTACAGAAGACAAGATAATGATCTGCATTTGTTGACTGGTGCAAGAGTCGTCAGACAGACAGACGGACGGTGAATATTGGTGACTGGTTGGATCATCTACAGTGGCTGGAAGATGCAGTGCAGTCCATTCCTAGTGTTATTAGCAGAGCAGTTAGTATACAGAACGGATAAGAGACCGACCGACAAATCGTCCGACCGACCGACCGAAGGGTTGTTGGTCCCCTTAGATGTTCAGACGCCTCTGTTAAGGCAAGTGGATCTAGATTTATGAGCAGAGTATTGGTTTGACTCTTTGAGGCTTGAGCCAGAACAGCATGACAGAAGGACCGACGGACAGAAGGAGGAACAGATGATAGATCAAACAGAAGGACGAAAAGAAGAGGGCAGTAATTAAATGATTGAGAGATCCGATAGAACGGATGAATGAGAGTAAAAAACGACGGTTTTGCAGATGAAAGAACAACCGAATGAAGGATGAAATAAAGAGACGTAATTGACATAGCCTCATTTAACATAACATAGCTGCCATCTAACACGAAGCATCAACGAGGCCGTTGATCCGTCAACCATCCACGTGACTTAGAAGGCTCATACATGTAAGATGTTGCTGCGTGGGGAATTCGACGCTGACGGCCTTTGAAGCCATAAGACGTCGCTAAACTCTCGATTCATCGTCGCTGGCATGTAAGACAGTAAGATGAGGCGTATAATATATGGAAGGCCGTTAGCATGTAATAATAGGCATACTGGAATGTCACTGGCATGTAATACGAGGCATATGGCAGGTCATTGGCATATAAGCGAAGGTATATAGAATGTCGTTCGCATGAAAGCATTCTGCCAGGTACAGACAAGAGCAACATGAATCTTGAAGAATTCATGTTTTACAACAATAATTTTATATTTATTTATTTTTACCGAAACAGCCGCCCTAAGACAAGTGTCGCCCCGTCGCTACGGCACTGAGCAAAAGTAATCTAATCGGAATGTCACTAGCCTGTAAGAGGAGGCATATGGAATGTCTTTGAGGTGTAAGAAGACTTAGAAGAGGCATATGGAATGTCGTTGGCATGTAACATGTACGAGGAGGCATGATGGCGCTGGCGTGTAATAGGAAGCATAGAATAGGCCTAATCATGGAATATCTTTGCCATGTAAGATGAGGCATACGAAATATCTTTCGCATGTAAGAGGAAATATGTGGAATGTCGGTGGCATGTTGAAAGAGGCATATCGAATTTGGTGATTCGACAAAAGCGCGCACGACATTAGCGCGCCGACAAAAGCGCGCAGCTCACACGTGTTATGAAATATTTTATTAAGACAAGAAAACTGGAGAAATATACCCAACTGGAAGCGGGATTGATGAGACAAATAAATGGACGCGGGATTGATAAAAAATATAGCTAAATGTAAGCGGTATTGATGAAACAAAAATACTTGAATGGAAGCGTGATTGATGAAGAGAAATATAGGCCCTATCCAAATGGAAGCGGTATTGACGAAAAGCAATATACCTAGACGCTTGGGCGATTAGTGATTTTTAGTAATCGTGATTAGTAGGTGTCAATTAATTAGTAGGCGATTAATCGATTAACTCGATTGTTCGATTAGCTCGATTAGTAATAGCACAACTCGTGTTATTGACTCGGTTCCTCAGTAAATGCCTGCATAAACTAATCATGGAAATCTTATTAATAACGCGTATGACGTAATTATTTGTCTATGTTTCAGTACTATTTGCAACTTAAATGTGTAACATGACTCCCGACAGTTTTATTCAACTCCTGTGTAAGCTTACTATACGTGCGCGCCTGACAATGACATGGGGCAGTGACACGCACCTGGTATCTGAGACATCGACACCTTTTAATATGTTTCAATGCTGTTTATTTGCAAATAATATAAACATTATTAAACATGCAGTGTGAGAGTGACCGTTTGAGGCTTCATTCTAATTATCATTGTGGTGGCTTTCGCCTGTGCACCCGGTGGGAGCAATTTGTGCTCCCTCTGTAACTGTAAGCTATATAAGGGATGACTGCATGTGATTAGGAGGTTGTTGTTAGACGGATTGAAGAACATTACAGCTCGATTCGACAAAGACTGTGTCGATTTATCTTCATTTTATTTCACTAGTTTAATGTCGGCTGCTTCCTTTACTTCATATTAAAGAATATTCGTCGAACAACGATTGATTTCGTCTCTAGCCTAGTGACTTTTGAATTTGCAGCAGTCGTGAAATCCTGCGCCAGACCGGGCAGGTCAGCGGACAGTCAAGAAGAAGGGAGAACCTCGGACTCGGCCTTTCGGGGTACCAGAAGAAGACGGGAAGGAACTCAAAGTTTTCCCTGGGCGTTCGCTCCAACGGGTGCGGAAACGCGAACACCTGGTGCCGGACCTAAGAGGGGTTCGCAACCTTATTATCATTGTTCCATAGAACAGTTTGGAGCAAATGTTTTTGTAACGGATAATCTTCTGCGGCCGAACCTTAAGCCCAAAAATAACTGAAAATTCTACTTCTACGGGCGAATCCATCAAAAATTTAGCGAATGAACTCTGCGCACGCGCAACCATTGGTGCATGCGCACTGTTAAAACACCTAACATTTGTAATATGCGTTGTGAGGGTCGGTTAGGATCAGATTAGGCGTCGTGAGGGTCGGTTTGGGTAAGTTTAGGCGTCGTGAGGGTCGGTTTGGGTCAGTTTAGGCGTCGTGAGGGTCGTTTAGGGTTAGTGTTAGGGTTAGTACCGTTTTTAGACATAATTGTACGAAGATCTTTTGGACGCAGAAGTCATTTATCGGTGCGATTTTAGGCCGAACTTTCGGCCGCACAAGCTCCATGCTTTTATAACCTGGCCTGATATAGTCAGAGGTCGTTGCACTATCCGCCACTTGAGGGCGCATGTGACAGCAGTAGGCCTACAGCAGCTCTGCCACACAGAACAATCGAGCTAAGCGAAGGCCTACTAATCGAACAACCGAGCCAATCGTACTAATCGAACAATCGCGATTAATCGAGTTTATTTTTGACCCTCGATTAATCGATTAATCGATTAGTAAAACTCGATTAATCAATGAGTTTGCCCAGGTATACTAGATGGAAGCGGGATCGACGAGTCACCACTACCAAAAATAGTGTGTATTACGGAGCAGGACGTTTATACCTAAATAAAAGCGGGATTGATGAAATTAAATACTCCTAGAATCTAGATGGAAGCGGGATCGACGATTTACCACTACCAAATAATGTGTATTACGGAGCAGGACGTTTTGGCGCAGCCGTTTTGGCGCAGCCGTTTTGGCGCAGGACGTTTTGGCGTAGATCTCTGATAAAATGCATAATGTAATATGAAGCATGATCGATGAATATAATTAGGCTAAACTGGGAACTGGAATGATGAAAAGAATCGTGCTTAAATAGACGCGAAATGGATATGAAAAATCTACTCGTCGTGGAACCCTTTTAGTCACAATCTTTTCATCAATCCAGCTTCCAATTAAGCATAATTCCTTTCGTCAATTGAGCCTCCATTAGAGCATGATTATTTCCATCAATCCAGCTTATATTTAAGCATGATTCTTTTCGCCGATCCCTCTTCTACTACCGACGCTCCCACCATGGGGAATAATTTAACACACTAAAGTGGGAGAATGCCATATAATATATTTATGTAATATGTAATATACATTATTATCTGCGCCAAAACGTCACGTACCGTGTGTATTATTTCTTTTTCTATTGTAGTTTTATTACCGCGTGCGCTTATGTCTTGCGCCCATTTGTCGGGGTTTTTCGCTTTATGTCGGCGCGCTTATAATAATCGGCGCGCTTATGTCCTGCGTACTTTTGTTACGGCGACATGGAATGTCGTTGGCATATAGGAGAAAACATGTGAAATGTCTTTGGCATATTAGCGGAATCATGTTGGGGAGGCATAAGGCATTTCGTTGGCAAGAGGAAGCATTCGAAGTGTCTTCGAAATGTAAGAGAAAGCATGTGAGAGGAAGTATATTGGACGTTGCAATTGGCATAAGAGGAAATATGTGAGTGGTCGTTTTCGTGTAAGAGAAGCATATGGGAAGTCTTTGGCAAGTAAAAGAAAGCATATTGAATGTCTTTGGCATATTAGACGAAGCATATGGACTGTCGTCGGCAAGTGAAAGCATGTGAGAAGTCGATGGAATATAATATAGGGCATTACTTTGGCAAGTAAGGGTAAGAATATAGCATATCTTTGGCATGCAATAGAAAGCATGTCGCTTGTGAGAGGGAGCATAGAGGATGTTGTAATAGGCATAAGAGGTCACAAGTGAGAGGTCGTTTTCATGTGAGTGGAAGCATTTAAAATGCTTTTGGCATGTAAGAGAAAGCATATGGAATGCTTTTGGCATGTAAGAGAAAGCATATGGAATGTCTTTGGCATGTAAGAAGTGTCATATGGAATATCTTTGGCATATAATAGGAAGCAAATAGAATGTGCAATGGCATGTAAGAGGAGTGATATGGATTTTGTTGGCATGTAAAAGGAAGCATATGGAACGTCTTCGATATGCGTGAGGAGGTAAATAGCAGGCATTCGGAGGGTCGAAAGGATGCATGTGGGAAGCCGTTGGCGTGTAAAAGGAAGTATATGGAATGTGTTTGGTACATAAGAGGAGGCATATGGAATGTCTTTGACATTTCATAGGTAACAAATGGGGTATCTTTGGCATCTAAGAGGAAGCTTGTGGAATGTCTTTGGCATGTA
Source organism: Bimastos eiseni (assembly GCA_959347315.1). Taxonomy (NCBI): domain Eukaryota; kingdom Metazoa; phylum Annelida; class Clitellata; order Crassiclitellata; family Lumbricidae; genus Bimastos; species Bimastos eiseni. Next base: position 8,213,745 of record OY365814.1, read on the forward strand.
AGTGTAGGCATATCTATGGAAGGGCGTTGTCATCGGACAGTCTTTCTAGTGAATGACAGAGCAGATTACCTTGAATCGCAGAGGTCCCGTCGGCGGTTTCGCATATGGAACACCAATGAACCAATCAACGAGTGACGTCTCACCACCTTCAAACAATCAAACAAACGGCACTATAGAAGTATATCTTTACTCATTATTATGAGAAATTATCAGTACTTACTTACCTCACAACGCATTTATCTTAGTTTGATTAATGAATGAATCAGTAAATAAATAGGGCCTAATACATCTAAAAATAATGATAATAGACATCACTCAATCACTTTACCAAAAAATGAACAGGAAGTCAGAAACGCAATCACGTCCACATGAAGCCCGTACATGGGATCATGTACTCGTGTATGATCATGTAATCATAAGTCTACACAAAGCCACTGGTTGTAGGACCCATATTTGACCTTTGTAACTAAGCAGTTACATTGGCTTCTTCTGCTTATTGCCCGAATCCTTCTTACCGTCAAATCGCTCTTGGGTCTAGCTATAGCTTATGGTCAGGCCCGCCGAGAGGGGGGGGGGCAGGGGGAGGGGCAACTGTCCAGGGGCCCGGCGAGTTTTAGGGGCCCTGGCCCGCAATCAACTTTTCAAAATATTATGATCAGCTATAAAAAGTGTATTATTTATGCCTTTTAAAAATATAACTGAACTGAACTTAATTACAATCAGATTAAACTTCAAGCATCTGAATATTACCGTACTTATTTACCATTTTATCATTTTTATGTGGTATTATCACTATTATGTATAGTGTATAATAATACTACGCTCATGCGTAGTATTATTATACAATGCGTATTATACCATTAAACCATAAATTTAAAATACAATTTTTTTTCAAATAACAACTGAATAAAATCATACCTTGTTTAACTTAATTGAAGTATAAGTACAAAGTATACAATCTGTCAATTTAAAAAAAATTCTCATAAAGCCTAAAGATAGTTTAGAGGCTCAGGCCCCGGGGGGCCCGTGACAGTCCTGCCTAGGGGCCCGAAATTTCTGTCGGCGGGCCTGCTTGTGGCTTTCTCTGTGATTCAATTCACTGACCATCATCGTCCATCTTTGGTTGACAACTCCGTTCCAAACACCGACATGACCTCTGTGTGCCTCGCTCGTGACTGGTATGCTGCCCAACATCGTACCAATGCAACTGTGGGTCCTGTGCAGCTTTGAGATGACCTTCCTTTAACGACTTACTCTGCGATTTAATAGCTACTGTTCACTATTCTGCTTTTATGAAAACATTTCTCTTCTCACGAGGCCTTTCGCACTGAAGGCGACTCTGATTATGTAGAGTAGAACTGCGAGAAGAGTTTATTAAATCTACTATGCAACGCAATAGGCCTATTTCTCACTATACTAAAAAATTGTCTAATTAGGCCTACAATTAATTGATTTACATGTACTTTGAAAATAATAATAAATCCTATTAATAAAACTAATGACAACGTAAATACCCAGATCTTGATAAATTGCTTTATTTTAAACTGGCTATGCCTATCAGAGGTGTAACAAGGTGTTGAAAGCTGGGAGGGGCGGCGGAGCTTGTAACATCCCTGATGCCCATTAAAGGCGATAGACGAGATAGCATAGGCTGCACTGCTAATGCAGTTTCCAGACAATCACTGTAATCATAAGCTATAACTGACTTTTAAATTAACTCAAGTGAATTTAATATAAATTAGTAATCCCAAGAAGTGATCGAATGACTAAGTCAGAATATCTGAATGGCTGAATGACTAAAGAAATTCCACGAAATAACTGAAAATAAGTGGAATTAACGGCTGCATTTTTCATTGAAAGATTGAGTTATAACCGAATTTAAGCGAAATGTACAACGAATGCTTCAAAGAATCATCACGTAAATTCCTGAATGTACCGAATAGGTCTACACGTGTAACGATTACCTGCCAGTGGTTGACCGAGTCTTTGTTTTCCTCGTAATTTCCCAAATGCAGTGTTTACGATTACGTCATTTCCGTCTACGTCATCTACGAATCCTCTGAGTTGTTCTTCCCTTGTTGGAAAACGAAACGCGTCTCCATCATTCGTTGCAGCAACAGCAGAAGCAGCAGGCACAGCACGAGCGGTGACGAACAGCAATCGAAAGATGAGGACGGCCAGTGAGACCGAACGACACATGCAGACGATCGACGACAGAGGACGCTGCTTCGGTGCTGCCAAGAAACGCGATGACATAATGACCGGAAATTAGAACTCTCGCAGAAAATGAAATCAATTGTACTTCTACTTAATAACTAAATTCAGATCTGTTCTCGAATCAGATGTTCTATTCTGACTAATCCGATGATGGCCTTGTCCTTTAATTCTGTTTCCTCTTATTCGTTTTCATTGCATTTAAGCGACGACGACGAGATACATTTATCTGCGTTTTTCTTTCGACTGCGCCGGACTTTGACATCATCACATTCCACCCACCCACCCACGGCATCAGCAGCGACCTATCGTCATCTCTCTCGCTTGCAGTGGGACGACGTACGGCATCAGTAATGACTGCTTGTTTTTAGGTTTGGCAGGGCAGGGCAGGCAAGTAAGGACGATTCATCTGCCATACCACGCAGAGGGTGTTGCAACTGCTATGATTGGAGCCAGATCACACGTACATAGAAGAGAATTCTAGCAGCGCAAAAATACATCAATAGTCCTTTTAAACAAACGACGGCCGTTCTTGTAAACGCATTGCAGATAACCAGAGACGTCGTCGATATTATGTCAGTAGACATATTGGGTGGACACAATTTATCTCTACACAACTGAAGCAGAAATCACCAATTATTCTACAGGCCACCTAAACAGATTTCGCTTCTCCCGTGCCACAATCTTCTCCAGTGCGCCATCTAGGATTCATCTTTGACAAAACCTTAGCTTTGCAAATGGGACAATGCCGACCACATTATTCATCTAGGCCTATCTTGCATCTGTTGTATGACTTGTATCCATATCCCTGACCTTCGTTGACAGCGTCAAAACTTTATCACAAGACCGCCTGTTATAATAGCCATCTCCATATTACTTGTCCACTCCAAACTCAAATACTCTAAATTGTCAATCGAATACTGTTACTTCATTTGGTTCAGCATCAACTGTTCTCAAACAATTAAAACGTCATCAAACAGTAGAGAACGTTTTCGCCCGTGCAATAAATACTGTTAAAGCTCCCAAACATCACCACATATTAATAAATGAAACTTGATTTAGCGCCTCCTCAAATCTACTCAGAGGGACTCTCTACGCTTGCAGATATGATGTTAAATGTCATTAAGAACTAATCTATCAATATAATGACCTAAGTCACGTGCATTGTCCGTCGTATCTAAGGAGCGTGATTGGACAGAAGTTGAATCTAAGACGCGTGATTGGACAGAAGTTGACCTCCATATGAAACGCAAAAGTCACTGTAAACAAACGTTCGATTCGCGTTTCAAAATTTGCGTCTATGTAAATATATATGCAGTTATTAAAGTTAAATTCATCGTGTAATGTAAGTACATTTGCAATTATTAGAACTAAACGGAAACTTAATGGGTAATGTGTATTTTTGCGTATTTTAGTATTGATCGCTGCGAACTTGCAGTGTAGGTGACGCACAGTTTGTCGACCGTTTCGTTTAATTAATGTGTAGACCTATTTTAGCTCTGCGTCAAAGTGTCTTCACCACTACTATAGCAACGTTAAGATCAAGTATGACCAGTGATTTTTCATGGGTTAACAGCTAGAACGAACAGTTGCATTTGAATCGTGAGCTAAAACACTATCCGACTCGTGATTCTTCACGGGCTAACAGCGAGTGTAATATATCAGCTAGCAAAACAGCGCACAGTGAGCTGATAGTGACCATGTTTAGTAACTAAAGTAAAGATACGCGAGGAGACCGCGAGCAAAGACATTGCAATCAGACACGTAAGTGAACAGATTGCTAGAAAACTGAAGGAATAACTATGACCACGTTATGTAGCTAAGTATAGATATTTGCGGAAAACAGTAAAGTATATGTGCGTAGGCCTACACATTTGTTTATCAAACTACGAGTCTCCTAGCCGGGTGCGCCTACCTTAGGCCAACTAAGGAATAGAAGGAACATTGCTCTTGGTCCTCCCGCCTGTTCGTGTAGGGCCCCTAGGCTCTAGCAATCTCAAATATCCTGCCCGTGTCCTCTCAACTCACGACTGAAACTGAACTCATTATTTTATGCTATCCTGATTCTACACCAGACCACGTACAATCACCAAAGCAATCACCATCACGAACGATTTTCACTGCAGCACCGTTCGGTCTCGGCTTGACCTCCCCAGAATCTGACCTGACACGCAAAAGAACTAAGCAACCTGGCTATGGCAAGCTTGATTTGAAATAGCGGGAGTGTATTAGTAGGTATAAAACGCGCTATCTGGGACAATTGACCATAACATAGCTCAAAATCACCCACCTAATAGCTTACAAAACGTATTTTTAACCTATAACCAGGTTAAAAATAACCAATTCCTACACAAACCTAAACCCCTAGGTCAAACATCAACCAACAGACTAAGAAAAACGCCAGGAAATTTCCAATAGTTTAGATGATGAGCCACAATTTATGCACAAAGCCCCTGGTCAAAACGTCCGTCAATAGGTCAAAAGTCAAGGGAGTTTCCAATAGTTTCGATGATGAGTCATTGTTCAACAAACAAAAAAAAATTCTCTCATATATAAAATGGATGAAAAATTTTCTAACTTCGACTTACAGGAATGCCACTCCAATATGAAATGGAATACTCGAAGCAGACTGTGATCGAACTAAGAAAAATTGCGAAACAGAAAGGTATGGTTGGTTATATGAGACTGCGTAAAGTGGATTTGATTGCTAAAATTGAAGCTAATATGTCTCAAACACTCACCCCCTCACATTTTGCGCCAATCTCATCCAATGCTAGTTTGCTGGGCGCACCCGTTCCCGAGATTGGAATCCCAACACTCGCTCCCGTACAGGCCTCAGCGATACGAAAAGTCCTTAATAATACAAAATCCGGGATTAATACGTTCGCAAAGTGGATTAAAGGGTACATACCTGAAGAACCAAAGAGAAAGGTGAATGAGATAAATGCACTGAAAGCCAAAGTGAATTCTATATTCAGTAAAATTCTTATGAAAACACGCGATATAAAAGAGACGGCCGCAGCTATCAAGGGCTTCACGAAACAATACACGATCGAAGGCGCAAACGGAATTGACGCCACATCTTTTCTCATAGCAGCTCTTCCACAACTGGAAGACCTTTTGTCTAGAAATCGACAGACTAAAGTCAACTTTGTCCTCACCTGCACAATGGAGCGTGTTGATATGAAATCCGGGCAAGTAGATACCGAGGATTTTCCGTTCGTTTCCAAAACTGAGGTGATTTAGACTCCACCGACACGAGCTAAATTTATAACAACGTGAAATATAAAATGTTAGAATCAATGGCGGCCTTCCAGATGCGTGGTAGTAACTGAAGACTTAGAGCGCTTCAAAAATTAGAAATCAACACGGTTGCTTATAAACCGCTGAAGGGTAGTTCTTACATTCCACTACCGAAATGTCTAGCGAGTAAAAAGGCTATTGTTAATATGAAGAACGAAGATGAAGAATGTTTCAAGTGGTGTGTAACGAGAGCTTTAAACCCTGTTGACGAACATACGGAAAAAATTACGAAAGAATTAATCAAGCAGTCTGAGGAACTTGATTGGTCCAGCATTGAATTCCCAGTCGCAGCTGATGCTAATGTGATAAGTAAGTTTGAGAGAAATAATAATATTAGCATTAATGTTTTTGGTCATGAGAAAGATGTTTACCTATTCCCACTATATTTATCGAAGTACGAGAGCGATATCACATACTACTCATTTTTGACGAACAAAAGAAGCATTATTGTTGGATAAAGAACTTCAAGAGACTGATGGCGCTTCATAACGCAAACTCATACACTTCGATGCACTATTGTAAGCGGTGTTTGATAGGATATAGAGAGCTAGAGTCATTAAAAAACACACCGAGTATACCCAACACGCCGCTCAAAAGATAGAACTTCCAGAACCAGGAACTATGTTGAATTTCAAAAATTATAATAGAAAGATGAGAGTTCCCTTTGTCGTGCACGCCGATTTAGAATCTTTCATAAAACCTAAAGCACTTGTCAACCAGATCCCAGCATGTCTTACACCAACAGATATCAAAAACACGTCCCAGTTCTTTCTGCTATTACATAAAATGTTTTGACAATGACCTATATTCACAAACTCCCATAACTTTCACAGCAAAGAGCGAAGACGACGATGTAGCTCAGATATTCATAAACACTCTTATAGACAATATAAAAGATATTTATGATCGATTTAAATTTGCAAAGAGAATGATATTCGGAAAGAAAGAACAGGCGCTTCTCGATTCCGCTATTGTTTGTCACATATGCGAAGGCGAACTGGGTAAAGATCGAGTTAGAGACCATTGCCATTTAACTAGAAAATATAGAGGCACCGCTCATAAGAATTGTAATCTAAATTATATAGTTCCCAAGTTTTTCCCAGTATTATTCCATAATCTATCCGGTTACGACAGTCATCTATTCGTAAAGAAATTACGAGGCAATGATAACGAAAAGATTACTTGCATCTCTAGCAACGAAGAAAAGTATATCTCGTATAGCAGAGAAGTCGTAGACGATAAATTTACGAATGAATAAAATAAGGAAATATTAGTTAAACGAGAATTACGTTTCATCGATAGTTTAGATTTATGGCATCGAGTCTTGACGCTTTATCGAAGAACCTGAGCAAAGATCAGTGTAAGAATGTAAGCAAACACTATTCTGGTAATCAGCTCGATCTCTTGCTTAGAAAAGGATTATATCCTTACGATTATGTTGATTCCGTCGAGAGACTGAACGAAACAGAACTACCATCAAAGTCAGCATTCTGCTAAATACTTAATTAATGACTCAGGTATTAGTGACGAAGACTATAACCACGCACAGATGGTATAGAAAGAATTCGGATTCAAGACGTTGAGAGAACAACGCGATTTATAAAATGTGACTGATGTTCTCCTGCTTGCTGATGTATTTGAGAATTGTAGAGATGTATGCAGTGAGAACTATGGCCTAGATCTCGCCTGGTATTATACTTCGCCAGGTCTTGCTTGGGACGCCGCATTGAAGTTGACAGGAGTAAAGTTGGAGTTGTTGAGCGACTATGATATGATACTAACGGTTAAGCATGGGATAAGGGGAGGTGGTAACACCATTTCGCACCGTTATGGACAGGCAAACCATAAGTACATGTCTATGTTTGACTGCAACAAACCTTCATCGTTCCTAACCTATTTAGACGCAAACAAGCTGTACGGACGGGCAATGTGTAAGAATCTACCAACTCATGGGTTCCAGTGGATGGATAACGATGAGCTAAACGATTGGAGATCTTCGCTATGTATATTTGAAGTCGATTTTGAATATCCTAGAGAATTGCACAATCTTCACAACGACTATCCTCTTGCTCCTGAGAGTGTAAAAGCTAAAGGATCGGATGTGTCAAAACTCATTCCAAACCTGTGTAATAAAGTAAAGTATATAGTCCATTACGAAAATTTAAAGCAGTATGAAAGTTTGGGTTTGAAGATAATGAAAATTCACCGCGGAATTAAATTTGAAGAAAGTGCTTGGCTGAAAAAGTATATAGATCTAAATACTAATCTGAGGACCAAAGAAAAAGACTTTTCCAAACTAATGAACAATAGTGCGTTTGGTAAGACGTCCGAGAATATTGAGAATCGTGTAGACATAAAATTGATTTGCACCGAGAAGCAAGCCCTCAAGCTAGCAGCGAGAACGAGTTACGATACTCGAACTATTTTTCACGAAAACCTAATCTCCATTCACATGAAACGGACGAATCTATGTTACAACAAGCCTATATATCTTGGTATGTGTCTTTTAGACTTGAGTAAAACTATAATGTACGATTTTCATTATAATTACATCAAGAAAAAGTTTGAAGATAGAGCAAAGTTACCTTTTCCAGATACAGATTCTTTGGCCTATGAAATTAAGACCGAAGACTTCTACGCCGATATAGCTCCTGTCATCAGAAGTAGGTTCGACACTAGCGACTATCCTAAAGACCATCCCTCTGGCATAGAAACTGGCATCAACAAAAAGGTCATTGACATGTTCAAAGATGAAGCAGCTGGTAAACAGATCGAAGAGTTTGTAGGTTTAAGATCGAAACTGTATTCGTACAAGATGGCTGGAGTAGACCACAAGAAATGGAAAGGTGTGAGTAAGAATATCGTTAAGAAATTAATCACTCACGAAGATTACAAAGACTGCTTGTTCACCAAGAGAGAACAATTGAGAAAGATGAATGTCATTCGGCCGCATCTTCACGATATCTACACCGAAGAAGTCAACAAGGTAGCTCTCTCAGCGGAAGATGATAAACGAGTGATTCAGTAAGATGGAATCCACACTTTAGCATATGGACATTATTCATTAATATAAAATGAACACTAGACTAATCGATGTCGAAGGCGTAACGCTACCTAATATTGCTTTGTCAAACGTTGATCTAATCGAAGCGGCGAGGAAACTAAATATAAATAATTTCAGAGGAGTTTTTCTAAGAGACGAGTTGCCGAAGAGGCCGAGAGCGAACGAATGTGGCATCCTTAATCTAGACGATTCTGACGGCAAAGGAACGCATTGAACGTGTTGGATCAAGCGCGCCAATGACAAGATTTATTTCGACAGCTACGGACTTCCTCCTCCTACTGAATTGATAAATTATCTACAAAGGCCGCTATTCTACAACAGCCAACGAATACAACCAGACGGCCAAGTGTTTTGCGGTCATTTATGTTTACATATACTGAAGAAGACGATCAACGATGGATGTAAATTTCAAGAACTCGTAAAAGAATTGTATTAAATAATGATATATATATATATAAAAGATGCCTGTTGATAAATTTGGACGAACTGATACTGGATCAACTCAAAGAATAATTTCTGGAGGTGTTACTCTATCTCAAGCGAGTAATACATTTCTAAAAAAAGATGAAACAAACGATATGGGGTGTGATTTGGAAATGAATGGTCACTCGATAAAAGGTTTACCGACTGACATTCATCCACCAGTCTTAGCCAGCCAGGGTGCGAGCTTTGGCCAAGTCGAAGCCCTAGTCAATCAAGCGATAACTAATAATTCTGCCAGCGATTACCTGATAGCCTTCGTGACAGCGGCTCCAACCATGACTTCTGATACAACGATAATAAACGGTTTAACTTACGAATCCAGCGCTAGCGAATATCGCAGTGTGCTTGGCCATGAATTCGGTCCATGGAGGGCTTTTCAAAAACACTTCTCACTAGCCCGACATTTGGGTCTCCGAGACAACCGCAAATGTTTGGATACAGATGAAGTACCCCATTCCTCTATCAACGTCGGGATTTTACATCATCGCTGGCCGTTCTGGTAACGAATATATTGTTCGTTGGAAGGTTCAAGCTAGTAACGATGGAATAATATTTGCAGATATTCTAACCTCTTTAAGGGGGGGATACCCTCCGTTTTATGGATTTGAAGGAGTTTACATTTCCCGCTTCGTGTAATTACGCGTATTGGAGATTTCATATTATATCCATGGGTCCTGGTGCTGAAACAGCTGCCGTCTGCACGTTACAGTGGAAACAAACGCTGGCTGATCTCACACGAGGAAGAAAATGTCACGTCGGTTACGTGCCGAGGTTAACATCGGACACTAGTAATTATGGTTTTCAAGCGAACGCCAGTGCTTCATCTCCGTATAACAAAGCCTTTCATGCATTCAAAGATGAAGGAGAATAGGTGGCTTAGGACCGTGGATATCTATCGAGTGCCCTACCGCAGTAAGAATCTGGAAGATCGGCTGGGGGGGGAGAAAAAAACAACGAAAGGATTGTCGCCTGGAGGATACTCGCATGCAATTATGAAGGACAAGAGGTTATTATTCACACGTCGCTTAATAACAATTTAGGAAATATTTACCAAGAATTCTTAATCGATTCAGTTGGAAAATATCGGGCCTATAGGCAAGTTTGCCTCCAGGCTAAATCGGGGAAGCCTGGATTAAGCGTGATGCAGTTATTCCTGTGTGATGACTAAGATTTTCAATGAGAAACATCATTGAAAATTTAAACCACAAGATCAACAACTTCGTTATCTCCAGATACCACGATATACGACGAGATGCAGCCAGGTTCCGTTTCTATCTTCGTTTTTGTAAAAGCAAATGTCTTGTCCGTTTCCAACTTGTCGTGAATGGGCGTATCCCACGACCCCTCGAATACGCTCATGTAATATTCCGTCTCATCCGGCGCCTCTATCGTAATCAGGTAGAAACAGCCTACTGTACTGTACAGATATTGCTTCGTTTTAACCGTGTAAACTACGTCTTCTTCCAAAGTTTCGAAATCTATAAATTTACGAGTTCCCATTTTTTATTAGCCAGGATAAAACTTTATGTCAACACACGGACCTCGTATCTATTTCTCCACACTTTACCGTTGTTATCCTGTATCGTGTTCGAACCGATTTTAAGCGCCATACTTGCCTTATACAACGATGGGTAAGTGGTGGTTACGTTCGTATCTCTGTCAAAGATTTCAACGCTTATCGGATCATTACGAATCGTTTTTAGATATTCGTATCTGGGTAGTACTTCCTTTTTCTCCTTCACCTACACCTTCTCTTCTGGTAGTTCTAATTCCGGTAAAGCACCTTTCTCAACGAGTATCCTTAACATATCCGGCTTGTTCACAAATCTTGCGCCTTTTATACTGTGTTCCTTCATTAGCGATTTCAGTTGTGAGAGTTTCATGTTTTTTTATAATAGAAAATATTTTCTTTAATATACAACGCTCAACTTCCGACCGTCTCATTGGAAGTTTAGCAATTTATCTGAAATGACAACTACATAAGCTTCCGTTCCAAGCGGCACCGCAGCATTGAAAGTAGCCTTGATTTGGATGTCTACGACGGATGACAATGACAGTAACCGCCCTGATTTTTGTTTACTCACATCGAAAACGAACAGCGGATATAAATCTTTGTAATCAGCCGGCGTAATGTTGCTCTGAGTCACGACTTGGTCCATCCCATAGAATTTCTCGCAAAAGGTCGCAGCATCTCTATAAGCTATCGAAAATTGCTGATTCGGGAATGATAGGTTGTAATCGACTGCCGGGTATCTTTCTTGGTTCATCATCATTTACATGTTCTTAATATCGCAATGATCGAAAATTGATGGATTAGCTTCTTGACTAAGGCTTCGATTCGTAATCCTCACAGAGTCCAAAAATGTGCTTCAGGGGTACTATGAAGCCAAATGTGCTCTTGGCAGTTGGTTTCTGAATGAGATATGCGAATCCAGAGTTGTCGGCTATAACGGCAGTCGCGGCTGTCTTTTGTCCATAATTGGCTAAGTCCTTGTGCGAGAGCGAAGTCGTTGGGATATTTCAATAGGCCTAGCATAGTTGTGGCTTGCCCCGGATGAAACACGCTTTCGATGTCTTGATTCGACAGGGAATAAGATATTTGGCTGAAAAGATCCACGAGTCCGTTGTTGGTAATAGCCACAGCATCGGCATTAGCGTAATCTGATCCATCTGCTTTAGTCAGTGTACGTTCGAAAAGCAGGTATGACTCGGAGGGGTGGCTGAAAAGATCGAAAAGTTCGATATTTATGCGAATTTCCCCAGGGCTGTTCAGATTCGTCCCCGCTACCGGCTCGTACTCGTGCCATTCATATCTTTCAACTCCCTCGTCTATAATAGTATTTTCAGTAAATCTTAGAATATCTGACTGCATTTTTTAATATAGCAATAAAATATTTTAAGCCAACTTCATTCCAGATCCACGCACTATCTTGGATCGACACGGCGCCGCCGTTACCGGATAGAAAATTTTTTATATTCGTATTTCCATAGGAGGATATTAAACTCTTTAACGCGTCCTTGCTCTGTTGGCTGAGTACGGCTGATTGCGGCGGTGGTGGATTAAACATCTTTGCCGCTGCTTTATCCACCAATCGCTTTCCAGCATTGATAGCAACGGTCTTACCAAAAACTATGGCTTTTTTCCAATCTCCGTTGCAGCGTCTTTCCCAGCACTTAATGCGGTTGTTGCTACCTGTCTCGCCGCATTCGAAGATAACATTCTTTTGAAAAATCATGATATCGTATATTTCAGCGCTTCCTACGACGTATCTCTTAGTAAATCTTCTCTTAGTTACGACAATTATTTTATAATTGTATCATTAAATTTTTATACTCTAACGCATTTATCGCATTTTGTCGAAGTAACTCATCGCAGATACCGACTATCTCGTTTCTTAATCCTGTATTTCCCGCTTTGAAGCGAATCGAAGAGTTAACATATCCACTCGCGCATTAGGATCTTGCGGAAGAACTACGACTCCTTCGCCCGTTGAGAACCTCCCTTCCCATAGCGGCTTAATGATTTCCCTATATTTTTCGCTTCTAGACGACTTGGTTTGTTCGGATTCTCAGGTTGACGGATTGCGTTTATCACAGTCAAAATCTCACTCAAGTCTTTGAGATCGTTTATGTCGTATATCGTCTTGTCTGGGTTTGCCTTTGTCAAATCGACCATCTTTAGAGTATATTCCGACGGTCGTATCCGTCGACCTCATAGTTGTAGTGTATTGTTTTAAATATTTTATTGCTGTATCACCTAATTCCAAAATTCTAATATCTGAAACGGGATCGTCCTCAAACACTTCTATCTATGAATATTGTGGGAATTGAATCACTTCAACGATGTCGATATCGATGCTGGTAATGCTCGAAGCGCGGCAGTTGTCGCCATAGAGTTCTCTTTTATAGTACCTAATTCCTTGGTTATTCCAGACTGCGAGTCGATTATCGGTTTGTACGCGTTTATCAATTCTCGCTGAAGTCCAATGTCCCCTATTTTCTCGGATAACGAGTCTTGTCTAATATTTTACTTCGTCTTGAGAAAGTTCTCAACGATAAAATCACGTTTGGCTGGGTCCTTGATTTTTAGAAACGACATTTTTAACTTGGACACATAATATTTAAACGTAAAACATAAAACGTAAATTTACGTTCACTATGTGTTCAATACGTTTTTAAATGCCTCTTCTCTAATGAACGATTGTTTCGTCGCTTCATCTATGCTGGCATTGCTTTTACTTTAACCTCTTCCTTCAGTTCATTAAATTTCTCGAATTCCCTTAGAATAACAGAATATTCCAAGTCTGAGATATTATTATCATCTAAAGCCTTCGAAACAAGGTCGCTGATCGGATTGAATTTCCCTTTGGCTATAGTCCTCAACTTTGCATGTTTTTCTTGCCGCAGCGATAATATTCGGCGGATTTGGTTTCCTATCAAACACAATGCTTTAGCTCCAGCGGATAAAGCTACCACGACTGTTGCAGCTGGTGCGGCTACGACGGTACTTAGAAAAGTTACGCCTAATACACCGAGTCTAGAAGATGCAAGGGCAAACAAACTCCCCAACGCATCGACTACTTTAACACTCTTTTGATATTTAAGATATTTTCTGAAGGCGAGAGGTGTTTGCTTTGTTCAATTCCATTTTATTGCACCTATTCCTTTTAATGCGCCCGTTGCTAAGCTCGGTAACACGCTCGAAAGCAGAAATTTACCCGCAGTTGCTAGAAACGGTAAAATAGCGCCGATAAAGCCACCTTCGACTTTGGCATTATGTATCAATTGCGTTTTACTCATTTTGAGAGTCGCGCCTTTTCCACCCTGATACGCCTTAGCTAACTTGTTAACCTGCGCCAGTGTAAGAGCTAAAACGTGGGTTCCATTTAAATCGTTGTGCTTTAATCCAATGCTAACGCCGGTTCTCGCTTGTAGAGATCTTTTGATTTTGTCTTTTTGTCCTTCCGAAATATTAACTTTGACATTTGTGTATCGACTCATTTTATATAAAACTATAAAAACTGTTAAGCCTCTCTTATATGAGCGCTAATTCCTCACCTCGTAGATTAATTAGTTGGCCATTTTGGTCTGCGAGAGACGTTTCCATCGTCGAAATCGTGGATAGGGTGATTGGAAGATATATAAAATTCCTAGGCGTTTCGATAATCTTATAGCCGGGCCCTACATTCGGGAAAAAGGAATAAATTACATTATCAGTCGTTCCGTTGCTATAGGAAGCCCCGATGATATCGCTCGTTACTCTCAGATTACTGACACTCATTATGTCTACTATATTCTCCGATTCCTGGTAACCCGCTGAATAACGCCGCCTGTCGAAACCGAGGGCTTTTCCGATAGAGTTCAACGCTCAAAGATCAACCATGTAATTCTCCGCTATATGTACAACAGTCTTCAACGTATTGCTGTTTGCTTCTATCTTAATATTGTATTCTTCGTTTACCATATTATAATGCTCGTTTTCTTTCATGATTCTCTGGACGTATTCGTTATTATCTGTAATTTTATAACAGCCTTCGGGAATGGTTATAGTAACCCACATACCTCCACCATTCGGCGAATTCGAAAAGTTGTTGTTAGTCTCATCGATGTTTGGGAATGAAAAATATGTTTCCAGATTGACCAGATCCATCTCGTACTTTTTATCGAACTGAATCAACGGATTGAATCGAGTCCTTATTCGCGAACTCTTATCACTCAATAATATGTAAAGCGATGACTTTGGCTCTGTGTAACGAGCGATCTTTTCTGTGTAGTCTGCAATCTTTTGTAAAGGTGGCTCAATTTTTATAATATAAAAGATTTTTTTATAATGGAATGTAGTATTCATCGAAACCGCATCTATGCTTGCCGTTATTCTTATTACTAGTCTGATCTATCACTACAAATCCATGAGGTTGCTCCTAGGCTGTTTCACATATTTTGTTAAACTCATCCTTAGACATGTCTGTACTTACGTGATCGTGGTAAATGTGATTAATATTTTTCTGGTCTTGAGGAAACAAGCAGATAAAGTTTGCATTCTCTGATCGTCTGTCAAGGTAGTTTGAAATAATTTTGAGCGAGGTAGAAGCAATCAACGTTACTATGCCTTCCTCGGATGTTGTAGGTCTCACATTTGTTTGGCTTTTCTAACTGTAAATCATCCAAAATCAACAGGTTCTTCTTTTCATGATTCAAATCTCTCGGATTTGATACATCTTCAGACGATTCGAAGAACTTACAGCAGATATAAGATTTTTTATACAAGTGTTTAGCCATTGCCTCAACTACTAAGGCCGGCGGAACATTTAGTCTCATGGTCTCGTCTTGGCAATTGAATTGCCCAATGATGGATTCTTTCGGTATTTTTTCCTCAAATGCGTGCTTGAGTATTTTATACTCTGGTTGTAAGAGAAATCTTCCGAATACCTGCAGATTGTCGTAGTCTAGCCATCCAGGTCTTAGAAGTAGGTTGAGCAATAGAGTCGTCTTACCGCATCCGGACTTTCCTACGATTAACCCTCCTATACTTCTAGGTAAAAGAGGGTCATTGAATCTCTTAGATAATACGTCGTTCCACGAGAAATCTTTGACTTCCATTTTAAATATATCTAATTGTATTTAAAAAGGATGTATTGCGTAAAGTGTAAAACTCGTACTGAAACTATAAATATCCAGAATGTTACAACGAAGAATGGAAGTTCAATGCTTAGAGGCACATGCGATATATGTGGAAAGACAAAGGCACAATTCGTGAAGTCTTCTGAAGGTGGTGATATCGTTGGATCTTTAAATTCGGTTGCCAGCGGTAATAAGCTGCCGTGGGCTAAATATCCAGGTGAGATGCACTTGCCGGGACATTCGTTTACTGGTCCTGGTACTAGACTTGATTTGAGGCTGAATTCCGATGGAACTCCTAAGGATTGGTCGAAGCCCGTCAATAGATTCGACAACGCTGCATATCATCACGATTTAGCTTACGGTCAGCACTCCGATACAGCTTGTAGGAATGTCGCCGATAGAGTGATGGTTAATGAGTTGAATAATATTCCTAATCCTAGCTTACAAGAGCGTATAGAAAGAAGTCTTGTCAAACTGATATTATCTACCAAAGCTAGTCTCGGGTTAGGTTTAAAAAAAGCCTAAAATTACAATGGACCGACCAACTCGCGGATGAGTTACATAAGCCTGTAGTAAGACGTTTTAGGAAGAGGAAGGTGTACGTTGGTGGAATAGATGAAATATGGGCTGCTGATTTAGTCGATATGCAGGCTTTTGCTAAAGATAACGATGGTGTGAAATACTTACTAACCGTAATAGATGTGTTTTCCAAGTACGGTTCGATCGTGCCATTAAATGATAAGAGTGGAAAATCTACGGCTAGTGGCTTCGTGAAAATATTCGAGAGCGGTAGAAGACCAGGCAAGGTTTGGGTGGATAAAGGTAAAGAATGTATAATAAAGACGTTAAGAAATTAGTCGATTTGTATTCTACGGAGAATGAAGAAAAGTCGTGCGTTGTTGAGCGTTGGAATAGAACAACGCGTGAAAAAATGTTTAAGTATTTTACAGCTAATTCAACTAGACGATATATCGATGTGTTGGATGAAATGGCTAGTAATTATAATGAAACTAGGCATTCTTCCATTAAAATGACACCCTCTAAAGCTAGTTTGAAAATGAATGAAAAGGTAGTTTGGATGCACTTATACGGTGATGACATCTCGGAACCTATTATACCCAGGTTTTAGATCGGTGATAAAGTTAGAATAACGAAGAAGAACATCTTTCAAAAAGGTTTTACACCGAGATGGACGGAAAAGATCTTCACAATTTCAAAGATTCAATACACGGATCCACCAACTTATAAGATCACTGATTATAATGGTGAGGAAATACAGGGCTCATTTTACGAACAGGAGCTACAGAAGACTACTCAAGAAACATTTAGAACAGAAAAAGTTATCAGGAAACCGGGAAACAAGTCGCTGGTGAAATGGTTGGGTCATCCTGAGTCATTTAATTCCTGGGTTGATAATGAAGACTTGGTGGTCACGTGCTGACTCATCATCGAAACTATTGGAAATTCCCGTGACTTTTGACCTATTGGCGCACGTTTTGACCGGAGGCTTTGTGCATAAATTGTGGCTCATCATCGAAACTATTGGAAATTTCCTGGCGTTTTTCTTAGTCTGTTGGTTGATGTTTGACCTAGGGGTTTAGGTTTGTGTAGGAATTGGTTATTTTTAACCTGGTTATAGGTTAAAAATACGTTTTGTAACCTATGAGGTGGGTGATTTTGAGCTATGTTATGGTCAATTGTCCCTGATAGCGCGTTTTATACCTACTTATATTGTTTCCTTAATGTCGATTTTGTGTGGCATAAAAAATTTGCATTACATTACATCTGGAATCTCAGTCGTTTCTAGCCTGCTTGTGCTGTTGGATGTAGACCTATCAGTATCAACGGCGAACCATGTGAACTACCGATAAATATCAGGGATGTAAACCACTTTTATGTGTATCCTATCTTTCAGAACATGATTAAAGAAACAAGTAATTAAATCTTAAATGTAGCACTACGTATCACTGGATACCAACTTGTTCATAAGGGCACACCCATTATTAGACAACACACAAAAATCCAATTTTCGGACCCCCTCCCTCTGTTGCACCGCGTACATTTCGTGGACACCTCCTCCATGCGCAACTACAGGTGAGCTCCACTACCCCGGCTTTGCAAAGGTTAAGTGGGCATTTTTCACAACAGCGCTCAAATTGAGAAAAAAATAATTAAGTAAAAAGATGATGCAAGTTTCAAAAAAATTGCAGATATATTTTCATAGAACTGCTGAAGCAAATTTAATATCGAGCAGTGCTTAGATTTGACAGAAGTTGGCCTAAAATTTAATTTCACTTTTTTAATATTTAAAATAAAATACGACTCCGTTACTTTCATTTACCCCTACAACTCACTCATTTTATCTAAAAAATATGCTGTGCCTGTCCATAAATAAGTCCATTAGAAATAAGTTTTTATGGAACTGCTGAAGCACACTTAATATTTAGCAGTGCTTAAATTTGACAGAGTTGGCCTAACATTTCATTCCAGATACTTAATAATTTTAATAAAATACAGCTCCGTTATTCTGATTTACATACATTTACAACTCCGTTACTTTATTTAAAAATACGTAGTTCAAAGTACTGTCAATGTTCATAACTAGTGATTAATTATTATTCAGTTTGCATAGCAATATGATCCAACAACCCCAATTATTGTAATGATAAATTATTTCATTTATACTACGAACTAATCTCATTTATTTAAAGTTACAGAGTGGTAAACCATCCATCAAATCTTATCTTGAACTTATTGGTTACATTCAGATGATAGAATGATGTAAGTGATAAAACAGACACAGACATTCCAATAAAAATATAAAAAAAAGTCCTCTTAACCCTTTCCAAAATAAACTGTTTCCGTTTCTTTTTTTGGTCTAATTACTGTATCTTTGTTCCCTGTCATCAGCTGCTGGTTGGTTTACATCCTCTCTGAGGTAAAGATTGTGAACGCCATGCTGCTTGGACTCCATGTCCGACTGCGACCCTTTCATTCATACGCACACACACGCTCACAACGCATACAACCACACACAAACATAATATAAAGACATGTACAAGAAATTAAACACATAATTACAACTCCGTTACTACATTGGTTAATGCTTCAATCGTCAATCTACAGTTACTCTCTATGGACTCCTACATGTCGGACAGCCACCCTTTCATTCAAACACACACAAACACATGTATGTGTTTATAAAAATATAGATACAAGAAACTCAACACAGAACTATAACGCCGTTTCAAAATTACAACACCGTTACTTCAGAGAAAGTATCGGGGTTGTAATAACGGATTTGTAGATTCTTCCTAATAAAGCCATCACGCTGCTCGGTTAAATTAAGATAAACGTAATGATCAGTTTATAGTGGTCAGGCTGTCAGTTTCAATATTATCATATTTTTAAAACATAAATATATATACACGCAAAATTTATTTCTTATGGTAACGAAGTTGTGTCAACATATAATTACAACTCCGTTACTATAATGTTATCCGGTTAATTTCCGAAGATTGTCAACAGAAACAATTCAAACATCTAAATAATTGGTCTCTTGCTGGTAATTTGGTAAATTAATGTAGACTGGTTACCTGCATTTGAAGACGTCAATTCAGAAATCGAAAGTTCTCAATTAAATTGAGAACTTTTTTTGGAATAAATTTCATTCCAAAGATGGCCAAAGACTCTCAGTAATTGTGTTGTAAACAAATTTTTAGGACAGAAGTTAAATTTATTTTTTAATTACTTATTAAGTTAACAAGTTATTGAAAACCGTATAGAACACTGGCCAAATATAGGTTAAATATGTAAAAATCTGTAAAACACTTCAACTACCATTATAACACTAAATTGCACAGAAACCAAAACAATCGCATTTTATTTACTTATTACCGAAATTTGATACCGCCCTTCTTCCAACATTTTTTTTCTCAGAAGTGCACACACCGTAATTCAACACAGTCTGTGACGCGGGCTGCGTTTTGAAAGAAGGCCAAAACTATAAAAAAAAAATTGTGAAAACCGCGCATAACGCGAATATTTTCTACCATCTCTTAATTCTGAGTGCACCCCCATTTACAAAACAGATACATGTAAATAGCTGTCAAATTCAAAACTTCAAAGCAAAAAGTAAAACCGTGGTGGAACTGGCTGAGGTGCCGGAACTGTGTTCCGGCACTCCAGGAGGTTCTGGAACGGTGTTCCGATTCGTTCCGACTGAAACTGACCACTGGACCAAAGGTAGGGTGCAGAGAAACAGCTAAGGCAGAGTGCGTGAATCGTTGAGGATGAGAAAGTTTTGAAGGCAGACAGGACGGAGGAGCAGAGTAGGAATTAATCCAGATAATGGTTCATTCGACGACTCACTCTTTCGTTCGGCGTCTGCTCG
This sequence comes from Bimastos eiseni, assembly GCA_959347315.1. NCBI lineage: Eukaryota > Metazoa > Annelida > Clitellata > Crassiclitellata > Lumbricidae > Bimastos > Bimastos eiseni. The sequence continues at coordinate 8,233,823 of OY365814.1, forward strand.
ATCCAAAGATTCACGCATCAGTTAATAGCAGCCCAAGTCCATCAAATACACGTACAAACAACCCACAATATCAGCATGCACACATGCCTTCACTTTATTAAAATTAAACAATTAACTGAGAGCTAAAAAACAGATTGACATGATTCCACTCGTTCTCCATACCGGTAGCTTAAATACGGTAAAATACGTCCTACTTGAACACAATAATTTTAGTCTAAACAGGACGTTGCTCTTATTCAGATCAGTTCCTTGGCTGTATATAAACTCAAACCTGTGTTCGTTGAAATTTTCAGCACTTTTTTTATTCATGTATTTCAAAATTCCAGTATTTTTCCAGTATTTATTTTAACATATTTCAAGTATAATTCTTGTAGAAATTTTACACATAGATCATGTATATTAAGTACACAATAATTGATGTACTGAGCAAATGTTCATCTGTTACTAAATTTACAATAATGAGAGGAGCATGATGGTCAGCTCCAACCAACGCTGACCATTATGTCATTCACCTAATAATTGTAACGACGTAAATTGCACTGTTCATGAACTGAGCGACTCACTGTAGTTATTGATCATAAATTAAATATAATATATATATTTATAGGGATTTTAAAAATAAAGATTTTTTAAATCGCTATATATAATATATTTTTTTTTTGACTTTAATATAAATACAAATAATATCTAGATGCAGCATTCCGATAACATTATCAGAAGGCACAATATTTATTATAGTATATCGTTAACACACTCAAAATAGAAATTGAAGGAACATCTATAAAGTCAATTTTTCAATATAACCTAAATAACTGCAACAGCTCGATGAAAACCTTATATAGTATACTACCTAGTCTACAATGAGTCAATGACCCCAATCAGCATTGTCCCTTCATCATTGTAAATTCTTTTTATATTTTATTTACAACTTAATTGCTCAATTGGAATATTATTTGGTATATTATTTTGAATAATATACCAAATAAAACAAAAAATGTCAACAATAACAAATATACACATTGAATGCCTCATCAATTACATTAACAGTCGAGTTCCATTGAAATGATTGAAAACACTATATCTACTAACTTGAATTCAGAATGAAGCAATTTGCTGAACTTTGTGATCAGATCAAATCAAAAATCTAATTATGCACTGGTTATTCATGCAGTTTTATTAGTTATATGCATAAAAGTTATAGCAGAAATAAAAAATATTGCACTTTATAATACTGTAATGTACTCGTGTTAAAAACAGAAAAACAAAAATAGAGATTTTTGACTTTAAGTGCAAAGCAAAGTTTATTAAAACGCTTCGAATTAAGCTACAACACTATTGCTGTACTTTATTTGGTCAACGTATAGCGCAGCTTCTTCAATTCCTCATTCAAGGCCTGTGTCTCATCTTTTGACGCCTGTTCAATTTTGGCCTTCTTCTGTTCCAAATACTTTATCTGTTCAGCAGCACGTTTGCGACGGTTTGCTTCATCATCTTCTGCTTGAGCCTTCTTCTTTGCTGCTTCAACCCGTCTCGCGGAGGCATTTCTTACTTAACTTAAGTAGAACTTTTTGAACTTTTCTGTTCATTGAGAAAACTAGTACAGAAGAGTTGAACTCATTTTCTACTGAGAACTTTTCCATTCTGCAAATGTTTCTGAAGCGGTCAAGTTTACCCTCCCAAAAATCTAATGATCCGTAAGTTCCACGAGAAAGTGCAGAAAGACAGAATAACAGTTGTGTAGTTGTATCCGTTCTGTTACTTCTTCATGGGGCACTGAGAATGGACCTTGCTCAGTGTGAGGGCGTTTGAGCAAGGTTTGCTCTAGGGTGTCACAGAAGCAGCTATGCCACGGTGTCAATTTTGAATTAAAATGAAAATAAATTCAAGAATCAAATGTCTTCATGTGGACACTGAATATATTTAATAATCATTAACCTAATCAACATTCAACACTCAAAACAGTTTATTATACCAAATAACAAACAATTTGCATAAATATTTCATATAAATGCATACAATATAAAATATGCATGCACTAGAAATCTCATGCAAAAAATATGGAACTACATGACAAATATGCACATACAAAGTATCATTTGATGCATATAATCCATATATGTATATATACATGCATCAAAGTCTTTATGTATATTTTTAGTCATGTACATGCATAGAAGCCACGTGCATGTAATGAAAGCAGATAATCAACTACTAATCAACAAAGCAGTCATTATTTACATTAAAAACAGAAACAGGTTCATATCTCAATAGCCTTTTCATATTTAATGCAACACAAAATGTTTAGTATCGTTTACTATGTTTACTTCCTGTTATAAATGTGATTTTAAAGTACTTAAAAATCTTTTGCTATGGTTACTTCCTGTTATAAATGTGATTTTAAAGTACTCAAAAATCTTTTACTATGTTTACTTCCTGTTATAAGTGTGATTTTAAAGTACTTAAAAATCTTTTACTATGGTTACTTCCTGTTATAAATGTGATTTTAAAGTACTTAAAAATCTTTTACTATGTTTACTTCCTGTTATAAGTGTGATTTTAACGTACTCAAAAATCTTTTACTATGTTTACTTCCTGTTATAAGTGTGATTTTAAAGTACTTAAAAATCTTTTACTATGGTTACTTCCTGTTATAAATGTGATTTTAAAGTACTTAAAAATCTGTTACTATGTTTATTTCATTGTATAAATGTGATTTTAAAGTACTCAAAAATCTGTTACTATGTTTACTTCCTGTTGTAAATGTGATTTTAAAGTACTTAAAAATCTGTTACTATGTTTATTTCATTGTATAAATGTGATTTTAAAGTACTCAAAAATCTGTTACTATGTTTACTTCCTGTTGTAAATGTGATTTTAAAGTACTTAAAAATCTGTTACTATGTTTATTTCATTGCATAAATGTGATTTTAAACTACTCAAAAATCTGTTACTATGTTTCCTTCCTGTTATAAATGTGATTTCAAAGTGGTCTACTCGAAAATATCATTTCAATAGATGACTAATCCAAATAACAAGCAATATTCGGTAATCATCAGAAGTTGTCCTCTGATCTTGGGAAGTAACTGCCTGTTACACTGGAATAAAGACACTGATGAAAGTTAGTTTGGAAGCTGCAGTCCATTGCTGGTATTCCCTGGATCTCCAGCTACAGTTGTTGGTTCCTGTGCTTCATGGAGTGTTACGTTAAGAGCATCTAGAACATTCTGAATAGTTCCTTCATCAACAAAAGATGTCAGTCGATCTTTTGGAATATGCTTTTCCAGTAGCTTTAGATAGTAGTATGCCTGGGTCAGCAGACAAAAAAAAGTAATCTTATAGATTCACTATATGCACTCATGAATGAAGAAATACTCGAATGAACCATGAAAAACAGGACTATTGAACAGTTAAACAAATAAAATCAATTAAACTACTGAAAGAAAACTCTTCTTGAATGATCATTGATTAGTGTGGGTTGTGTACTTCAATGCAGTCAGGCAGAGTCTGACAGCAGGCAGAGGCATAGAGAGCCACTAAGGGCCCTGGGGCAGCCACTCCTAAGGGCCCCTTGTGCTTTCAATTTTATAAGTAATTCCAAGTCTGATGCAGACCTATCAAAAGGCTATCAAACTCTATTTGATGAGTAATAACCATATTTAATCATTAGTAATGTTACTAATAATAAGCCTACTACTGAAATTGATCTTACAAGTAAAGTGATTTCACAGGTTCATCTCTGACTCTAATTATAAGGAAATTTACAAAAACCATGAAATGTGAGTATGTCAATGTGATAAATGATTTCAGTTGTTAAGCCTCACTTAAATGATTACATAGTAGTACATAGTCTAAAACTCTAAATTTAATCTGAGCCGAAACTTGCTTTGCGAGCTTTCCGGCTTGCAAACAAATCAATAATTGCGCCAAAGTTAATTTTCTCGCCAGGGGAACCTCAACTGCCAGCATCCGTAAGCTTGTCAGTCGCTCTTGACACATCGTGGAATGTAGAACATTTTTTACCTTTGACGAGTAGTGAATAGAAATAATTTTCTTTTAATGTTCACAGACTAACAAATCACAGTATGCGTAAGTTACAAGTGCAGTAAGAATTAACGAACAATGAAAAGTTACTAAAGAAGTTGAATTTAACTGTCAGCAGCCATCCCATGGCTTCCATTACATGCTTACGCTACACATCTAATTTAACCAACGCTTTCGTTTAGTGAAAGAAGGACAAATCAGCCTTATGGGGCTCCTGGAAATGGAATCAAACTCGTTCCTCTGCTCTATGCACCAGTGTGTTATCCATTACTTTACGAAAATGGACCCCCCAACATAACCTTGACTACTTGGATGATATCAAGTTGTAAAAAGTAAAGTATTATTTTTTTGGAAAATAATTCAACTTACAATTAATAAATTGTGTGATTCCTTATCCCAATACTTTCAACAATAACCTGTCATATGACCTCAACAATAAAATTCCTTAAGTTACTACCCTTCACCTCATTATTGCTACCATTACAATGTCTTTCATTCCTCACCATTTGATGATACATATGCACCATGCATACATAAAAGCATCAGGCAGCAGAACATTTCTAAAAATAGTTACTAAGACATAAAGAGTGAAGTCTAGTTAGTTAATGTCTATTGTTTATTATACAATGGACAAATAAGAGTTGCACATTTCAATGGCAGCAGTTAAATTTAAAATTTAAACATTACATAAAACTTTTAAAGAAGAAAAAAACTACATAATCGTAGTTGCAATCGTGAATTTACATAGCATCACTTTAAAAGAAATTAGTCAGAGGTGCTCCCGAACTGACAGCTCCAACAACATTATGTCAATTATTACTAGCGGAATGTGAGTTCCAAAGACGAGTGCAAAGTAAATGGGAATACATTTTTAACACAATTCTTTGGTTACTGGCAACAAGAAATCCCCGGCAATTGTGTGAGGTCGTTGTTTGTTGTAGCAAGCAAATATGAAACTTCAGCAGCTGCTGTCACGTCTGGTACTTGACGTGTTGGTACTTGCCTCTGGTATCATGTCTGCCTCTCTTGACATCATCCTCATTTGCAAATTTAGAATGTTATAGAAAAGACGTTTCATTTTCATGGTTTTCATCGATTCGACTGACAGAATGTGTCTGAATGTCATTGCATTGTACTTTCTCAAATTCATGCAACAAATCAATCACTCAATTAACCACTCAATCAATCAATCAATTAGTCACTCACTCAATCAATCAATCAAAATCAATCAATCAGTCAATCAATGAAACCTCATACAGTGCCTCTTCAAAAAAATCTACTCAGAGGTACTCTAGTCTACATTACTCACCCAGCCCAACACTTACTGAGCAAGTTACCAAGTTTACATGCTGTGTGAAGGAGAGCTCCTGACCAACCTCGGCCAAAGACGACAGATTTCAGAGTAGAATAGAAAGGGAACAGAGAGATCCTAGGCACAAGCCAAAGATCCAGTGGCAGGTGATTCAAAGCAGCCAATCCTACCACATGCAATGCCAGCATATAGGGTCGAGCAATATTCAAGACCACTTGTGAGGACAGTGTGAACAAGAGTAGCTGCAGAACTAGCAGAAAGGGAACGGCAGACAGTTGTTGCTGGGTCTCAAGCAAGGTAAATTTGGTTTTGACATGGTTGAATGTGGATTTTATGTGTAGTGGATGTTAAGTGTTCATCGATTGCAGACATCTTCTTTAGATCTCACAATGAAAGGAACCCTGTTGATCTGAAAATGTTTTGATGAAACTCAACATAAACAGAACATATACTGGTATAATATTCTATACAGAGATCTATTTAAACCCACAGAATTAAAATTAGGATTATTTCCCATAGAAATCTTGTCCAGTTCATAACATAGACAACGTGTATTCAAACACCTATCATCCAATTTCCTCACTCAACCCTTGTCTTTTTCCCCTCTGCAGAACTCATTTTGGGAAATGCTGGATAAGATAGTTACCGGTTTCCATTGGTTCAACCTGCAATAGTGATTGATGCAGAATCCAAGCAGGTCACCCACACGCACACTGTGATGAATGTTTATCTGTTTCAGCAGGAACAGGACCACTCGAATTGCGTCCTCCGTCTTGTTATCTCGATACAAGCTGATCAACAAGGCAAATTCAGTTTAGAATGGAATCCATGCACCTATCAGATCTTACAAATTGTTACAGTGTTACATAAAACATTGCTATTTACAATGCAGCACCAGATTTGTAATGTATAGTATACGACAGTACATAATTAATGGTACTGCTCTTGGTCATTTCTGTTCATTCTGCCATACAGTAAACTCATCTCCTCATCTTCTGTCGATCATCACCCTTGTGCTGATGACACACAGCTCTTCATATCTTTCTCACAGTATCCAGACATATCTGCATACTTGTGATCCACTCGGCAAGTTTCTACAAGTAGCTCAAGTACTTCTTCTTTAGTCGTGGCTGGGAGCAATTCTGAGTGGGTTCTTTAATGGGCTCCATATAAATGCTCTGAAAGAATGAATAGCACCCTCACCAGACATCAACATGGATGGCTGCTTGAAGCATCACCTGACTACCTTAACCAACGATTTCTACCATTACATTATGTTGTCTCCATGTTTGTCGTATACCATTTAAATGTGAGTGTAACTAATCAAGAAAATTAGATCTTTAGCTAACAGAATCAAGATATTTAGAAGTACATCTGGTCTTTTTCAACAGATGTCACACATATGAAAATAAACAGATTTTTTAAGTGTCCAGAATATGACACCCAAATTTATCCAACTGCCTGCTCAGAATGAATATCTAATGAGGGTCATAAAAGGTGTTATGTACAGCTCCAGCTGTCACTACACAGGATGAACAGAAATTGAAGACCATGTCAAAGTGAAAAGACAGCTGTTTAGCTTTTACAGACCAAACAAATCACACTCAAAATCACAAATCACACTCAAAACACCCAAAAACTGTGCATAAATGCCAATTACATATCAAGGTTATTAAAATTAATTATACAGTCAAAAGCATCAACTCCAATGAATGATACAGTGTTCACCACATTACTATTACCATAACAATTATATACTAGGATGGTTGAATTGGTTTGAAAGACCTCCATTAACACTTTAATTCCCAGTCACTTAAAGTCTACACTCTTGTCGTTAATGAGGGATTAAGATAATAAAACATGGTTTACCGTTGAGCATCAAGGAACTGGTTGATGAAAGTCATTCTGTTCTTCAGTTCATTCATCTTCCCTTTTGATAAGCTGTCTCTGCGCTTCTCACTTCCTACCAGTGTCTCATAGGCTTCCAAGAGAGCACTCGCTGCCTTCTCATAATTCCTAAACTCATCTATCTCTGACTGTTAATGATAATAATACATCACAGCTATTAGTAAACTATTTTCAGATAAGTATCTAAGAATAGCCATGCTCACAAAATCATAATTTAAATTCATAGTTTTATTCTTGCTAATTCTGCCAACAACAAACTATCTCTAAATATATTTCTTTACAGGATTTAAAGAGGCTCATATTTTTAGATAATTGGATATTTGTTTAATTTCAATAAACTTAGAGGAATAATAAAAACAATATCGACTCAGTATCTCTTTAGAGGAATAGGACACAGCTCTGTTTGAGTAGATCTACTCTTTTTCATGAGGAGTGTACAATGATACAGTTGTTGGCCCGGACAACTCAAGTGTAGAGAACACAAGCTAAGCTATAGTCAGTATCGCACAGGAACACTTGCACTGTTTATGTAAATATGTGACCAATTTCCACAAAACCAGTCGCTTGCTGCAGTATACAACCAGACTGAAGATGATCAATAATGAAAGGAAACCTCAAACCGGTTGTAATTTATATTAATGCAGAAGCAATTAAAAGATATACATTTAATACAAATAACATAAACAAATTTTGTCTATATATTACAAAATATATGTTCAATATAAGTAACATATAAAACTCCATAAATGTGTTAAAAAAGCTTTGAAGCAAAAGTCCAAAAATGTTACGAGTCAGAAAATCAAAATTTTAGTTCAGATTTTGTATCTTTGTTGTCATATTTAATTGAGTAATAGTTTGAGTTTTCACACCTGCTTGGTCTCATTTTGAAACAGGAACCCACCTTTTTCTGTTCTAATAATAGCATATGATCTTTGTTAATTCATTTCGCACACAAATTGATCAGTAAAAGGTCGACTAGCCGTAAACAAAGTCAAGATTTGGGAAGCAATGTTGCACGTGATAGAATCATGTGAGAAAATCTTGCACTGTGGCTGGCTTCTAGTTTTATGATCAACTTTGAGTATGTGCAATAATTGCATGACTCATTTTGTTTTGAAATGAGTGCACTTTAGTCTGTCCATTTTTCACAAACTCAACTAAAGAAATGGAGGATATTATTGATAAATACAAAAGGATCGGTGAATTGTTGCAAGAATATTTGACCATAGATAACACTGAAGATGATGACGAGAGAGTGATGACAATTGCAAACAGATGCCAATATTGTTGTTGAGTCTGCAGACCCCAAAGAACTTGTAGTTTTTTGCAGTAAGGTATCTTTTATACCATGAAGAGTCTCTTTATAGTCTGAAGATCTATTTTACAGAGGGATTGTGACTAATATTATAATTACCTCTTGCACCCAGCTATGTTCCTCTTCCTACATCTTTTTTATACTGCTTTAGACAAATTGGTTATTATAAACTAATGACAATTCTGTTGAGATCTCTACCTGAGAGCAGGAAATGTAAAAGTTGCACAGGGAATCAATAGCACCTCCCTTCTTGTAGAATGCAACGATGCTGCTCATTATTTCCAAGTCTTTGTTCCAATCAGTAGACTGAAGATAGTTAGCCGCCATGATGTAGATTTCTTTCTGTCGTGCAACTCCAGCAAAGTATATGACCTTCTTTGTGTCCCCAGATTTTAGCAATGCCTTCAATGCCTAGCAATTAGAAGCAGTAACAGTCTTTCTCTCATCACTTAAATATGGACTTCTTTGTTTCGGAATGAGTTCAAATATCAACATGCAAAATAGATACAAAAGTTTGACCTGTCATCTTTCTCAAAGAGTTTGACCTTTTATCTCTAAGAGTTTGACTTTTCATCTCTAAGAGTTTGACCTTGCAACTCTAAGGGTTTGGCCTTTCATCCCCAAGAGTTTGACTTTTCATTGCCGACTTATCCATTGGATGAAGGTTTACCCTTCTCAGCAGACGTGGAAAATGACACTACATCACATTCAAAGCAGAAAAACACAATTAAATTCTCAATATCATACATGAGCCATCATTAAAAAGCTCAACCAATGATAAAGTTGGCCCAGAAAATACATTGCCAAAAACTGTACAAAGTATTCAATAAGCATGAAATTTCTGCAATCTGATAGCTTTGGATTGCTTTGATTAAGTAATCAAGACACTGCTCACGCATGTTTTATACTAGTTTTCTTACAAGATAAGCTTTTTCTACGTGTTACTCACTTGCAGCAGTCAGGGTTTTCACTAAGTTTATGCCTTGCATAATGACCAACCTACAGAACTAATGAACTAAATGAAAGGCAATGGTTGCATACCTTGACTTTATTTCCAGCCTCTAAAAACTTCTTTGTGGCAAGGTGGTACTGGCCTTGGTCAAAACAGACCTCTGCAATTGCTTCCAGCGTCTTAATTCTTTCACCTGCCTCAGTCTCTTCCATTTCTTTCGATGGTGTCAACTTTTCTACCAGATCTTCAGTCATTGGAACGTGTTGGTCTGTGCAGATCTTAAGTGCATCCTGAAACTGACACACAACACAAACAGCACATAATCTCTCTCTGTTATACCTGCAGGCTCTTCTAACTGATGTTATATATCTCTGGAGTCAATTGCATGTCTGCCAAACACATTTAAGTCTGGAGTCTCACCCAAGGTTCTTGACCCATACCCAATCAGTCTTCAGTGCAAAACTAAAACTTTTTTTCAGAAATAGTTTTACATACATTTTCAGCAGCCTACCAGCATGTGATCTATAAATGGTCTGATGTAATGGAATAATAAAAATAATAATACTCTTTTAATTTCAAACTGACAAACCACAGTATCATTACAAGCACAGTATGAACGAATGATGACAAGTTATTATAGGAGTCGAATTTAACCATCGCAGCCATGCAAGGTGTCCATTACGTTATACATCTTATTTTAAGAAACATGGCCACCTAGCGAAAGAAGGACTAGTCAACCTAATGGACGATACAGGCCTCACACTCAGTTCCTAATTAAGCTCAGCGCCCCAATGTGTTCACCATTACTCTATGGCCTCCCATGAAAGAGAGAGAGAAAAACAAAAATAGTTGAAAGCAAAGGCATTCCTATGAATGGATGAAATAAACTAAACAATATTGAATGCAATATTAAGTTTCATACAACTTTTTAAACATTATAAAAGCAGAATTGAATATGCTTCTTTACCCGCTTGGCAACAGCGAGTAACTCCACTGCCATGTCAAACTGGAAATTCTCAACCAAAAAGTCTACACTCCTCTGAAGTAGCACAGGTTCAGTTAACTTGTTCAGAGATTTTGAGATTTCTTGCAGAGCAGAAAAGTGCTTCGTATGAAAGGCCAGCTGAACAGCCTGCGAGATACGGCCAGCCTATAAAGAAAAAAAATCATTGCAACTTGTGTACACAAGGGACCAATTCGTTCATTCATTGATTTTAACATTTATATAGTGCCATTCTAGAAATGTACTTGAAGATACTCCCAGCCTAACCACGGAAATATAAAGACACATTACTCCTTGGCAACAGTTGCACCTCTAAGGTTCTAGATGGAAGGGCTAACAACTAAGAAGGCGCAGTGCTGCTTGGTCGAGCTGCTTGCTTAGGGCTCTAGAAGCTTGCCACCAGAAGAACGAAGAGCTCAACAGTCAACTGAAGCTGAACAAGTGAAAGTAAAAACATGGGTTCTTCGGGACCCCTTTTATTGACTTTTGCAATCTGGTAGATAGCGCAATCAATCCATTTCCTTAAGATATCATTGATGATGTAAACTTGCTGGAGTGGAGCTTGTCAAGGAGGACTCATGTGAGTGGTTAAACGATATTTAATTTTTTGGCTGGTGACAATGACGATCCAACATAGCACGCACCATCCATATATTTTGTATGCAAAAAAATCGGATTTTTTGACCCCCTCCCCTGATTCAGTCCCTACACATCGTAGACCCCCTCCCCATGCGTACATACATCTGAGCTCCACCCCTCCCATCAATGCAAAGGTTAAATAGCTAAAGACATCTATAAGACATTGATTTTACTATAGGCTATTCTTTTTTAACGCATCATATTTAACAGCTTACAACTTCTAACTTTTATGAAGAAATAAAACACTAACAACAGTTGCATTTTATCAAGTTTTAATGCTACATAAAACTTATTAAGCAGGAATATAGACTGCGATTGGGTTTACAGTTCTTATTTTAATATTCCGTATTGTGGACATCATAATTAGACAGTAATATTTGCGTATGTACATATTTTTGGGACCCACTACTCCCACCATACGCACCCACACGCAAAATCACCGAAATTCCAAACCCCCTCCCCTTGCTGCAGACGTAATACGTGGATGGCCCCTAATCAAAAGAATTGCAGAATGGCACTTGCTGAGCTGATTCCACGAAATAACAATGGACAAGTTGATCTCACACATGCGCCTCTGTAACCAAGTGCTCAGCATAAGTTTGTAGCAGCATAGGCTTCAAAGTAATAAATCCTGTGAAGTAATGACCTATGTCCATGACCTTGGGATTCATCCATTGCTGGATCAATAGCCAAAAAGTGTGAAAACCTCACATATATGGGAGTTTCACTTAACACAGCAATTGTAAGAATTAACATTTCTAATTAGGTATATAATCACAATTATTGTTCCACTGCAAAACCTTACAGAAGTAGAAAATACATTTTGCGGAGTTCTCTCTACAAACTGGAATGTTTGTAAATACTCTTTGAAATTCACTGGCATTAGGAAAAAGCAGTCTCACTTTATTATACAGCATGATAGCCTTGTCTTCGTTTCCAGGTATTTTCCTGTAGTATTCAGCAACATCGACCTTGTCTTCCGCATTACCAAGAAGAGCCAGGTTGATTAACTGCTCCTCTAAACCTTCCTCCTGTTATTCCACAGAACGAGTCTTTAAAACCTCTGCCATCACTTAGAGAAGAAACATATTAAGGCATAAACTGTACTTCACAGTTTCAGCAATAGCTTTGGTGCTCAATAGGTAATCCTCGTCAGCATAATGTGGAGTCTGTTGTAACTGCAATTATTACTCCATAGCACCAGCGTCCAATGCAATAACCGATGGTGCACCAAAAACAGAGAGGCAAGACTATGGAAGATAAGCAATGGCTCATCCAAGTTGATGGCAATTACATTATCAACAGGAATACAACACTTGATAAGTTTCAGGTTAGATACAAGGAGGGCATTGTCACTGACATAGTTATTGCACTCATTTCAACTGTCAAGTCTTTTATTCATTGTAAGATTACTAGATGAATGCGATCCTTCAAATATTAGTCATTTTGCAGAATATAAATGAAGCAATTTCAGAAATTAGTTCTTACTTTGCAGATTCTGATGACTGGCGCATAAGTCTCAGCATGCCTGAAGAAATGCAGAGCCTCTGTAATAAGGTTCAATTTCTTCAAATGTTTTGCTAAAATGTAGCAAGCTGCTCTATTCCCAGTTGTCACACACAAATCCTTTGCCTGCAAATAAACCTCTGTTTACCAAGAGTGAATGTAATACTAATCACTAAAAATTTTGTTCCAATCAACCTTCTTCTTTAGTTTTCTGCCTTTTCGGCAGGTTCATATGTCCAATGTCGCCACTTCTCTCTGTTATGGGCCTCTTTCTTCATCCTCTTGTAACCTCCCCTTCCATCATCCAGTCCAAGAACATTGTTCTTGGTCTTCCTCTAGTTTTCTTTTCCTTCATTTTTCCCTGGATGATGTTTCGTAGCAGGGAGTCGCCTCATAGTATGTGTTCAATCCATTTCCTTTGTCTTCTTCTCTTATTGTCTTCAACGATTTACTTAATGTTAACATCTTACCTATGACATCAACACAATTCATCTATCAATGGTATGCCAGCAGTAAATTTCACAAATGTCAAATGGTTGTATTAGCCTCTGGTCATAGTTCAGTGAGGAGAAGATAGCATAAACATGAACAGGTCTGTCTACTATAAAGCCAAAAAGAAAGCAAACACAAGAACGGCAGAGTGACATTCTTGGCTAAATGGTTAGAGCCCAAAGTGTTCATGTATCTCACTACAAACAGGAATGAACACTACACATATGTAAATTGGTTGCCCCAGCATCAAATATAAACATAAGAGGATTGGAAATTATGATCCTCGTGTTGACTTGTAACTTTGAGCCATTTGCGCTCAATTCAATTAGTAAGATGTGTATTTCAGCATTGTCTGTACCTGGCCGCAAATCGTTTCAATCTAGTTCTACAATATAGCATGACAGCTTAGCAATAGTAGGATCGTCCTACTGGAATAGGATCCTGTGCAACCTCTAGCTTCGAAATGGTAAGGATCTGTGCAACCTGCAGCACAGATCCTGGGCTGGTCAGCCAGCCGGGTACCACCAGTTTTCTTCAGTCAGCCAGTGCACATTCATTTACCTTGGATCATTATAGCACACAGTTTACTCTAGTTGTAACCTCAACAATTCCCAGATATGCAATTAAAAAGGTATAATGTCATTCTCTATATCACTTCCTCATAATAGTATGCAGAAATTTCTAATGACACAATAATATGACGCATTCACATATGAGCTCTATGGACAATGTCCACGTTTGCTGTGAAATTACAGAAATTCGTGTAAGATGTAACAAGCAAATAGAAAAACTGTAGTTAACATGAAATATTGTAGTTGACAAAAAACTACTTGATAAAAATAGTCATAACTATTTCATTAGCTACTTATTCAGAACTAGTTGAACTACTAGGCAACTACATATGTAGTAATTATAACTACTAGTTAATAACTACAGCAGTGTTGGGCACAAGACCAAAACCTCGAGACCAAGACCGAGAGGTCCAAGACCAAGACCAAGACCGATACTTTTTTTACAAACAATTCAATTTATTAAGACGCTAAAATAGAATAAAACGCTTAAAACATTAATTTTATTGCTGAAGAATACTAATCTTAATAGTGGTCCAGAAAACTGTTTTAACGGCCAGTCTGAACTTTTGCGGGTTCAGCTCTTGGCTTCGGCCTGAGAATATCACACTAAACATTACTTACAGTATACATATGATAGGTAAATACTGTAAGATATCTATAGATTAACGTTCCTTTTGAATGATGTAGGTCTACTTGTACTCGGAATTGTAGGTTAACAGTGACTACAAGTGGCCAACCACATAATTATTAGATTGTTCCAAAACCTTGACATTAGTTAAAGCAAATTTTGAAATGGCTGGTTCCGTTGCAAATGCATTTTTTGTCCATGGTAACATGTGTATATAGATGGTCAGCACGTCATAAATCTATAACAAGCGTGTAGGGTCTAAACATCCAGTGTCTCTAATAATCGAAAACAACCGACAAATATCAAAGAAATTGCGCTGATACGGCAAATGACAAAGAACGCTAACCTAAGACGAAGATCAATCCCAAGACCGTTCCTTTAAGACCGACGCAGTCGAGACCAAAACCAAGACCAAGACCGTTGGTCTGAGACCAGGACCAAGATCGATGCATTCGCGACCAAGACCGCAGTTTTCCGGTCTTGAGACCGTCTCGAGACCAAGACCGAGGTCTGGAGACCACATCCCTGAACTACAGTAATTAAAAGTGCCCATCATTGCTAAATGGTGATAAACACTTGTCTGGCCTAAGTCTGGTGGTCCTCAAAATATCCACATGTTGCACCTTCTGCTGTTTAAGAGGGTCTTATTGACAAAGTTAGGATGTTCTGCCCACTTCATTTACCACCATTCAGTGATGTTCAGACACTTCAACTCCGAATCTGTATCTGTTGGTTGGGTTTTGGGTAACACCCGTTGGGCCAAGTGCGTCTGTGAGATCTAAGAGGTGCTATTCAACCAGTGTTCTTCCGTAAATCGAATATATAACCAAAAGATTGTAATTATTTTGAAAGTGACTTTATATAGGCACAACCACTGACAGTTTCCTGGTAGCTCACAAAAATATGCATTGTAGAAATGTTTACCAGTTGATGCCAGTTATAAAATTCAGCTCATTAACTAAAGGAGCAGAGATGACTATCAAAGTGGAGATCATTCAGTGGTTGACCAATTCAACATGAAACACAGAGTTTGGTGATAGGAGTACTAGAACCATCTAAAAATGCACCAACTCCAAAGTAGAGTTAAGAAACACCTGGAAAATGCAGCGCCGACATAGTTAATATTTGATAAAATTGTAGCTACAACATAAATATAGTAAATATTGAATATATCTATCAATTGGGGATAAAAATTCCCCTTCATCAAGTAAAAAAATGACACATACTTTCTTCAGTTTATTCTGTGAGCAGAACAATTTCACCAAAGAAACTGCATCATTCGCTTGTTCATAAAGTCGCACTGCAGCATCTGTATTACCAGCATTTGCCATGAAATGTCCCCACCACTTGTACAGCTCTCTGTCATTACCAGCAAACACTGCAGGATAATACACTAGAATGGCAATGCTATCTTTATAATAAAAAAGTTGAAGTCAACCAAATTTAAGCGGAACCACATATGCTAATCCAAACATTAATCATAAATCCTAGAACAATCAGATAAGCTACGAATGAATATAGCAGAAGAAATTGTAAGAACAGGTGGTTTCATTGAAGCCAAAGTCACACAATTAGCTAACCGTTTACTACATTCTAATCCAATGTCAAGTCTTCCAACAATTAAGTTTATAATATTAGCGTGGCCCCTGCTTTTGCAAACCTTTTCAAAAGAGCAAAATCAGGTTAGTTGCACTAAGCAATTAATTGTTATGAATATACAAGAAGTACAAAAATAGTAAACTGACGCATCTCTGACTTTGGTGATGTAATCTTCTAGGTCTCCATGATGAGCGAGGAGCATCCGAGGCACTTCGACTCGGTGAGTCATTGAACTCTCATAGCTGCAAATTTTCGTACACATTTGGGGTAAGCAGTTGTGAGTAAACCTCACTTACTTTCAATAGCAATTCCTTCAACTATTTCATGTAATTGTATTCCCTTCATACTTATCTCAGATTTTGTATATCTTATACCATATTTTGCATGCCTAATTACTTTATTAATCTGAGTATATTAGATACAAATTCAGAGTTATGCTCAATGCATAAGGTTTATCCAATCAATATAAACCATAATAAACAATAACATAAACCATACATAATAGACATTTGGCATCATTATTATGTTTGACCTCAATCAAAACAGCACAGTTTGGAATTCTCCTCAAGAAGGAGCGCCTCCTGTTGGCTGTTGTGTATATTTGCTTGTCAGAGAGTTCGCATTTCTTCATCTTTAGCACCCTCGTAACAGCATTGCTGTATTATGGAGCTGTAGAAATAGTTGTCCCGCATTTGACTCAGTGATGTTCAAAGATATCTCCACCAGCTTTGGAGTCCACACCACATACCCTGAAGTCCATACAATGCCCAGAATGAATGGATTTTTGGACAGAGCAGTTGTTGTGGCTAAATGAATTCTAGAGCAATATGACATCTTTTCAGTGCCGCTTGTTCACAGAACCACTTCATTCACACAGCACTACAATAGAGGAGAGCCCAACAAAACTTCTGATGAGCAAAGAACTGAGAACTCTTGAAGCTCAGAGAGAGCGACCAGATTTCAATATAGTCGTTAACAGGATGCAGCCAGCCAGCAGAGTTCTTCTATAATCGATGTCAAAGAGTCTGTCCTCTTTCTCTGTTGAGAAGGGTGAAGGTGTGTGAATAAAAAACTTTTATGCATAGTTGGAGTCAACGTGCTTGGGTTCTCGGACTTTCTGTACACCCAAGACCCATTTGATTCAGACTGATCCCAGAAGAGTTAGATGGAATTACTATCATCTTCACTTCTACTTATCTGAGAAACTAGCAACGAGAAGCTTCAAGAAACAAGTTAACACTGGACAATAATGGGAGAAACCAAGACACAGAACTCCCTGAGAAAAGATGAAGCATGACAGCAATTATATGAAAATATTATGATTTCAGTAACCAGGGAAGCTGAATATATGCCCAGAGCTTTTAGGATGGCGCCTGCGTAGTTCCTACATGGGCCATTTCAGTTGAGCGCAGAGTTGGATGTCCTCAAATCAGCTGCAGCTCAAACCAACAAAGACATGGTAAACATTAAAAGTTCTGCGCATGTCATCGGCCTATATGAGGGACACGCTACACTGGCAATACCGGTGGAAGACAGAATCGGTGCCGCCCCGGGTTACATGTGCGACCTGTGTATTCCAGTTGCCAGCCAGTTGGGGCGTCAGTCCCTGCGTTCTGTGTCTCGTGGGGACCTGGTGGTTCCGTGCTCTCGTACCCCCATGCGGGCAGGCCGCGCCTTTTCGTGCGTTGGACCGTTACGTTGGAAATCTTTGCCGTTACCAATTTGGAGTCTCCCACTGTGTGTAGCACAGGAGATATTTTCTGGACTATTGAAGACGCATTTATTTCAGAACTGTTAGGTAGCTTCGGTAAGCGCACTCGCGAGGTTCTTGTAGGGTGCTATATAAATGTTCACATACATACATACATACATGTTGGTTGATCAATCGCCCAACTGCTTCATCAGTTCAGCAAATACTTTCCTCTAAATACCGAATTTGCTCAGTAACTCCAAATATGTTGGAGTCATCTAGTGCTAGGTTTGCGTACTAATTCGTCGACTTGGCCAAGGAATTTGCATGTTTAGGAAGCATTTTGTTTGCAAGTTACCTAGGCCGTGTGACTGTATCAGACCCTTCTTTTTGATGTATATGGTCGAATCTCAGCCATGTGAACAGTGTACACCCCTATAACCACCGATTGCTGTCTTTACAGCGGAAGGCGGCTGATGCGGACATTGGTGTGACCTAGACCGATAGTCACAGATGGCTATTTAATCTACCAACCAACACATAGCAAATGCTTTTTCTACATCCAATTCATCCCTCGATGAATATCCGGACGAGCATCATCTTCCACCAGTGATGGATTACTAGTCGACATAGTCACCGTGATTGCAAGAGCTGTCTACAGCTGTCAACCTTAGCAATGCACCTTGGCCCAGAGACTCAGACCATCTGTCAGCTATTGGCAACTCTTTCAACTTACTCTGCACTGTTTTGCTAACTGATGCAAAATATATGTATGAAATTACATTTGACATTATTTAGGCCAGTGCAGAGAGAGCGCCTCTGAGTAGGTATCCTTGAAGGCGCCATCTAAATGTTCGATTACATTACATACATGGCTGGACACACGCAACAACTGCAAATTATTGTGACAAATTGATGAGGAATCAATTGCATTGCGATTTCTTAAGAGTTCTTAACAGTTAATTGTCAATGTGTGAGTTTTTTTTATTGAGATCAATCAAGGGATTGAACACCTTGCTGAAATGACACCAGTGCTTTTGTTCCTTGCACGTCTTAAACTTTCTATGACACATGTGCATTTTACTCTTACATTTGCTACAAGTAACAGAAAAAATCCTTTCAGAATCTTACTTTACAACAGAGGACAAAGGACAGATTTGGACAATTGCATGAAAGAAATCTGAACATTTTGCATATTTTATCATCTATTGTAGTAAACTGGGTGTTAGCAAATGTTGAGCATTGCTAAAACACTGCAGAGCTGTACTGCAACCCAGCATGCCCACAGGTGGCGGATAGTGGAATGCCCTTCAGTATGAAGGGTAGCTGCAAAATACGGGCCAAGCCCAGAACTGAAAAGCATGGAGAACAATCGGTCAAATGTGCAAAATGGACACCTACACGCCTTCTGCACTTGGATTAAATGATGACAATGATTGTAGTAAAACGTAAATATGAATTTAATTTATCTGTTAGTGACATAAATCTAAGTTGCAGATGAATCTCTTACTTATTTACTGCAGCAGACAGAACACCCTTGTCCTCTGAGTATTTAGCATAGTTGTAGTGTGTAGAACGAAGATGTATTCGATCGTTAGACTGTGCAATATTCAGAGCCTAAAGGACATGAACATATAGAAGATGAGCAACATAGTTTCTTGTTGTCTTTGGGTCTACAAAGCCTCACAGGGCTAGATGAGCTTTTCTGGTTGACTGATTGACACCTGCTTTACAGTTTGCTTAATTTCGAATTAGATATCATTTGTCATACATTATGTTACACTGATATATTGGTGCTGATAAATGATAAGTAAATCAATCAATCGATCTGATGAAATGTCAGTATTGACATTCATTGGAGGCTCTGACATCTCTTCTTGTTGTGGCTAGTTACAGATGTTAAAGTAAACTGAAGCAGTTTGAGCCATAACCAAATATAATGTCTAAAAGATAACAAAATGGCAGATAAAGACAGCAAAAGATGAATGAAAGAAATGATGGAAAGACTGAAGAAAAATTTATGCAACTGATGCCATTGAAAATCCAACCTCAGTCCACATGCCAGCTGCCTGGTAAAATCGATTCAGTAAATCATATCTATGACAACCATGCAAAAGTCTCTCAGCATCCTCCTGAAACTCAACATGATAATTCAATTCAAATGATTAACATCTTAACGATGAGCTGCATTTGGTTTCCCAATCACTTTCAGTCGTTGAAGTGTTGAGTCTCTCAAATTAATTAATATGCATACTACAACCAACACTAGAAACATTTGTTTGTATCATATGAGATACATTGTATTTCACACAATGTATCTCATATAATATCAACTTGTACCAGTTCAAGTGAGTACATGACAATTTATATAGCACCATTCTAAGAACCTATCATGGGTAGTGAACTGAAACTTGGCTAACATACCATGCGTGGGCCAACCACTGCTGAATCTTTTCAGCTAACTGTGCAGACTTTTGCAAACTAATATGTAATTTTTTTTGATCATGTGACATGTAACATCATTTAGGCCAGCGCAGAGTAGATATCTCAAAGGGGTGCTATATAAATGCTCGATTATATTACATACCTAAAAAATAAGTGATAAAAGAGAGTAGTTTCTTATCTGTAATGGAAAAGAGTATGTTTTCAATGGCAGAATGTACTGGTAGCACGACCAAGGCTAATAGAAAGAACACTGTGGTTACATTGTCCCATTGGAGCAGCAAGTTTTGAGGCTTGCATAGCACAATGATCATGACCTGGCTGAATTGAGACAAGGGAGAAGCAGAGCAGTCTGATGATGTATTTAAACATAATGGATTCCTCCATACCTCACCAACCATAGCTGAGAAACCACCAGCAGATACTGCAGATGCCCATCTTTTTCTGGGAAGTTTGGCCAATCCCAACCACATGCTACACAATAGGTTCTCAAAAACGAAGACTCAACTATATTCCCT
The DNA here is from genome assembly GCA_959347315.1 of Bimastos eiseni. Classification (NCBI taxonomy): domain Eukaryota; kingdom Metazoa; phylum Annelida; class Clitellata; order Crassiclitellata; family Lumbricidae; genus Bimastos; species Bimastos eiseni. Next base: position 8,254,440 of record OY365814.1, read on the forward strand.
TGCAACCGCTTGCCCACAACCATAAGCTGCCAATGAACGACGATAAACACTTTCAATCCTGTCTAATTTATAAGAACATGTACTAAATGTATAGCAAACATTATAATGTTGGAAGGGGAAACTCAGAGGATCCTTCCTTACCACAATGAAATGACTCAACTGATTGACTCGGTGTTATTTAAGTTGTGGATTGAAACCTTTGCATGAATTAAACGAATTTTGTATTGTTTGAATTACTGCTGGTGCCTGCAAATTCTACATGTAGGCTGTTCAAGACAGTCCCAGACTAGGATGGTCGATACAATACAACTCTGCATTTATAATGCACTCTATCACGACAAGTCGTGCTCAAAAGCGCGCACACGTCTCAATGACGCAACTGCAGTTGTATTGCAGAGCAATTGTGTGCAAAGAACTTGCTCAAGGTCCCTAGGCCTACACAGTGACGCCTCGGACAAGGGTTGAACTCGCTCACTCAGCACACACTGAACGTTACGGGCTAACTGCTCTAACCGCTCGGCCACCATGCCACACACAGTAGCAACTACATGTTACAAGGGTTTCAAAGAGACAGATAAATTGCTCGATTAATGTCACACATGGTGGCAGCAATGTGGGCTGATAGAATGTGACAATTGTAAGCAGACTCTAAGATATTGACACTGGTGTAAAATTATCTATACCAAAAGTCTCACAAACTTGAAGATACAGAACAATTATTGAAACATTTGGATAAAGTTTCATTTGAAGTAGCCGTGATATTGATAAGCTGTGTCCACTGGCATCATGAGTGGAGTGGCATTTCAATCAAGCCAAGATATATAAAGTACTGAACATCTGAGAAATCAGTGTGATCTGGCATCAAACAAACGAAACACCGATGCTCTTGTAGACATCTATTGATATAACACCAGTGAGTCCTTCATATGTGTGGCTTAGAAACTTTAGAGACCTACATTTAGATTTATTTGGGCTGGCCAATCAGCAAATAGACTAAACTACCTCACAACTTAGAGTAGCTGAAACTAAATCTTTGATCCTTGATGACCTCCTCTACCCATGCAAAGATTGAAGTTCTTTCCTATTAGCACATTGAACGCATTTCTTACGAAACTTCTGTACGAATCTTTGTCTCGATTCCACGCTCTTTACATGGCTTTGGATCATTGCGTTGTAACTTAACCCTTACCATGCAACAGATGCAAAAAACAACATCACATTTACAAGTGTGCCACAGGTGCAACATGCTGACTAATGTGTTCATTCCATAATATAAATAATTTAACCATTAATGAAGTCTATAAATATGCCACATTTTTTTATGGATTGCTTAGAAGCTAATAATTACATAGTAGCAGGCACCTCAATTGCTATGCTCTCTATGCCCAGATGTAAACACAGACATCAATGTCTAATTTTTCTTCTGTTTTGGGTAATTGTCAAAATGCTTCTGCAATAGTCAACTGAATGACATGGCATCAAGCCTACCATGTTAAATACTGAGCAACTTGTAAGTCTATACACCTACATCGTTATGCAACTTTTTTGCCTTCAGCCTGTCCAAAACATAATTATTAGAGCAGCTCAACGACTAAAATTTTTAATCGCGATTAATCTTGCGATTAAAAAAATTAATTGCAATGGTTAACGCAATTAATCACATTATGAGAAAATAGCAATGCAGTATTTCTAGACAGTCAAATGTGATTCTTTAGTAAAATATCAGAACTTAAGAAGTTCATTTAAACAATAAATTGTCTCTGATGTCATATTGTAAAATTTCTTATTAGCATAAAACTACATGTAGTTTCTCAAAAGTCCAGTTTTAACCAGTTGTTGAGACAGATTAAGTTATTTACATAGTCACGTAAAAATTAGAAATGTTTCTTGTTAATAAGAATCTTCAGCAGCATAAGACAGTCTCTCACACGGGACGGAAGCTGCTGGTGAACCGAGATAGGCCTATGTATTCATGCTAAACCTGCCGATGTCTTGTGCGCCCTTCTTTGTCTGTTTTCAACCACCCCAAAGGACAACAATCAACGTCCATTTGAAGTTCGTCTCTATAACGCAGCAGCACTGTTACAGCAAATCTTGGTGCAAGGGGTTCATCTTCGAAGTCTGATGAAAACTCACAACTGGGTGAATTAAGCCCAATCCCGCCCAATGACTTTAGGCGTCGGCCATACCTCACGCGCTAGAGATAACATGTTGTTTGTTAGTTAATAACTATTACCCACCCGTCCAAGGCGGCTTTTAATCACGATCAAAAATCGTCCAAAAAAATAGGCACGTTAATCGCACTGTAATAATTATTGTTATTATAATTATTATCATTTTATTTTTATTGCTATTATCGTTATATGGACATTTTAACTCACGAAAAGCTTGAGATGTATGGCAAGAATAGCCACTCTTGCATCAAGCTCTGGTTCCTTCATGGCCTCTCGTAGTGCCATGGCCACACGTGGGCTACTCATGTTACCAAGACAGACTCGGGCCACATCTAGTCTTCGACTCTTTATACACATTCCAGCCATGGCTTCCCAGATTGATTCACTGCCAATAAACAAACACAACAAGCACCTGTCTGCTTCAATGCAATTCTCCTTAGCAACACTGTAGTAAAGCATCATTTTAACATAACCCACTGAAGCGATGCCTCTAAAAGATGCCTCAGATGTCAGTCATATGAAGTTATCAACGAAGTCTTTACTCTCTAATGTTTACCGGAAAGTGGGTGGAGCCAATTAAAATAAGCCCGTTAGCCATAAATTTATTTGATGAAAAAATATTATTTTATCAAAAAAAATATTTTATCAAAAAAGTTACTTTTAGCTATTTGCGAGTGTAATATTTGCCAAGGCGAATACTTCCTAATAGTCCAATATTCGGCCGAGGCAAATGTCCAAGGCAATTTCATTGCCCTACTAGCAGCACACATGTTCTAAGTTCGATATTCCCCAGTTGCTAAAACTCGTTATGATCTTAGACCTAGGCAACATAAATTCTCACTACCTGTTAAGGATGACATGACCTTCATCCCTTGAGACATATACAGAACTCTCAGATAGAATTCTTGCATTTATTATAATTTATTATAATATTATCTGAAACTCGATTGAATTAGACAATTGTACTAAACAACTAACATATTGCAATGGTTTGCAGTCTGACATTCTATGTTTATCAAAAAACGAATATTTATTATTTATTATCATCACTATGATGTCCAGCAGAGCTGATGAGACATACCTTTTGATGACTTTGATCGCTTTGAATGCCTCATCCATGTCACCAACACAAAGACAGAAACTGAAATTCATCAGTGCTTCTCTCGTTGTTTTGTCTGCATCTTCAAAGCCAATCAAGTCTCTATGAGTTCTACGCACAACCACTGACTGCACAGTGGATGATGATGATGTGGCTGCTGAGGCATCGGTTGTTGGCACTTCTGCAGCAGTAGCATTTCTCAGATTTATAAAACACAGTGAGTCGGACAGCATAATGGGAGACTGCTCATCAAGAGGAAAGGATGGAGTTAGTTTCAGTGAGACATTAACGCTAGGAATGGCAGATGGCTGCTCCATATGACTCACATCAGTCTCAACCATAACAGCAGAAACACCTTGTCCAAAATGCTACACAAAAACAAAATCAACAGAAACGGAGTCTACACAGACAATGTCACCTAGAAAATAAGCTGAGGTTCACTTCTCCTAAGGCCAACCATAAAATTTGGGATGTTACACACATCTAAAAAGATTTCATAATTGTAATCTCCAAACCTTTAAAACACCACTTGAAAATCAAGCACATGGCACCAGCTTATTCATGAGTACTGTTAATATTTTTAATACACCTTCCATATAGGCGACTCGTAACTTTAGTCTGTTGACAAATAGGAATGTCACACAATAAAGAGTATTTTCTAGGTTAATTTCACATATGCTATATTTCTGCTAAGTGCATTTGCCTCTGAGACCCTAGTGCAGAGAGCCAGAAGGTAGGCAGGGGCATACCCAAGGAGACAGATATGCATCAATGCAATGGTCTTGAAACTAATGCGTTGAGGTGCTGGGAGCCAGTGAAGGCATTCATGAATGAAGGAAGAGATTAGGGATGTTAAGCGATAACCGGAATTCCGGTTATCGGTTTTGAAAACGATAATCGGTTTATTTTATTTGCAAATCGATAATCCTATTATTTCCTACCTTATTATTTATTTCATTTTGCCCTGGATTAGTTCCCATAGTCTGCCAACTTCAAAGGTACAGACGCCTCTAAGTGAAATATTTCCTGGCCCTGTCTTCCAACAAGGTAATAGCTGGCTAATGAACAGTCCTCTTGTCCAGACAAGCCTAGCGGGGAAAGGAGAGCCAGAGGAAGAGTAACCCAAGCCGATGACAATAGACAGAAGAGCTGACTGCCAGGCACCCGAATTTGATCCGCAACAGGCAGATACCTCACAGGCGAGAGAGGAAGCGGACGATGGGACTGCCAGTGGAGGCTTTCGAATTTAAATGGACAACGACCTCAGCTTGTAACCGCTGATGCTTGTAACCCACTAGCAGTCAGTGCAGAACCACAGCGGCAAGCTCCAAAGCACGTGGGGGAGAGTCACGAGAGTGTGAGAGCCGAGCGCTGTAGGACACTGTTTGTTCCAGATTACGTCAATAAAAGTAGCTAGAACATGGCGGACTTAGACACTTCGGTACCAAGTGCTGACGCTGCATTTCCATGCGTAATTCATAAAATAATGTGCATAGTTGTGTCATATTAAAATTTACAATATATTATAAGAACACCAATAAGAACCGATAATCGATTTTAAATCGGTTTTCTAAATTCGATAATCGGTTTAACCCACAAACCGATATTAACAACCCTAGAAGAGATGTGACCAAATTTTGGAATTCCACCAATTAGTTGGGCAGCCGCATTGAGGACTGGAGCATAGAGACCTTATGAGAGGAGAGTCCAATAAAGACGATGTTGCCAAAGTCAACCCTAGAACAGACCAGAGCGTGCACAAGCATGGACACAGCATGCAATGAGAGTGACCCAGTCAGACGCTGCTAGGCAAATAATTGTTACGGAATTCATGTCCTTGGTACTCAGCAAGGTACTGACCCCAAATATACTGATCCTATCCTTGGCTAGAAAATGTGACATGAACATGTGACCCAAAATGTTCAGCTCAAACTAAAAGCTTCAAAATGAATTGATTTATGTGATGGATATCTGAACCCTGCTAAAGCTTACGACAACCCAGTCATTATGGTCTGGCTATCCCAAACCCCTCAATCTAGGTACCAGGTACCAGACCGAATGGCTAAAACTTCATTTACACCACTAAGACAAGCCTTAGCCTTAGACATGTGGTCTATGTATCAATCATTTCAGTGTTGCTTTTGTCGTAGTTTCATTTCCGATAATCATTATAGTTCTAGTTTAATTTTTATTCACCCACTCATTTTAATCTTAGTTTAGTTTTTATTCATTAAATCATTTTAGTTGTGGTGTAGATTATGATTTTCAAATGATTTTCGTTAAGTTCAAGAAAACACCAATAATTCAGATCATCACCTTTCATTGTCCACAAGTAATAAGGAATGTTATTCTCACAAAACCTTCGTATTCTGCTTAAGAAAAGAAAGAAATTCCTAAGATTTGAACATCCTGTTGTGTTTCCTGCTGTTAAAGATCCAAATAAAGAGAAGATCCTTTCAACATAAGCTTAGGAAGCAGGAGCTGCGAAACATCTTCAGCTACAGGAGCTAGTGTTCGATACATCCATCCTTCGTTTGGACCAGAATCTGGAGGCAATGTCTCCGATATATACTTTGTCACCTCTCATACATATCTGTCCTTTTCTTCTTGGATATTTTTTCCAATGGTGACTTCAATATCATGTTTAGTTATTTCTCTTTCTTTCAACTTTGATGTCAGAAATGTGAACTTTTTTAAGGCTACAGATTTTGATGCTTCATTATGAATAGGACCTGAATTGCTTGCCACAGTTGAAGCTGATGCTGCATGAGTTTGGTTGTCTGTATAAGGGACAAACAATTTTCCTACTTACGGCTAACCTGCCATCTCAGGAGTGAAGAGACAAACTTGCAAAAGTTCAATCGAATACACTGATGGCAGATGGTATTGGATGAAAATCAACACAGTGGGTAAAATAGTATTTTGAAATGTTTGTTAAATGTTGCCGGCATCATTTGAGTCAATGAATCCGCCATTTTGAAAATAATGAAATGGCACTGTAAATCCAACAATGATAGGATTATTATTATTATTATTATTATTATTATTATAGCAGTTTTATATAGCACCCCTTCAAGGCCATCTACTCAGAAGCGCTCCCAGCCCAGCCTCGGTCAAACAGAACAGTCTTAAGTCCAGAGAAGAATAATCATAGCAGATTGACCTATAGGCGTGAGATACAGTGCCACTGGAAGGCAGTTCCAGGTCGCCGGGCCAGCCAGTGAGACAGCACGACGCTGTCAAATTGTTATCTGCATCTTATCTCCGCGCTAGGGGGACAAGTAATTCTGCTTGTGCAGCAGAGCGTAATGAGCCACGGCACGGAACAATTACAGTGGGGCAGCAAAGTTCGATTAGGTACGGGGGCCTTCTATGCAGCGTCTGACCAGCACAGAGACTTGATAGGCAATGCGCTGAGGGTAAGGGAGCCAGTGCAGGATGTCATGCAATGGGATTACATTGGAAAGAGATGTTGCATTTGTTTGGAGGAGGATATCAAATGGAACAGCAAAAGGTTCCAACAATTCAACAAACGTATCAATCTTCAACCACTCACTGGTCATTAACATTTCCTGATTCAATTCCGTCATCACTTCGGTCACCAACTTTTTCATAAGAACCAACCATTTGATAATAGAAAGAACACAGTGGTCAAATTTTCCTGTGCAGCTTACAGGAGAACTGAATCAGCAAATTTTGTAGCTTGCAGAGCACAATGATTTGAGACAAGAAACCGAACAGTCTGCTGTACTTAAACTTAATGGATTCCCCATACCTCAGCAGCCATGGCTGAGAAACCAACAGATGATACTGTTGATGCCCGTCTTTTTCCATGCTGCCTTGGCCAACCACGTGCTACACAGTAGGCTCCCAGAAACGAAAAGACTCAATTATATTCCTTTGCGACCGCTTGCCCACAGCCAAAAGCTCCTGCTGAAGGATAATAAAAACTTATGCATTTGCATTGATGGCTAGAGTTGGTATATTTGCCAAGAGTACTTTCATTATGTGAATGCTATATGACCTTGTTTAAAATTGATGCTATTATTTATACCTTTTGTAAGCTACTGTGCATTTGCTGGTAATCTAATGAAGAATACTCTTATTTACTTACTTACTTATCTGATATGTGCTATTCCATCTTGTAGCACAATCTGAAATGCCAGTCTGTCCACTTTGCATTCCAATCTTTTCCATACCCACTCCAGAGTGCTTATTGTTCTTACCAGATGTCTTGTTTTGCCAAATACTTGATTGTATTCATCAGATTTATACACATCTTTAATAACCAACTGGAGTAAATGTGCTAAACAAGGCATCTGCAGGCCCAGAACTTGAATTGGCAGTGACATCTTGTCATCTTCATCACCATCTTCAGCAGCATCTTCAGCAGCATCTTCATCACCATCTTTATCACCATCTTCAGCAGCATCTTCATCATCAGCTTCCTTGTCCATTCCTGTGCTTTCTTTTCCATGATCATTAGCATTCAACCCTTTTTGCAGCAACTGCACTGTTTTAACAATGCTTGCTCCATTATCTCTGACAATAAATAGTTTTATCATCTGAAATAATCCATGTTTTGAGTGTAGTGAACAAAAAAATCTGACAGTAATATCTTGCCTGTATGGGATGTTGGATTTTATCAATGGCAGGTGCATGAGTTGGTTTGTTGAAGTTGACATAGAAAAAACAGGCAGATATTCCGATAAATGAACAGGACAAGCTCTTCTTGAACTAGCCATCCAAAAATATTGTTACCTTCCTACAGCTTAAATTTTCTTGTTCAATTGCTCTTGTCATGTCATGTCACATCGTCATCGTCGCTTCGCAACGGTTGACTACATGAATGGGAAAGTGATGTCCAATGCTTTCTGTTTCAATTGCTCTTGGCCTGCAGTAAATCTTGCGATGATTGACTTTGTAACCATCGCAAAACAGAGAGGCTGAAACTTTGGATCAAATGCGCACTGCACCATCTTAGAGGAATAACAAGTACCTTTTCGTTAAGTTGGTTACAGACTCAAGACGATTAATATATTCTGCAGAATCTGTTGCATACTACATTAATTAATGATTTTGTTCTTAACTTGAAAAAGTTCAAATCTGTCTTAAACTTGCATCAAAATCAAAAGAAATCCTGGATCAAAAACAAGAAGTGCAAGGCGAGTGGGATGGGGCAACAGTAACTTCATGTACACTGTTCAAGCTGCATTGCTGCAAAAATTCAATAGCGCAGAAGGAAAACAATTTTCTATAGTTTTCGTTCAAGATTTAAATATCATTTTTGTTTTATTTACTTTTGGTTTATAATTAATTTTCTTTCCATTTCTCATATTAGTAAACGACTACCAATTTATTCTCATTTTAGTTTCGTGAATGAAATAAACACTGCTTATGGTTCACAGAAAGTCAGTTTACCTGTCATTCCATTCAGATGAAAAGAACCAATTTTATCAATTTCCATCCTTAAAAATCCTCTCGACCCAAACAGTTCTTCAGGGCCATTCGCTGATCTACCTCCTCATCCACCCTCACCTCTTCAGTTAATGCATTTGTCTGTTCTAGAATTGACTGCTGCTTATAGGTCTCCCCAAGATCTGCTCGTCTCCATCAGCATCCAATGCTGATGTCAAATTGATTGCTTGTCTAACTAAATTCTCCCACATATCCTCGTTTATGGTCATTCAATTGCAATCGCTTCCTCTATCAGCTCACATTCAGTTCAGAGTTCTTATTCTGGTCATTTAAGAGAACTGGGCATTTCTTCAAAAATTTATCAGGTATAACATTCACTCTCCCTTTCTGCAGGTTCTCATTGACCTCTGTGCTCCTTGGACTGGCATGTTCTCTTTGTTCTGAACTTTGTTCTGCCAGAAACGACCACTTTGGCCCAAACAGTAAACTAGATCTTTTGCCACCATTGGAATGCCCTCCCTATGGAATGCCCTTCCATCATCACCGCATGTCACCATTTATTTGGATCTCTTTCTACATACTTTCCCTCGTCAACCTTCTCCCTGGTCAAAACCTTTACTATTCTCAGGGTTTTTTCACTGGGAGGATACTGATGTGAGCAGAAGTATCTAAATCAATAAATACATTTGCAATTTCTTAACAACTTCTCAAACCTTAAAGACGTCAACAGCCATAAGATGCCATAAGCTGTTGTTAAACATTGGAATAATCCATATTCATAACTTACTTTCTTAGCAAAGTAGAAATATGGTATTTCAAGAGCGAGAAGTCTTCCAAAGGCCAAATCCTTTGGAAAGTAGTCCTGTATCAGTATGGTATTCTCCGATGTGACAAACAGTGACACAATAAGATCTTGCATCTGCAAGACATACTACATGTAATATCCTCAATGCAAGCCTTTGCTAAGCAATGTTATTGCTTGACGTTGCTCTGCTTGATTTTACGCTGTTTTTAAATTCCAGACACAATGAAAATAAAAGATTTGTAACATTAGTTGTGAAATAAGAAATAATCTTATCCAGCAGATTTACAACATACCAAATGAATGAGACAGCGGTTTTATTTTCGTCAACGATCAGAAATGCAGTTTGAACTTATCTGCAGAGGTTTAGATAGCTTAACCTAACAAGATGGAATCAGGTTTCAGCAGCTGCTCACAGCAGTTGATGTACTGCACGAGTAATAACAAGACAATGCCAGGAATTCGAGTCCTGTGTGCGCACCATAAGGTATGTTTGCTACAAATTAAATTTGCTACATTAAATTTCATCTTATTAGAACGATTTAAGTTGCATTTAGCGTGATTTAGATTAGAAATTGGATGAGGAACAAACTTTGGATGAGAAAACTTGTGTGGAAAAACAATACAAAACCAGCACAATAGTCTTGCATACAACACTGGCGATAATACAGATAAGGCGGTGAAAATCAGAACATTCTGAAGAGATAAAACAAATTGATGGCATCTAAAGATGTAACCATGAAGGACTTAAAAAAATGCGAAAGTTGCGATATGTTTGGTATTCCTGACAGATTCGAAGAACTAAAGAAATGCATGGCATGTGGACGTATAGAGAGTCTTGAGCAAAGAGTAAAAGAAATGGAGAAAAGTCTTTCGGAATTCCTAGATAAGAGGAAACTAAACGAGAATCTGGAAAAGAGGCATGGGGATAAAGCAGATAAATGGAGCACAATAGTAAAAAAGAATGTAGAGAAGGAACTAAAAGTCGTCAACGACAAAGTTAAAGAGGTGGAAAGGAAGATCAAGGAAGCAGCGGATGAAGTAAGAAGGAGAGAGGAAAGAATAAACAATATAGTGATACACAGACTGGAAGAAACTGTGGATGTGACAGGGGAACAAGCAATAACAGAGAACAGGAAGAGGGTGATGACCCTCGTCAACGCAGTGCCAGGAGTGAACGTTGAAAATAAGGACATAAAAAGAATTTTTCGACTGGGCAAAGGAACAGATGGAAAGATGGCAAAACCTCTACTAGTTGAATTTCGGGAGAAAACCAAAAAGAACGAACTCATGGAATCACTGTCACTACTGAAGAATGTGCCAGAAAAATACAAAAGAATCTCGGTGGCTCACGATATGACGGAGAGCGAAAGAGAGAATTGTAGAGTCCTCATAAAGACATGCAAATTGAAACAAAGCCAAGAAGAGGCGGGGGAATGGGTTTACAGGGTAACGGGAAGTATGAAAATCGTAAAGATAAAGAAACAGATATAAAAGACACTGCATCAAGGGGAATGAAGGAGAAAAGGCAAAGAGAAGATGTTCAAAGGACTTCTGGACAAGACAAAAAAGAAATACTCAGGAGATTAGGTAATGCAAAACAAATTCTAAAATGCTTCTATGCAAATGTAAGGAGCCTAATAAGTATGGAAAAGAGATTGGAACTTGAAAATTATGTGGAAAAAGAAGCTCCAGATATAATTGGCCTAACAGAAACGTGGGCTAAAATGGATATAGAACATTGCGAATTAGCATTGGATGGATATGTAATGTTTAGGAAAGATAGAGAAAATCAGAGAATAAATGGTCATGGAGCAGGAGGTGTCCTGCTATACGTGAAGGACACCATTAAGGCAATAGAAAGACAAGACATGAGGAATGCGAAATTCAAAGAGAGTGTAGGGAGTGAAATATACTATGGTGTAAATAGGTTATTAGTCGGAGTATGTTATAGACCACCAGATGTGAACCAGGAAACAGAAGATGGACTATACGAAATAATTGGAAGGGCAAGTAAGGGAACAATGATTATAAATGGGCGACTTGAACTATCATATTGACTGGGAGGAGTCGGAAGGAGAGAAAATACAAGATAAAAAGTTTCTAGATGTTTTTAATGATGCATTTCTTCAGCAACATGTTGCAGAAGTAACTAGAGAAGAAAGCAAGTATATCCTAGACCTGATTATGACATCGCAGGAGAACCTGGTGGAGAACATAGGGATAGGAGAGAATTTCCAAACAAGTGATCACCAAATTATCAGATGGTCATTGACAACAGGAGATTATTTGGAGACAGTAGAGAAGCAGAAGAGACATAACTATTTTAAGGCTAATTATGGAGAGATAAAAAAAAGCTAAGGGACATGAATATTGAAAACAGGATAGAAGGGCATGGTGTAAATGAAAGTTGGAAAATCCTAAAGAAGTGCTTGAAAGAAGTAATTGAAGAATACATACCAGTAACAGGAAATTTGGTTAAAAAAAGGTTATGGGTTACCAGAGAGGTACAGAAGAAGAGAAGAGCTAAGCAAAAGGCTTGGAGAAATTATAGCAAGCTAAAGTGATGGAAGGTAACGAAGGGCGCAACCAAGAACCGAGTATTCAGAACCGAGTTACAGAACTAAAGAAACAGTATGTAAAAAAAGGAACGATTCTAACAGGGCTAATAAAGAAGCCATCCAGAAATACAAAACGAAATTGGCTCAAAATGTAAAAAATGACAGCAAGAGCCTTTACAAATATGTAAGAAATAGACAGAAAAAGAAGGATAGAGTAGGACCATTGATGAATGCTGAGGGAGAAATTATCATAGAGGACAAAGAGACAGCAGAAGAATTAAATAAGTACTTTGGATCTGTATTCAGCCTAGAAGATGGAGAAAAGATACCAGAGGTGCTTGCAATGTTCATGGGAAAAGAAGAAGAGAAGTTAGAGAATGTACTCTTTACAAGAGAAAAACTTATAAATGAATTAGAGAAACTGCACATGGACAAAAGTCCAGGGAATGATGAACTGCATCCTGTGTTTCTGAAAGAGCTAAGGGAGGAGTTGGGGGGAATCTTGTCACAAATAATGGAGAAATCAATGGCAACTGGTGAAATACCGCAAGACTGGAGGGATGCTGTCGTAGTACCTCTCTTCAAAAAAGGCAACAGGAATGAAGCAAAGAATTATAGACCGATCAGCCTCACAGGCGTAGTATGCAAAATAATGAAAAAAATCATAAAGGATGCGACAGTCGAGCACCTGAAAAGGCACCACGTAATAGGTACCAGCCAACATGGATTCATCAAGGGGAGATCATGCCTAACAAATCTACTGGACTTCTTAGAAAAAGTTTATGAAAAACTGGATGAAGGCAAAGCGGTGGATATAGTGTATTTGGACTTTGCAAAAGCTTTTGACAAAGTTCCACAGATAAGGTTGGAAAGAAAACTGAAGGCAGGAGGAATAGGAGGAAATTTGCTCAAATGGATAGGAAATTGGTTAAAAGACAGAAGGCAAAGAGTAGGAATTAGAGGAAAATTCTCTGAATGGTTGAGAGTAATGAGTGGAGTGCCACAAGGGTCGGTTTTAGGACCGCTGCTCATCATATTGTTTATTAACGATATCGACATTGGAATAATCTCAAAAATCTCAAAATTTGCTGATGATACGAAATTATGTAGAAAGGTAAACAAATGGGAAGATGCAGAGATCCTGAGAAAAGACTTGCAGAGACTGTTCCAGTGGTCAGAAGACTGGCAGATGATGTTCAACACAGAAAAATGTTCTGTTGTACATATGGGAAAGAGAATGAAAAATTTCAATATACATTAGCAGGATTGAATATAAGCGAATCGGAAGAAGAAAGAGACCTAGGGGTGGTCATACATAGTAGTGCAGAGCCATCAAGGCAATGTTCAGAGGCAGCAAAAAAGGCCAACCAGGTGTTAGGAATGATCAAAACAACAGTCAGCAGAGAGAGAGAAATAATTCTCAAGTTGTATAAAACACTGGTCAGACCACACCTTGAGTACTGTGTACAAGCATGGAATCCATACTTGAAACAAGATATCGAGAAATTAGAAAGAATACAGAGGAGAGCAACGAAAATGATAAAAGGATACGCAAATCTAAAATACGAGGATAGATTGAAGAGATGTGGATTGACAACAATGGAGAGTAGAAGAACAAAAGGAGACTTGATTGAAACTTACAAAATAATGACAGAGAAAGACACACTACCAGTACAACAGTTTTTCACATTTACAATGGACAATAAAACCAGAGGTCACAGATACAAGATATATAAAAGACCGGCAGGTATATGGATGCAAAGATTTTATAGTTCAAGGGTGGTAAATGCATGGAATGAGTTAGATGAAGAGACCGTTGCAGTTCATTCAGTAGAGGCATTCAAGGAGAAACTGAAGAAGTTTGGGTATTAGAAAGAAGTAAGGAGGAAACAAAGGAACAAAAAGGAGTGGCTCTTACACAGATATGATCTTCTGAGCCACTATAAAACATGTTATGTTATGTTGTTAGGACAATAATGTCTGAATTTATTTATTTGGAGGATTGATATAGCGCCTCTCTTGAATGAAAGGTGAAGGCTTGGACAGATGGATGCACAGGCAGATGGATAGTATCTAGGATTTAAACAGCACCAACCCACAGGACCTCACAACAGGAGCTCAACACTGCTATCACATACATTTTATGTCTTTCAACGTAAAAGTGTTATATATCACCTGGTCAGCATTTTCATAGCGCATACATACATATAAAGCACTTGGCTATATATTGAGGGGAGTCTCATCTCTTATGAAACACAGAGTAACATCCAGCTGACCAAACCATGTTGAACCAGCACTTGAACATGCTCCTGTTTTGCAATTATAACTATATCCCAATTAAGTAATGAAATGCAATTTATTTTTTTAATTTTTCATTCTAAAATACTCAATTATATTGATCAGTTTAATCATCAAAATGGAAACTAGTCAATGTGTAATCATCATTTTGTTCATATAATCTTAGATCTGGTAGTCAGGTTGGGCATCATTCAGCATTTGCTCTTCATTTAGTCAGTCTGAAATTTAGCCTTATGTGTATTTAAATATTTAGTTAAGTCAATTTTTAAGGCTACATCAGTTATCGGTGAAACACAGCATCGAAAGATTGTGACTGCTTCACTAACTTCAACAGTTTGTCATAGTACACCTGCTGAAGTGTATGAAATATTAATAACTCATTATAACTTAAAATGCGGCAACTTTTAAGCATGCATCGGCCTCCAGGTCACCAATGAATAGACTGAACCATCTGTGATTCTCTGTTACCTAGGGACCTCTGAGAATTCGATTTTCAATTCAAATAAAAAAACTAGTAATTGCATTTAAACTGAATCAAGAAAGACGTATTTTCAAATATAAAATTGACAATTTGCATACTGGTTTAGAATGGCAATTTTGGTTCTTTCATTATAAGTTCGATGAGTGCATAGATACCATGAATTCAAATATCACATTAAAACATCAGCAATAATTGGAATTACTAAAGCTGGGCTCACTTGTAATAGAAGTAGTATGGTGTAATTCACTGTTAATAATGCAATTACAATATCTTCATATTATTTTGGTGGCCATCAAAGCAACTTAATTCATTTACAACTATTTGCTTCTCACACAGTACTGACAGCAAGCAGAACTAGAAATTAAATTCATTCATTGCTGAAGAGCTCTATAAGTTTATCAAATACAGACTCATTCAAGTACACAAACAACAGACACACACATGCAACATCGACATCCACAGCAGCAGTATTCCTTGGCTGGGAAGTGGAACCAAGAGCAAATTATCTGGAGTACCTTGGAAGTCATCATCTGGAGTAAAGAATTGTCTATAGTGGACACTGACATTCAGTCACTTGAAGTAGAGTGCTAAACAAATGTTTTTATGTGCAGCTACAATTAAAATTACACAAGGATAGATTGAGTGGCTTACTTAACTTCTTACAACTGCTTTAAAGGCTGAAAACTAAACAATTATCCCAATGCATAACTTTTAAAATTATTAATTGATACAATACAAATAATTAATTATATAATCATGCACATGCGTATTAAACAGACCACTCACTTCCTGAGGTCCAGTTCTACGTTTTGCGCCTGACTCTTCCTTCAGCTTGGCTTCAACGGTCAACAGTCTTGGATCTTCCCAGTCCCAGAAATGCAGACACGGATGTCGACCAGCAACATCCACTGATGCATGACCTCTATCAAGAACAAAAGGCTTCAGTATCAGAAGGTATCAGTCATCAGCCTTAGTACACAAAACCAATCAGCTGAATATGTAGTAATGTATTGTTGCACTGTCCACTGTTGCAGTCAGAAACTTCTCTCTACATACATGTATACTATAGGGTTAGCTTTTCTCTTCCTTCTATTATTTCCTGGACAACGATGAGTCAGGGTTCGGTTGTCACTTCATCCTACTCTAGACATGTGACCAAATAAGTAGTATGTCAACTGCTCTGCTTTAAACAAATCAACTGAGACAGCAGACTGGTCATCATCATTCGGCAGATACTTATATCAGAACGTATCCACCTCAGAATACAACTGTAATTTGATATTGCCCCTCTTAAAATTAGTTCAGAAGTACTCGCACACCCCGACTGCACAATTTCAAATACATTGCAAAGCAATTGTGCACAAAAGACTTGCTCAAGTAAGAGTAACTCCTTGGACGAGGATCGAACCGCACACTCCACGTTACAGGCTGACTGCTTTAACCAATTCCAGCTGTTCAAATTATCACCAGGAATCTACCTGAACATTTCTCTTTGTCAGCACCTAACCGTTAATGACTTCAACCTTGAATTCAGAAATCTACTTGCATCAGATAGATTGGCAGCCATCACCTGGCCTCAGAGAGTCATTTAACTGTTCAGTATTTCCCAACCTGTCCGCACTACAATCGTTGTTCCATGTTGGCCAGTCCCTTCTGCAGATGTGCAACCCATATTCCTTTATAAATTTAACTCTTTACTCTTTGTAGGCCTACTACCACATTTTACGAAAAAAATGATCGGTATATAACATGACAATGGACCATCTAAACAACTCTGTTTTAAAACATGACATATTTTCCAGAAATTAGGTGAAGGTAAAAGGTCTACAGTATGAAAAATAAAAGTAGAAATATTGGCTTCAAGAATTGAAATCAAACTCTGGAGCAAAACTACATGTACAACATAAAAAAATGTATTAATAACAACAGAAAAAATCAAATTGTGTTGGTATCTAACCTGCCAGCTGAGACGTGAAAGTTTCTGATCAATGTAGCATTGATGTACAAACATTCTTCCAGTTGACTCAATCCATTTGCAAAGTTAAAGAACTGGACTGAGTCAAGATCCGTGTCCCAGATGTACAGTCGTGAGTCCCAGAACTCACTATTACCTTCAAACTGCAAGAGACGAAACAACATTGATATGATATAATACTTCTTAAAATGAATGTCTAAAGTATTACTTCTGAATGGACAAGTGTATTGCAACCTTTAGCAACCTGTAAACCTGTAGCCTATAATATGCGCTAGCAAGCAATTACAGTTTATGAAGTTTGATAATCATCAACCATGCGCTACAACTTTGCAGGTAAAGTATGTTCCTTAAAACTATATTTGCTTCTGAGCTGAATACTAGCCAAATAGCAATTCAGCATTCAGCCGCATAGTAGCAGTCGGACGAATACGAATTGTGTTCATATTACAGATCTGTTTCTGCACATGTGGCGTCTGCTATATCGAGTGGACCCAAGTAACTCTCTACTGCCTGGACCAAGGTATCACAGTGTCAACTGTCTCATTTATAAGCTTAGTTAAATTATTTCCATTCCGAGTTTACAAAGACTGGTAGAAGGATGCAAAAATGTAGTTAACTGTTTATATTTAGTTCATGTATTAAACTCACTGAAATGAAACATCTGCTCACAATTGAAATCATGAAATTTGTTAGTAGACGTATTTTAGTACACCATTCGTTTTCGTATTCGGCAGAATAGTTGGTTCAATTATTCATATTCCGCCGAACAGCAAACATCACCTATAGATTCGGAACATCCTTATTTTAAACTTTCTTGAGCTTCGGTGTCATCAGCATCCTGGTTTGTCTCTATTACGTTAGGGAGATAACTATCAATTAGAGTGATCGAGAAAGGTCGTCACTGTGACCTGTAAAAAGAGAACATTTGGTGCATATGGTCCAAGGGTTTGGAATGTGTTGCCCATTGAACTGCTTTCAATTGAAAGTTTTAGAAAGAAATTAAAGACTTACCTGCTTACATCATCTACTAGTAGTGTAATGCAATGTAATCAAACATGTATATAGCACCCCTTCAAGATATCTGCTCAGAGGTGCTCTCTGTGCTGGCTTTAATAATGTTAAATGTCACAATGAACAAGTAAAAATACACCTATTAGCAAAACTATGCACAGTAATCTGAAGAGTCATCAGTGGTGGGCCCACGCACAAGCATAGAACCAACCAACGGATTCCCGTCAACAGCTGACGGATGGCATGGATGTTCAGAGTCTGTGGGCCAAGATGTGGCAACGGAGCAGAGCGACAACTGTCAACGTCGATCGCAGAGTAGTTCCACACTGGTGGAAGATGACGTGCGTCCGGATATTCGTCGAGGTAAAAG
Source organism: Bimastos eiseni (assembly GCA_959347315.1). Taxonomy (NCBI): domain Eukaryota; kingdom Metazoa; phylum Annelida; class Clitellata; order Crassiclitellata; family Lumbricidae; genus Bimastos; species Bimastos eiseni. The sequence goes on from OY365814.1 coordinate 8,272,629, forward strand.
GAAGTCGTAGAAAAGACATTTATTGTGTCTTGGTCAGTAGATTGAATAGCCATCCATGACTATCAGACAAGGTCGTTCCAATTTACCTCCACCAAGAGGTAAACACTCGGCTACAGGAGGCATACACAGCCAGAAGCTCTAACATTCATTTGAAGTGTATTTAGTTAATAATGATAATAGGTATATTCTTTATTTTGATCAACTGCATATACCCCACTTTGGTTTACAAGACTGTATAGAAAATTGTGAAGAACTTTTTAAAAAAAGGCAAGAAAAGATCAGTGAATTAACATGGGCCTTGTTATAATTATTATTACTTTCATGGTTATACAAAGGATGAAATTTAGTTCTTACCTTAGCTACAGTGATGCTAACTTTACTTGCATTCGAATTGCATTTAGCGGCCATGATATGGCCCTGTTCTTTGATGATGTCTGCCAGGTCTTTCGGGGGCACAATCAACTTAGCATCTCGACTAACAATTCATAGAAACACAAAGCAACCAAAGCTATTGTGTGCTCACAGAGAAAGAGCAGAGAAAGAAGACTCCATATTTCATATCATAGATTGTTAGACAACTTTTCCAGAAATATTGACAGATCACAGTCTGTTGATAACCTGTCTGACCTTTAGAACCATCACACCTACCTACTTTCAACGACTCTTAACCACAGTCTCTTTCCTCAATGCATAAACTCTTTTCCTTCAAGAAAAACCTCAAACTCACCATTAAATTTTCTTATCAACCTTCAAATATATTGATATTTTTGATATTAAATCATTCTTCACCTGTAGACTGACTAACCATCAACCAGATTCACATTTTGTCTGAACTTGCATGCATTAAAGTCGATGAAACAAAAGGCGTTTAGCACACAGTAAGTTTTATGAATGGCTGTAGTCTGACCATCACTGATTAAGTAATCGCTTGCATACCTTCGACAGAGATCATAGATTTTGATTATGTTGTTAGTTGTTGCAGCTACAAGAAACTGAGAAGAGACGTCCATGCACAGAATATGACCCTCGATGCCCACTAACGACGGCAAGATCTGCTTCACAACTCCCTATAAACATAACCAGTTTTATTAACCCATGTAAACACAGGAGTTAAAGTTGAATTGACTGCTCACAAAACCAGGTAGTTACACTTCAGAAGAAATATCCTATACTCAAAAGTATCTTTAAGCGGGCAGTCAATTTAGCTTTGTATGTAATTCAACAAACACTGATGGAAATAATATAATATAATTATTGCATCACCCTGCAAAGAGCTAACAATTGGTTTTATACAATTAAAGTCAATTGTTTAGTAATGTCACTCACCTCAAATTATTATGTACACAAGCACAAAATCAGTCATTAACATATTTTCAGGAATGTTTTCAGCTCTGTTGACTAATATAAGAAAGAAAATAAGAGAAATTCATTGGTTGTACTCATTATGTCAGCGGTTCTCAAGCGGTGTGCCACGGAGGCACACTGGTGTGTATGTATGTGTGTATGTATGTATGTATGTATGCGTGTATGTATGCATGTGTGCATGTGCCAAGTGTGCCGTGACACTAATAAAAAAGTCAAGTTCAAACTCAATAAAAATCATAATCAAATTAAGCGAAAATAGAATGTATACATTTTAATGATAATAGGAATTGTTTCTGTTTATCAGTCTGTTAATATTTCCTTTAAAATTCTAAAAAATTGCAATCTAGGCTATGGCTTAGTTTAGCACTCTAGCTGTAGCCGCTGCTAAAAAATGTATGTCTGTCTGGTTGCAAAATTAAAGTTAAACTTGCAGTTCTCCACATCCTACTTGCATGAGCTCAGATTTTTCAACTCTTAAAAATATTAAATACAAAAGGATAAAAGTTGAAGTGTGTTGAAGAAGAAATTAGAGTTTGTTTATCAGAAATTTGTCCAAGGGACATCATGCAAACCCAGATATCACACTGACATTGATTGACATTTAAATGACATGCAAATTACATATGTCTTCTTAACACTTATAACTCTCACAGTCTATAATCAGTTTATGTCTAATATTGCAAATGTAAAATTGTAAATGTTGCATTTCAATCTGTTCAAGTTAAACTGTTAAAATAAAAATATTTGTCTACCCTGCTCTAATTTATTTTGAAAAATATGTAAAACTTTAAATTAAGCCTTCTTTCAGATGGAAAATGCATAATAACAAGTTTAAAACAGCAGCCATAAAATTACTCGATATTAAACCTAAGCAAATAGTTTTAGTTCAATGGTGTGCTGTCTGAATTTCCAAAGATCTCAAATGTACCTTGATACTAAAAAGGTTGAGAAACACTGCATTATTACTTCCTAATAATATGTGATGCAGGGGGTCAAAAACTGCCGTTTGTCGGCCCCTAGTTATTGAGATAAAGTCTTAAATAGGTGATAGGGGTCAAAAATACAGAAAATCGTTTTATGGTATATTGTTACAAATAAATGTGACGGTTCAGTACGAAATCAGTCACATATTTCCAAATTTGAAAAATGTGTTTTTGATGCAACTTTACAGAGCTTCTTATTAACTTTTCAGAACTGCTATTGGTTCTCTTGTATCTTATACCTGAGAAAAGTTATGTCAATTTAAAATCGTACTATGTTCACATTCTCTTCTGAGAAAATCGTTTTCAAAGTTCATGCAATTATTTGATCACTTTTCCGCAGCATGGCATTTCTTTGCATATACCTCTTACTCGAAGCTATGATTGGCTTAAATTAAAAACTAGTCCATATCGAATACACAAGAGGGCTAGAGGAGATGTTAAGCCTCCAGGCGATACCATTATTGTAGGAGTGCAAGCATGGGAAAATGATGCAACAGACCTAAAAAATCATCATATATTTCATAAAAATGCAGAAATTCTAATTTGAATTTAGCATAAGTTCTAAGAAATATTCATTAAAAAATATTTGGCATTATTTTAAAGCAAAAGCATTTAACAATATATGTTTATTAATAATTTGTTTAATCGTTAGTGCAAAAATGTCAAAAGTGATGAAAAATGGATTTTCGTATTAAAAGGCCAAAATGAGGCATTTCATAAAATGCGACTTCCAACTGGTTTTGTGAAAACTGATCACAAATATGTCTACTTTGAATTTCTGAAATTAAAAATGTTGAATTCAAATATTTAGTTGGAGAAAAATGACTTTTAATGCATATGGTGTCTAGATTTGCATTGGTAAAATATGCATGTTTTCAATGGTGAACGACCAAGATTTCATACGACGACCTGCCATAATTTGCAAAGTAGCAAAGAGATTTGGATGCCATATGCTTTATCTCATACAGAATTTAGTACTTCATAGCCCAGCGTATTTGCGGAGTAATCAAGTAACGGTTGCTAAGATAATTGAAGACACGAATATCCTGAAACTTTGACTATGGTTACTGTTTGAGAGACAGTCACTGCACCTCTATGCCATCCATCTTCCATATTATACACACATCCTCAGATTTACAAGTATACTCAAAATTTTATTTTATGCAAGTGACATTTAACTAGTATATTGGACATTACAATAATAGCTCAATACAAGTCATTAGAATAGATTAGATAAATAGATGTATGTATACAAGTGCACACAAGCGTATACAAGTGCACACAAGCAATGTGGCAAAACGTTTACAGAATGTGAAACAATAATGTGTTACCTGAAGGTTTCTAGCAATCACTGTTCCATTTTCTAAGGTATAGGCATTTTGACTGTATAAGCAGACAGTTGTAGTGGATGATTTGAAGTCACCTACTTTTGTGATGCTATGCTCAGCGGTTTGGATCTCATAAACTAGAACCCTTCTGTGATCCCAAACTGCAAAACGATCCTGATAAAACAAGAAAGCAACAATCACCCACTTTAGAAATGAATCAACAAGTGACTCTAGTGCTAGAAATGGATCTCTACGCAAAATACATAAATAAAATTCCTAAAATGTTTTAATAATTTTAAGCACATGAAAATCTTCTTCAAGAATGTCATAATTTTGTTTTGTTCTTATCAAACTGGCCAACCACTACAGGGTAGATTCCCTCGTATCATCTATTATTTACCTACTACAGCTACTCCAATTACATGCAGTAACTAAGCTTATCTTTTGATACCATGTTCTCGGTAATCAAACTAGAAAAAAAAAATATTTATAATAAACCAGAACATTGACAAACTTTGTAACAGTACTAGGAAAACAACAATCCCTATTAATAGCCCAACGCAGAATACTATTGCAAAATGTACCAACCCCAAACCAATTTGAATGAATTTGCAATCAGAAATAAAAATCCACTGGAAAAGTCCAGTCAATTGATTCTGATAGCTCAGACACACTAGACACAGGCGACGGACGGACGGACGGACGGACGGTAGGTGAGCCAGTTGAAAGAGATGAGTCTTGAGATGAGACACCAATGAGAGCAAAGAATTGACAGCATAAACAAATGTGTCCACTAAATCTACACTGCTAACCATTCAGTCATATTGTCAGCAAAGAAAAGCAATTAGCACCACTTCAAGGCTACTACTTAAGAGTGCTCCTGACGGCTGAAAACAACTGTTTTAAGGTGAGTTTACAAAGAATCTGAGTGGACCCAGGGTGACAAGCACAATGCCAATGGAAGTGTATTCCAGAGCGAGGGCCAATCACTGAGAAGGCATAATTTTGTTTAGCAGTTGTGTGGGCAAATGGGACAATGAGTAGGCCTTGCAACCGCCCAGCAGGAAGGCCTACATAGAGTGAGCAATAGTAATCTAGTACGGTTGTGATGAAGGACAAGGGCAGCTGTGGCATCTAGTGTTAACGAGCGAGCAACAGTGCGGAGCAGATGCAACTGGCAGTATTAATCATGGCAGAGATGGTGAATAGCAAAGGTAAGTAAGCTGGTCCAGTGTGCCTCCAAGGTTGTGGACAACAGAGGAAAATAAAAAGAGGGGAATTCAGCAGCTTCATAAGCTGCTGGTGAGTGTCCAACCAGATAAATTGGGCTTTTGTTGGGTTAAACAGCAGGCGGTTTGTCACCATCCAAGCTTCGAGGGTGCCAAGAGTCTGACTCATTGCCCGAACAAGCTGTTGGAACTGTCGTTTGCAGTATGCAGATTGGAACAGAAGGTAAAGGGTGACAGCTCAGGCGATTAGAAACTACTTTTAAAGATTGACAATGAAGTACAGTTGGGGTAAAATAGTTTGACAGATAATAAGGGAACAGATCAATATGGTTTTCTAATAAGAGGATAAACCATGGCATGAATTAACCTGTCAAAATCAGCTTTCTGGCTGTGATGATTTGGTTTAAGACATCAACAAATTCGTTAGAAAGGCATTAGGAGTAACATCTATGACACATTGCCTTTCATGATATGAGACAAATAGATTATGAATCTCAGGTTGGGATAGGCTGAGAACCAGTGGAGCAGATTTAGGGAATAATAAGCCATAAGAGAAAGAAACATTGAAAAGGGGAACCTCTGATTAGCCGTCTGTTGAAGCAGCAATACACTTTCTTAATGACAATCACAAAGAAAGTCCATGCACCATGTCAAACTATTAGTCCTTTATTTCTTTAATTATAAATCAAATGTAGAAAATATCATTATCTTGATTGTATGTTCAATCGTCATCATACGTTGCATCACTCAGTGTCCAGATCTCTTATTTCTGGGGTCATAACTTCAGTTATCCACAGATATTCTCTGGTTTTAGATAATGTTCAGATGGTTCCCGGACAATTCGGCGCCAGAACAATTCGGCGACGGACAATTCGGCGCGCAGACAATTCGGCGCCGGACAGTTCGCCGCCAGGACAATTCAGCGATGGGCAATTCGCCATTGGACAATTCGGCACGCGGACATTTTGGCACCGGGACAATTCGCCGATGGACAATTCGGCGCCGGATGAGTTTGTAAGTGTATTTAGACCAGATATCAGTTTGTAGTAACTCGCATTATAAGATATTCAGAATGGGAGCAAAATAGTATTCTCCATATTATCCAGCACATGTCTGGTTATTATAGAGACTGGTGAAGACAACAGCTCTAAAATACTGACTTTGAGTAATTGCGATTAAAGAGTACAGTAACATTAAGACATGGATTTATCAACTTCTACTGTCGTTAGTAAATACTATGTGAGTCAGAAACCGAAATCGATCAAATTTGTAATATTCTTTAGTTTTCTCTACAGTGGAGGACTAGTCTAGTTAGAAGGTGACATGGTCTCTATGTGTTGACTATGATTCTACAATAGACAAAACATGTGCTGGATAATATGGAGGAAATTATTTCGTTTCCATTCTGAATATTTAAAAAATGTCAGTTACTATAGACTTACAAACTCATCAGCCGCCGAATTGTCCGGTCACCTGTTCAGACATATACTGCCACCAGTTAAGTCAAAAATGAGCCACAAAATATAATATGCTGAATACATCAGCTCCATACATTTTCACCTTCTGTGGCTTTGGTGTGATTCTGCATATTATAAAGACATTTCTAATATACAGTTTATACCATAAGAGATGAAAAAATTTTTTCATAAATATAACCGTGACAATGCTGTTGACTACAATCATAATGTGCACATCCTATAGCATTATGAATATAATATCATTTATTTCTCCCTATATATTATCTTCCCTACAAGCAATGTCAATTGTGCCATACACGTAAATGACTCCAGTGTGATAAGCCAGCAGTAGTACCTTTGTGGTGTTTATTCCTTTGATCTGAATCTCAGTGTTGACATTCAATCGAAACTGAGCAGAGAAGACTTCGATGGTGAGTCGCACTGGAGCTGACTGAATGACAACTGTCTACAACAGAAATCAACCTCACATGGACCACAGCCTCCTAAGAAGTAGAACACTGCAACAGACAATAGGGTCAGTCAAATGCCATACATTGTGAACAGGTTAACAGAAGAAATGCTATCACGAATTTAATTATTGATGGTCGTTGCCTCATCAAATTCTGCAATTTTCCAAACTGTAATATATATTATTTCCTAGAGTGGACCGACATATATCTAAGTGAAAGAAACTCTTGCACAATTTTACTCTGACTTTTAATGACATCCGAACATATGTCTGAACACTGCTAAAGAGTCTAGATTTTGTCACATTATCAGCATTGCTAAAATGATTTGTATTGGTACAACTAAATTAGTGAAGCACACTTTCAAATTGCTCAAATCTCAGTTGTGCTATTTATAACACAATCTACTGACACTGATTAGGTTCCAACCATGAATTTATTTTAGTGGGAATTAGATATTCCATCATCCACTGACTTTTTCTCATGGAATCTCCTTCTTTTCCAAACTCTATTTTGCTCATAGTCAGCAGCAATATTTAAAAATTTTACAGTCAGCTCAGTGGCTTTATTCTTAATCTGTTCAAACTCAGATTAAAATTCATATCACATGTTCTTCACTCTGTTGAATCACATGAGAAGCTCTTACAATCTACTTCTCTGTCAAGTTTTTTATAATATATACAAACACAATAAGTAAGTATATTATACACTACATATAATTTTGACAAAAGGCTTGGAAGAGGACAAGGTGAAATCAACTTCTTAAGTCATTCAAATGAACAGAATAAATAAATTGTGAAAAGGTCCAACATTTTGGAAAATGGTATCCGAAGACGTGGACCCTTCCTCCTGCTCCACCTTTAGTGATGCCACTGTGGCAGCAAGTAATGTCTCAGTGCCTTGACGCAGTAACATGTAACAAATAGCATCATATCACATTTTCAGAGTTTAAATTCTTAAATAATTTACAAACAGAAATCGCGATGTACTCAGAGATTGCAACAATCTTGACTTGTATTGATGAAGCAAACATCTTACCCCATTTGAGCAGTGAGCACTCATCACCTGCTCACAAAGAATGTAGATGTGCTCAGTAGTCTTGACAGCTAACAACTGCAAACTTGAGCCCCACTGAATGCAAACAACAAAGTAAAAAAAGCCTAGTAGAACAATAAATACTACTATTATACATAATCTGGAGATCTCTAAAACTTGAAACTTCAATTTCCGATGATGTGGAATTGCTGAGCCTACAATTCTGTCAGATGGCGATAAGCCAATGGACCTTCATATGACAGTGACACAGTTCCGTCGTCTATGGCAACAATGTCTGTCACAAACACTGTTCAGCAGTTGAATGTTGGCTCTTCATAATGATGCTTACAACTGGATTGGCAGGTGTCGCCTCAACTCGATAAAGAATTCAAATGCCAGTTAATATTGATATAGAAATAATATAACACAATACAATTGGCCAACCATCTTGAAACATAATTTTGAATGAGATGCATGTGCATATTTTCAAGAGATTCTGAAAAACAATATTTTATGATTTTTATAACTTCAGCCACATAAAACTTCAATTCCCATGAGGCCCCTCTTCATTATGGAATATTCTGAAGATATTTTGAACCATTTATATTTTCAAAACTATAACTAGCATTGTTCCAGACAATCTAAAAAATAATACATTGGCTCGCATCCTAGTAAACATTTACCATCAATGAAGTGATTGGTTTTCTAAAGGAAATTGAAGGTTCCATCTTCCAGCAATCTTCTGGCTCATGAGTTTTGTCCTTCAACAATGGCACGTACTTCCACATACAAACTAAGCCACTGGCAGTACCACAGCATAAAACACCTAAGGAAACATCAGAACACAATCATTGAACACTATCATACGGGTAGTAAGGCTTAAGTAGTAAGTATGAAACTGTTAACAATAAATCTCATATTAATGCCTGGCCACTCTAGCACATTTGTGTGGCATTTAGTGACTGGTGTGCATCATTATGCTGCACTTCACAAAGATTGTGTCCAACAGTAAATAATCAATGATAGCCAAGAAAGCAATCAGATTGGATTGGTATATATATTCTAATCTAAACAGAGCTCTGATCTGGCATCGAAACGAACTGAACAGTTAGTGATATTGTGGACTGGATCTGCTATAGCACAGGTTATAAGCTGATCGCTTTGAACTGGATCATTGGAGGGAGAGAAATTTTCAATATTTACATTTCCTTATAATTGGTTGCTGAGTAGACTGCGCAGCTGGTTGTAGACTCAACTGTTAACTTTCCACTGGACAATATACTTCAAAAGTGCATGGCATGGGAGTTCCGGTGAAACTATTTCCATTGTAAAAATATTTTTAAAAACTTGCTCATCCTTTACCTTTCAATGTCCAGAAATGATGAGGTTTTACTATGAAATATCAGATCTCAAGTCAGATGCAATAAACTTTGATTTTCATAAAACAGCATTTTAAGTTTCTCCACTTTGATCTGAGTTAAAGTGACATTTCTATTGATTTTAACTAAAACTTTGCTTCAACTAAAACAGAACCAGAATAAGCAATTTTCTCCAAGAGATAAAATTGAAGGTTCCCTTAAGATTCAGTACCTGTTTACATTAAAATTATAAGTGAAGCCAAATTCAATCATCAATCCAGCTTCTAATTAAGTCTAATTCTTTTCATCAATGCAACTCCCATTTAAGAAAGAACCCTTTTCATCAGTCCAGCTTTTTCAAGCAGCCATTTAATCAGATTTCATTTCATTAATGCAGCATCCATTTAATGAAGAATTCTTTTCATCAATCCAGTTTCAAAGTAAAACAGAATTCTTTTATCGATCCAATTTCCATTTAAGCAGAATTCTTTTTATCAGAACACCTTCTATTTTAAGCAGACATCTTTCCATCAACCCTGCCCCTAATTAAGCAAGATCCTTTTAATTAATCCATCATCTATTATTAAAGCAATAACTCTTTCAACAATCCAACGTCTACTTAAGGAAAGACTTCATTAATTCGACTTCTGTTTCACCAAGCATTATTTTCTTCAATAAAACATGCATAAATTGGCAGGATTTCCAGTCATTAATTCAACTTCTATTTAGGTAAAACATTTCTTTCATTAATCTACTTAAACAGCAAATGTCCATTAATCCAACTTCTATTTAAGCAAAGAATGTCCTGAATTACATAAGTTTCTTCTTACGTAAGAATTATTTCATCATTCAGCTTCTATTTAAGCAACAATTCTGCTCAAATACAAGCTGCTCAAATAAGTTGCCTCTGCTCGAGCAGAATTCTTTCAATTGATCCTGCCACTATTTCACATTGAGAGCCATGATATGTGCGAGAAAATCGCTTAAAGCATATACTTTACTAAACAACTGTTTAACCATGTTTGTCATGCAAACCATTTAAATCAAACATAGTTTTGCATTTAAATAATTAATAATACATAAATAATTGAAATAGTAAATATAATATTTCCATAAGGGTAACTCTACTCAGTCCCTTCTTCTCCACTTCCTCTCTGACATAATCTATCCAATGGATAGATCCTGGTTACCCTTCTTGCCTTATACGACTTGGTGGATTGTGATATCCTTTTGTGTAATCTCTCCATAACGTTGGGATTAGGGACCTTCCACTTCGCTGGATCACTTCCAATCTCTCGTAATGTTCTACTTGTGTTAACTTTCACTCATCTCAGGCGCCCTGCCCCTTTTGACCTCCCCAGGTATCCATTCTTTGGAAGTTTGGCCTCTTCATTACATTCTATTTACTGCACACATTGAGTCTCTACTTGCGTCTTGCTTTCTCACGAGCCATTCTTAGTCTGATGATTTTCAATCTCACATGCACTGCTTAGCCTTTCCAGGCTGCATCTGCAGTCTGAACATTGCCTCAAGTCACAGATGAACTAACTGCCCAGTGTCATTTTGTGTTATCTAATCGAATGCGACTAAACCCACAAAAAACTCAATTTGGCTCGGTACTAGTAGTAGAAGATGTACCATACAGGGCCATTCAACCTAACCATAGGTTAAAACCACCCCCTAATAGGTTAAACACTTTTTTTATCCTATAGTCTAGGTTAAAAATCACCAAAAACAACATCAACCTAACCATAGGTTAAAACCAACATCAACCAACAACCAGGAAAAAACGCCAGGAACTTTCCAATAGTTTCGACCTGGCATGCACAAACCTATAGGCATGGTCAAAAACTCCACCTATACTTTCTAGAAGTCAAAAGCCAAGGTAATTTCCAAAGTTTTTGTTAATGGGAAATTTCCAAAAGTTTCAACAAGTCAGCAGTTTCAACGAAACCTAAGCTCTAGGTAAAACGCCGGGAAATTTGGTTAAAACCATCGACAAAACCGCGCTAATGTAAAACCTCTTGGATATTAGGTTAAAACCGTGCACCAACTCGATAAAGGTCCGGGAATTTCACAACAGTTTCGATGATCCATTACACTCCAACACATATGATATTAGCCTATACCAACATCCTCAGTAGAAGGCCTGTTATAGACCTAATTATAACGTAAATTTACTATAGTATCGCATGTAGGCCTATATATTCTAGTGAAAAAAGTTAGATGTGCAGACGACGATGAGTGATACAACACACTATCACGGATCTGGTGAAGCGCTTTCACACGATGGCGTGAAAGAAGCCACATGGATTAATTCCAACAGGTTAGTTGATTATAAAAAATATTCTTGTATATATAAAATGAATGAAAATATTTTCTCAAAACAGCTTAAAGAATTGCAAATTCAATATAAAATGGAATACTCAGAGAAAACTGTTATTGCATTAAGAAAAATTGCCAAGCAGAGTGGCTTGGTTGGGTATACGAGACTGCGGAAAGCAGAGTTGATTGCTAAAATTGAAGCCTACAGCCCCCTTCACCTAATGTCAGTTTGCTTGACGCCCCCGTTACTGACATTAGTATCCCAACACTAGTTCCTATATCAGCCACAACAGTGCGAAAAGTATACGATAAAACTAAATCAGCGATTAATACATTCGCAAAGTGGATCGAAGGGTACATATCTGATGAGCCAAAAAGAAAGAGTTAGAAGCACTGAAAGCCAAAGTGAATTCTATATTCAGTAAAATTCATATGAAGACACGAAAAATTAGAGAGACGACTTCAGCTATCAAGGGCTTCACGAAACAATACACGGTAGAGGGGGCTAACAGTATTGATGCCACATCTGTTCTTGACGGCGTTCAAACACAGGCGGCAGACTTGTTGACTAAAAATCGACAGACTAAGGTCAACTTTGTCTTTACCTGCACAATGGAGCGCGTTGACATGAAGTCTGGAGAAGTAGATTCCACAGATTTTCCATTCGTTTCAAGGACTGAGGTGATTCTAGACTCCACCGATGTAAGTGAAATTTATAACAGCGCGAAAGATAAAATTATTGAGTCGATGGCTGCCTTCCAGATGCGTCGTAGTAACTGGAGACTCAGAGCGGTTCAAAAATTAGATATCAACACCGTTGTTTATAAACCGTTGAAAGGTAGTTCTTACATCCCACTACCGAAGGAGTTAGCGAGAAAAGAGGCTATAATCAATATGAAGAACAAAGATGAAGAATGCTTCAAGTGGTGTGTAACGAGAGCCTTAAACCTAGTTGAAAACCATCCAGAAAGAATTAATTAGACAGTCTGAGGAACTTAATTGGTCCGGTATCGAATTCCCAGTAGCAGCGGATGCTAATGTGATAAGTAAGTTTGAGAGAAATAATAATATTAGTATTAATGTTTTTGGTCATGAGAAAGATGTTAACCTATTCCCACTATATTTATCAAAGCACGAGAACGATAGGTGTGTAGATCTATTACTCATTTCTGATGGAGAAAAGAAACACTATTGTTGGATAAAGAATTTTAACAGACTGATGGTTGCCCGAACGAAAAAATCTCTTAATTTAATGCACTATTGAAAAAGATGCTTAATAGGATTCAGTAGTAGTGTTCCCAGCACGAGGCACAAAAGACAGAACTCCCAGAACCAGGGACTATGATAAAGTTTAAAAATTATTTTCGAAAAATGAGAGTTCCGTTTCTAGTGTATGCAGACTTTGAAAGTTTTATTAAACCTATAGACACTTGTCAACCAGATCCCAGCATGTCCTACACCAGCAAATATCAAAAACACGTTCCAAGTTCTTTCTGCTATTATATAAAATGTTTTGATGATGATCTATATTCACAAGCCCCCATAACGTTCACAGCAGAGAACGAAGACGATGATGTAGCACATATATTTATAGACAAGAGATGGAACGAACGAAATGGATGGTGATTTAAATATGAATGGTCACTCGATAAAAGGTCCACCGAGTGACATTCATCCACCAGTCATCACCAACCAAGCTGCGAGCTTTGGACAAGTCGAAGCCTTAGTCAACCAAGCGATAACGAATAATTCTACCAGCGATTACCTGAGGTCATTCGTGACAGCGGCTCCAACCATGACTTTTGATGTGACGATAATAAACGGTTTAACTTACGAAACTAGTGCTAGCGAATATTGCATGGCGGCTGGGTATAACTTTGAACCGTGGAAAGCGCTTCAAAATGCTTGTCATACCCCCGAATGTTGAATAGCCGATACAGTAACTGATGTTTGGTTACAGATTAAATATCCCGTTCCTTTGTCTATGTCAGGTTTCTGCATCAATGCTAGCACAGCATTAAACACATATACTACTAGATGGAAAGTTCAAGCGAGTAATGATGGAATAATATTTACAGATATTCTATGTCCTAAAACCGATATCCTCCATGCAAGAGTTTTGAACAAATTTACATTTCCAGCATCGTCTAATTACGTTTAATGGCGATTTCATATTATATCCACGAGCGATGGGGCGGAATGTACGGGTATTGGGTTGTTACAGTTCCGAATTCCAAAATAACAAAGCCTTCAATGCGTTCAAAGACGAAGGTGAATGGGTGTCTAACGTCAAGAGTCACTTTTCTTTAACTATCAAGTGTCCAACAGCTGTAAGAATCTGGAAGATTGGGTTGAAGAGAAGGAATAAATCCTCCGAAAGGAGTTTTGAATGGAGGATAGAAGGAGCCAACAACTCAGGAAGTGGGAATATTTTATACACTCCACCCAATCCTACATACTTAGGAAATGTTTATCAAGAATTTTTAATCGATTCCGTAGGGAAAATATACGTCTTACATGTTGTATTGTAGACAAGCTGAATCAGAGAAGCCAGGATTAAGTGTGATGCAGTTATTCGTGTACGATGATTAAAATAAGAAATTATTTTCATATTTTAGCTTAAAGAAAATTCTATATATAAAAGGAAAATGATTGTCACACACGAAACGTTTAATCCAGATAAAATGATCTTTAAAGTGGCGAATAAGACGAACAACTTTGGTCAACGAATTTAAATTAAATATAAATACCCGAACGGTGATGAAGGCGATTTTCATATCCAAACTCCAGCATTAAAAAGTTGTGGTATATCACCAGATTATGGTTTTGGTAAAACCGATGGTCCTATTGTTGGTTATAGTATACCAGTAATGATGTATGATAGGTCAACTGATGAAGAATTGGTGACTATCGGCTTGTTTAAAAGTATTTTAGAACGCATTCAAGAGTTTCTGCTCGATCCTAATACAAAGGAGGCCTCGAATAAGAAATACGAAGATTCGCAAGTTAGACAAATGTCTATCTTTTATCAAATAAAGGAAGACGAACCGCTAAAGATGTACCCGAAATTTTTAACTGCGTATGGATCAGCAGATATAACAACCGGATTTTATGATACAGACGATAATCCAATCGGCCCTCTAACGTTAATATCCACTCCATGCAGTGTCGTGTTAGATTTAACATGTAGTTTATTCATTGGAAATAATCCATCAGTTCAATTAAGAGTAGAAGATGCTGTACTAGTAGAAAGAACTGAAGTGCGAAAGCGAATGCGCCGCTTGTTTGTTGAGTAGTTAAATAGTGGTTGTTAATTTTCAATTATTATTCTCATTGAAAATTTAAATTACAAGTTCAACAACTTCGTTTTCTCCAGATACCACGATACGCGACGTGATGTATCCCGGGTCCGTTTCTATCCCCCTTTTCATGAAAGTAAATGTCTTGTTCTCTTTATTCGTTTCCAACTTGTCATGCAATGACCCCTCGTATACGCTCATGTAATATTCCACCTCATCCGACGCTACTACCATAATTAGGTAAAAATATATTACTGTGCCATATAAATATTGCTTCGTTTTAACAGCAAAAACTACGTCTTCTTCCGAAGTTTCAAAATCTAAAAATTTACGAGTTTCCATTTTAAGTAGCTGGATAAAACTTTATGTTAGTATGTTAATCTCATATCGATTTCTCCAGACTTCACCATTATAAGCCATCAGCGTGTTCATACTGGTTTTTAAAGTCATACTCGCCTTATACAACGATGAGTACGTGACGGCTTCGTTAGTGTCTTTGTCTAGGATTTCAACGCTTATAGGATTATTTCTAATAGTTTTTAAATACTCGTACTTGGGTAATGCTTGCCTTTTCTCCTTCAGTGGTTCAGGCAATTCTGATTCCGGTAAAACACCCTTCTCAACGAGTATTCTTAACATTTCTGGTTTGTTCATATAACTAGACTTTATTCCATGCTCCTTCATTAACGATTTCAGTTGTGAGAGTTTCATGTTCTTTTTATAATAGAAAATATTTTCTTTAATGTACTACGTTCATCTTCTGACCGTCTGATTGGAAATTTAACAATTTATCCGAAATGACGACTGCATAAGCTTCCGTTCCAGCAGGGATCGCTGCATTGAAAGTAGCCTTAATCTGGATGTCTACGACAGACGACTAGCCGTTCAGATTGCTTACTCACATCAAAAACGAAAAGCGGGTATAAGTCTTTGTAATCAGCCGGCGTAATGTTGCTCTGAGTTACCAACTAGTCCATTCCGTAGAATTTTTCGCTAAAGGTCGCCGCGTCTCTGTAAGCTCTAGAAAATTGCTGAATCGGGAATGAGACGTTGTAGTCGACCGCTGGATATCTTTCCTGGTTCATCATCACATACATGTTCTTGATATCGCAATGATCGAAAATTGATGGATTAGCCTCTTGATTGCCGCCTCGATTCGTTTGAAATCCAACTATGATGTACTTGGGTTTTTCTGGCGCTGTCTTTACACTAAGCCGCCAACAAAACGTAGTAGATACAGGAACCGTTATAGTATCGCAAAGATGGGCTCGATAGACTACTGGTAACATTGCCTTTGCTTCGATCGTTTTATACAGCTGCACTCTTTCCATGTCAGACGCAATCACGTGCGGCATAAACAAAAAAGTTTTACTGAGGTTGACTTTGCCGGCCGTTACCGCATGTGCCCTAAAAATAGCATCGCTGTCAGGTTTGCGAACGAGAGTTAAAGTCTGCTTCATACCGTAGACTACCTTATCGTAATCCTCACAGAATCCAAAAATGTGCTTCAGAGGTACGATGAAGCTAAATGTACCCTTTGCAGTTGGTTTCCGACTGAGTCTGATCGCGAATCCCGTGTTATCGTTTATAACAGCAGTGGCGGCTGTGTCCTTAGTCCATAATTGGTTAAGTCCCTGAGCAAGAGCAAAGTCGTTGGGATATTTCAATAGAGATAGCATAGTTGTCGCTTGTCCAGGATGAAACACGCTTTCTATTTCTTGATCAGACAAGGAATACGACATGCATCAGCCCGTAGTTAACTAAAGCTTCAGCGTCAGCATCAACGTAAAAGGTTCCATCCGCTTTAGTCAGTCTGCCTTTGAAAAGCAGGTATGACTCGGAGGGATGGCTGAACAGATCTTGAAGCTCGATATTTAGGCGAATTTCCCCAGTGTTAAGATTCGTCCCAGTCACTGGTTCATATTCATGAAGTTCATATCTCTCAATTCCCTCGTCGATAACAGTATTTTCAGTAAATCTTAGAATATCTGACTGCATTTTTTAAAATAACAAGATTTTATTTTTGGCAAACTTCATTCCAGATCCACGCACCACATCTCGGATCGATATGGCACCGCCGTTACCAGACAGTAAATTATTTATATTCACCGAATGGTGGAGAGATATTAAATTTTGTTACATTTCCTTACTCCTTTGACTAAGTATCGTGTTTCCATGGGGAGTTAACACATCCTCGCTCCGTTGTGGTGCAAACATTTTTGCCGCTGCTTTATCAACCAATCGCTTTCCGGCATTAATAGCAACAGTCTTACCTACATCTATGGCCTTTTTCCCAATCTCCGTTGCAGCTTCTTTGCAGCATTCGAGAATACCATTCTTTTGAAAAATCCTGATATCGTGTCAAATATCCCAGCGCCTCCTACGACGTATCTTTTGGCAAATCTTCTCTTAGTTATAACAATCATTTTATAATTGTATCATTAAATTTTTATAGTCTAACGCATTCATCTTATTTTGTCGAAGTAACTCATCGCAGATACCTACTATCTCGTTTCTTAATCCTGTATTTCCCGCTCTGAAGCCATTCGTAGAATTAACATATCCACTAACGCATTAGGCTCTTGTGGGAGAACTACGACTCCCTAACCCGTCGAGAACCTCCCTTCCGCATCGAAGCAATGGCTTAATGATTATACTATATTTTAAGCCTCTAGACGATTTGGGCTCATTCGGATTATTAGGTACATACAAGGCGCCCGTCGATTCAAGAATTTTCAAGTACACGTCCAGATCGTTTTGACTGTATATCGACCCATAGCCCTGAAGTTCCCTTGTATGTGGTATTACCAATAGATATATCGTCTCCTTCGATTGAAATTGGATAGTTTCCGATGAAAAAACCCCATCTCTAGAGTGTATTCCGAAGGTCGTGTCCGTCAACTTTTTATTCGCAGCGTATTCTTTTAAATATTTTGTAGCAATATCACCTAATTTCAAGGGTCTAATATCTGAAACGGGATCGTCCGCAAACACGTCTATTGAGGGATATTGTGGGAATTGAATCGCTTTCAACGATGTCGATAGCGATGCCGGCAATGCTCGAAGAGCTGTAGAAGTCGCCGTAGTACTTTTACTCAATCGCGCCTAAGTTTTTAGATAGTCCAGACTGCGAGTCGATGATTGGTTTGTACGTCTTTATCAATCCCCGCTGGAGAAATATGTCTCCTATTTTCTCAGATAACGAGTCTTGTCTAATATTTTGCTTCATCTTAAGAAAATTCTCAACGATCAAATCACGTTTGGCTGGGTCCTGAATTTTTAGAAACGACCTTTTTAAGTTGGAAACATAATATTTAAACGTAAAAACGCAAATAAACGTTCGTTTTGCCTAAGTGTTTCGTCGCTTCATCTATGTTGAAATTGGTTTTACTCCTAACCTCTTTCTTCATCTGATTAAACTTCTCGAATTCACTTAGAATAACAGAATATTCCGAGTCTGAGATATTATTATCATCTAGAGCTTTTGAAACAAGGTCGCTGATCGAATTGAGTTTCCCTTCAGCTATAGTCCTCATCTTCGCATATTTTTCTTGCCGCAGCGATAATATTCGGCGGACTTGGGTAGATATCAGAGATAGTGCTCTCCAGCTTCGGCGGATAAAGATACGAGGATGGCAGCGGCGGGTGCAGCTACGACCGAACTTAGAAAAGTTACACCTAATACGCTGAGTCCCGAAGATGTAAGAGTTAACAAACTTCCCAACGCTTCGACTACTTTAACACTCTTTTGATATTTTTTACAGATTACGTCTCTCTTTTCACGTTCTCGTAAGATTTTCTGTTGAATTTCAGATGTTTTCTGAAGGCGATAGGCGTCTGCTTTGTTCAATTCCATTTTATAATGTTAGAGAATATTTCTTAAAATGGATTCCTTCGTTTATGGTGACTGTCCCAAGGTCTCTAAAATTCTTAATTTCGAGTAAAATTTCTTTCGCGAATCCAGTAACGGTATCGCTTAGCAGGCGACAACCCGCTTCTATAAATTCTGGATGGAGAGAAACTTTACACGATCCTTTCGTCATTCGGACACCTAAGCCTAACGGTAAAACAACCGTCTCTTGTGAATGAATAGCTATCGCTTCTTGAGCAAAAAACTCCCACCTTAGACCGCCCATTTGTCTTTGCTATACTTGACATCCCACATGCCTTCACACGCATTCCACCTGACGGATCTCGGTTGAGTTCTTACTTCTGGAACAAATTTGGGTTTCGTCCACCCCATTTTATGAATTGGAAATAGAGACATTTTATATATATATACAATATTTTATATAGCAACAATCCGAGAAGCGGAATGTTTTTAAATGGCGAATCTGGTTCTAGTATAAGTCCTTCCCCATTTACGAACAAATTACCTCTTTTCAGATATAGACCTTCTCCTACACCGTTTAATCTAGATCCTTGGTATGGCTTCATATATAAGACCTGACCCTGTTGCACTATCTTGAAGTTTTTACCTCTAGTAATGAGATATATAGCCCCACCCGTTCTGGTGACTTTAGAACCAGCCGCTGCACCTATTCCAGTTAATGCACCCGTTGCTAAGCTCGGTAATACGCTAGATAGTAGGAATTTGCCAGCAGTTGCAAGAAACGGTAATATAGCGCCGATAAAGCCGCCTTCGACCTTAGCGTTATGTATCAATTGTGTTTTACTCATTTTTATAGTCCCACCTTTCCGATCCTGATACGCTTTAGCTAGTTTATTGAGTTGTGCTTGGGTAAGAGCTAACACATGCTCTCCGTTTAAATCGCTGTGCTTTCATCCAATACTAACACCTGTTCCCGCTTGTAGCGATCTTTTAATTTGATCTTTTAGTCCTTCTGAAATATTGACTTTGACGTTCGTGTATCGACTAATTTTATATAGAACTTGAGAAATTTGTAAGCTTCTCTTATATGAAACCGTATCGATAATTCCTCGCCTCGTAGATTAATTAGCTTACCATTCTGATCTGTAAGAGTTGAAATTGTTGAAATCGCGGATAGGGTGATTGGAAGATAGATCAAATTCCTCGGCGTTTCAATAATCTTGTAACCGGGCCCTACGTTCGGGAAAAAAGAATAGATAATGTTATCTGCATGTCCGTTGCTATAGGATGCTCTAATGATATCGCTCGTAACCCTCAGATTGCTAACTCTCATTATGTCCACTATATTTCTCGATTCGTGGTATCCCTTGAAAAATCGTCGTTTCGTGAAACCTAGGACTCTTCCGATAGAGTTACCCACCTGAAAATTAACCCCGTATTTCTCCGCTATATACACAACCGTCTTTAACGTATTGCTGTTAGCTTCTATCTTAATAATTATATTCTCCGTTAGCCACATCATAATGCCCCCTTTTCTTTCATTATTCTCTGCACGTATTCGTTAATATCTGTAATTTCATAGCAGCCTTCGGGGATGGTTATAGTTTCCCACGTTGGTTCACCGTTCTTATGAGTCATCGTCGAATATGAAAAGTCGTTGTTAGTCGCGTCAATGTTTGGGAATGAATAATATGTTTCCAGATTGACAAGAGCTATTTCATACTTTTTATCTTTATCAAACTGTATCAGCGGGTTGAACCACGTCATTATTCTTGAAGTCTTGGCACTTAATAATATGTGAAACGATGACTTTGGCTCCGTGTAACGAGCAATCCCTTCGGTATTGTCTGCAATCTTTTATAGAATCGATTCCAATTTTAAATTAGCAAAAGATATTTTTATAATGGAATGTAGAATTCATCGAAACCGCATCTATACTTTCCGTTATTCTTATTACTAGTCTGGTCTATTAATACAAATCCGTGAGGTTGCTTCCACGCTGTTTTGCATAGCTTTCTAAACTCCTCCTTAGGCATGTCTGTACTCACGTAGATGTGATTAATATTTTTCCCGTCTTGAGGAAACAAACAGATAAAGTTCGCATTCTCTCTAATTGTCTGTCTAGGGAGTTTGAAATAATTCTGTGCTAGATAGAGACAGTCAACGTTACTATGCCTCCCTCGGATGTAATAAATCTCGCATTTATTCTGCTTTTCTAACTGTGAATCGTCGAAAATCATTAAGTTCTTCTTGTCACTGGTCAAGGCACTCGTGTCTGGCACGTCTTCTGCTGATTCAAAGAACTGGGGAGAAATATCAGATTTTTTATTCAAGTGTTTAGCCATTTCCTCAATTACAACCTCTGATGAATAATTTTGTCTCATGATCTCGTCTTGAATATAAAATAACCCGATGATGGATTCTTTAGGTAGTTTTTCTTCAAATGCTTTTTTCAGAATTTTATACTCTGGTTGAAAGAGAGACCCTCCGAATATTTGCAGATTGTCGTAATCTAACCATCCGGGTCCTAGAAGTAGGTTCAACAGTAAAGTAGTCTTACCGCATCCAGACTTTCCTATGATCAACCCTCTTATACTTCTAGGTAAAAGAGGGTTATTGAATCTATTAGATAATATGTCGTTCCACGATAAAAAATTTTTTACTTCCATTTTAAATATATCTAATTGTATTTAAAATGTATTGCGTAAAGTGTAAAACTCATACTGAAACAAAAAATATTCAAAATGTTGTAACGAAGAATGGAAGGTCAATGCTTAGAGGCACGTGTGATGTTTGTGGAAAAACAAAGACACAATTCTTGAAGGCTGTAGAAGGTGGGGATCTAGTTGGATCTCTAAATTCAGTAACTAGTGGTATTAAATTACCGTGGACTAAATTTCCAGGTGAGATGCACTTGCCGGGACATCAGTTTACAGGACCAGGAACTAGCCTAGATTTGAGATTGAATCCTGATGGAACTCCTAAAGATTGGTCTAAACCCGTTGATAGAGTCGATAACGCTGCATATTATCATGATTTAGCTTACAACCAGCACACAGATACGGCTTCTAGGAATGTCGCCGATAGAGCAATGATTAATGAATTGAATAATATACCTAATCCTAGCTTACGGGAGAGACTAGAGAGGGCTATAGTCAAACCTATATTATCTACTAAAGCTAGTCTCGGGTTAGGTTTAAAAAAAGCTTAAAATTAGAACCCGATCTGAAATGGACCGAACAACTCGTGGATAAATTACATAAACCACTAGTATGACGTTTAAAAAAAGAAAAGTGTACGTTAGTGGGATAGATGAAATATGGGCCGATGATTTAGTCGATATGCAGGCTTCAAAAGACAACTCAAGAGATATTTAGAATTGAAAAGGTAATCAGAAAACGAGGGAAGAAATCTTTAGTGAAATGGCTTGGTTATCCTGAGTCCTTTAATTCTTGGATTGATACTGAAGACTTGGTAATCACGTGATGCCTCATCGTCGAAACTGCTGACTCGCTGAAACTTTTGGAAATTTCCCATTAACGAAAACTTTGGAAATTACCTTGGCTTTTGACTTATAGGGAGTATAGGTGGAGTTTTTGACCATGCCTATAGGTTTGTGCACGCCAGATCGAAACTATTGGAAAGTTGCTGGCGTTTTTTCCTGGTTATTGGTTGATGTTGGTTTTAACCTATGGCTAGGTTGATGTTGCTTTTGGTGATTTTTCCTGGTTATTGGTTGATGTTGGTTTTAACCTATGGTTAGGTTGAATGGCCCCGTATGGTACATCTTCTACTACTGGTACTTGCTAGCAGTAGAACAAGGTGGACTTGGAGTCGCTTACTTCTAAATTCCCTTCCTTTGTCTTTTCCATCTTTTTCCGAGATCTGAGTCGTTCTGAACCAAGTAAATCTAGAATATTTCCCCAAACATCTACCCCGGACATGTTACATGGCCAGCTCTGGTTACCGATCCTTTCGGTAAACCTCCAAAAGCGAATTTTTGGTTTCACATGCTCGCACTGCCATCAGACAGGATAGGGTTTCTCAAAACGCAGTGTTGTATGCAAGACTTGAAACTTCAAGACCAAGACGAGACCGAGACAGTGAGGTACCAAGACCGAGACACTAAATTCAAGACAGTACGAGACAGTAAAATACAAGTGATCCTATGTAAAATGTTGTAAAATACTAATGCATCAGTTTTCGGGAATAAGGTTCATTTGTAATTTCAATTTGAAACTTATAGTGTATATAGTACCAATTCCTGAGAACATTTTTTATATTGTTGTGTTTTATCTTTTTCGATATCTCTTCGTCGACCTATCTTCTGAATAGTATAAAGAAAGCCATTTTAGACACGTCTGAAATTTTCTAGACGATTTTAAACAAGCAAATTCGATAATAAATACCAAACGAAATGAAAAAGTTGCGCATATCCTTACTCACCCTGAGAAACTCGAAGTTGTTCCGATCGTTTCGGTTACGTTGGTTTTACATCAATGACCAACGGCACGGCATAGGCTAACTATTGTTTGTCAATAACTTCAAATTGCGTAAAAGGAAACTTCACAATTTCAGGTTCTCTCTCAGACATTATTCCATTTTAAGACAATTTAATTATATTCAGTATTATGTGACTCGTGCTTTAACCAGAATTACCGTTTCTCGTAGATTCCAGTTTCTGTTTCTAGCACAAGATTTTAAGACAGTTAACGCGAAACTGATCGAGACTGCTTGTTAGAGACAGAACAAGACTTTCACTTCAAGATAGTTTCTATAAATTCAAGACACTACCTCGAGACCGAGACCAAGACAGCAGGCTTCCGAGACCGAGACACTAAAAAACTTTCTCTAGACGTCTCGAGACCGAGACACTGTCTCGAGACCATACAACTCTGCAGGTCCCTCTGTTTGGAATAGCCTCCCCTCTGAGCTGCATTCTCTAACACAGGACCTATCAAACTCTTTCAATAAACTTCTAAAAACTTACTTCTTGATCTGGAGTAACTCTGAATAGTTATCTTGAAGTGACACTATGTAAAATACCTAGACAGATAGGTAGATTTAATTTTATCATAAATTTTTGTGCAATCTAGATTATGAAAGAGGGGAGGTCCAGGGAAAATGTTTGGGGAAAATGTCCAGGGGTTAATCTTTGAAGAAATATTCTAGACCCATTGTCATGTGGTTGGCACATTTCATAGGTACCTTAAATGCACTCCACTAAATGTTCTGATGCAAAAGTACATACAAACATAAACACAATAGTTTCTGACTGACTGTCTACAAAAACAAATATCAAGTAACCTTTGGCAACAGAGTAAGCCAAGCAAATCACCAACTCGGTCTGAGAGTGGCGCAAGTAGGAGCTGTCAATGGTGAGCAAATAGTTTTCATGACTGCGAAGATCCAAAACTCTGAAAAATCAACAAAATAAACCTATTCGCACATCTTCTTCACAACTTTGCAACCTGGCTAGGACGGCTATATTCTGATTCTAAATTTAACTGAATAGCACTGGTAACTAAGGCTTTCAAAAAATTTTAAAATGACAACTGGGGTACCCGTTGACTCGTGCAGTCGGGTACCCGGGTACCCGACCGTGCAGATATTTTGTTACGAAATGTAGAAAATTGCTCATTTTTAAGGAATGTCGGGCCCCCGAGAATCGATTTCATTGCCTGATCGGTCAGCCAATATGACCCACAGTATATTTCTGCCATATGATTCGTGTAAAGTCATGCATTTTTACAGAATGTCTTTACCCGAGATCCTATTTTCATTGCCTGGGCACTCAGCCAATATGACCAAGGGAATATTTCTGGCATATGTTCAGGTAAAATAACGCATCTTAACGGTATTTTGGGTACCCGATAATCGATTTCATTACCCAGTAGTTCAGTACCCAGGTAGTCAGCTTTGGTCGGGTACCCGTTGATAGCCTTACTGGCAACCTCCATCAGACATGAGCCTTACTTCTTGGCACTGCATCAGCAAACATCAGAGGTTCTGTGTTTCCACCTAAACTCAGCAAGGTTGATGATCATTGCACCGTGCTACTGCACTTCAAAATGAGTTCAATGTGTATTTGCTGGACTGTCCGGAAACCGTCACCCACTGCACTGGAACTGTTCAGCATATACACATCTTCTACGTAACTTAATCGTTTATATAAAGCAATCTGTTGCAACACTTTTGTGTAGCATTCAAAATGTTCTATTTTAAGTGATTGATACATAGATCTACAGAAACATATCCAGGAGATTTCAAGTCACTTTAACTTAGTTCTAGAAATTCCTTGAAATTGGTGACCTGCTTTAAATGAGTAAAACAGAAGCTTCAAAATGACAACAACATTCCTAACAGCTAATAATCCACAAGTTTTATAAATGCAGCTTAGTATATTAGATAATTATTAGTCACTGCCCACTCACTGAAAGTAGACACCTGTGCAGTTTCTCATTATCATGTTTTGGCCATTTAAATAGTTAAAAGTTAAAAATATTTTATTCAATAATTCAATAATTGTTTCAAATAAACCTTTAACAATCTAAACGAATATTAAAAATTTAAGCCATATTAGTAATTATTGCAGGCACAAACATTTATTTTTGCTAAGTTTTCATTACGCGAAACGGCAAAAGTGAAGAAAGTCTAAAATTTTAGTTTTTCCTGCAGATTGTACTTGCTGGGCCAGAGCTGCCACTACTATTTGGTTTCTATGCTGATCCGGCAAACAGTGCATCCAAATACTCGGATTCGATACTCGGTGGAAATTGTCTACTCAGATATGCCAAGATGTAGACGTATAGTGGAAAAAAGCATATGCATTGAGCATCGATGATTCACAGGCTAAAACATATTTGCAATACAATGCAATAAAAAAACTAAAACTATCACAATACTTGCTCATACTTTTTCAAATGATAAAAAAAGTATCAGCAATACCAAGTTACTGCAATACTTAATCACAATGCTAAAATAGCCATCGAATAGCAAGGATTTCAAGACTACAAAAATTAAAAAATGACACAAGACAATAACTATTTAGGTATCCAAATAGCTCTGCTAGACAAAGCTATACAACAAAGACCTTGATGGTTTGTACATGTGGAGAGAAAGAATGCTAGTGAGCAGAATCCATCACAATGCATTATATGCCAACCATCACTATATGCTGGATACCAGGTGAAAATATATCATCACTTGAACTGACACCAAGGGAGAAGTGGACTCAACAAATGACTGAGGTCAACGAAGGTCATTCATTTGCACCTACCATCACCAGAAGGCTAGCATCAGGAACTGATGATGATGATGATGAACAAGACCAATAAATGCTTCTGGAAGAGAAATTGGAAATTCATAACCATCATTACTACAATTCCCTGGATTCATGCTGTATATGACAGCACAGTACAGGGTTTATGGTGCAATACAAATATAGTAGCTGGATCATTTAGTCTATGAAACATTCAACATATTATGCTGCTATAGTTTGCAGTCAGGGTAACTGTTGCCAGTTGATTTGATGCCAAACCCTAGAACATCAGACTGTCTCATCCTATAACTGTCTCACTAGTTTTATATTGATACTGCTATCTTCTCAAAAAAGAATATACTTACTTACTCATCTTCATTGATAATTGCTAATTTACTAACACCAGCACACTGATCAGTATGTCATAAAGAACTAGTCAGTGGTTACTTAATACATGTCAAAAGCAAGCAGGTCATGCATACTACTAGAGCTGCTACTTAACGTTACATCTGTAGTAATGGCGAACTTTAGTTTACCATTACTGCACTACAAAGAACCTCATTTTGCTCCACAGAAGTTTAAGCTGTGCTTATTATTCTGCAAGAAATGCACATAATAAATCCCAATACATTGTGAAGACTCTTTTATAAAAGTACCTGACATTGCTCTCTCCAGCACAATATGCAAGCAGACCATTTCCAAGTAAAATCAAATCAGGATCATCTGCTTTCCCAGATAACTTTACCTGAAAGTACCAAGACATTGAAAAACGTACTGAAAATCAGTTAAACAATTCTGTCATAATTTCTTTTCAGAAATTGAGTAAATTCAGAGCCCAAGTAGTAGAAGAAGAATAGTGTAGCAATGGCCACAGTTGATAAAGTAAATGTTCAATGAATTAGCTGACTTTAGACTCTTAAAATGTATATCTTATTATGAGCGAAAGATTGATTTACATAGCAGCCTTATGACAAAGTGCCAAATAGACATTACATTTCATGCAAATGGTTACAGCCTTAGTGCTATTATATCGGTCTATATGGGCTTCATGATGGAATTTGCATGTCATTGAGCCGAGCCTTCTCGGTTGTGGGCCCCTCCATTTGGAATGGACTTCCGCTAGCGCTGTGCATGCTCCCTAGGAACAATCTGCCAGCCTTCTATCCTATCCTCAAGTCATTTCTGTTTGGCCACAGCCTGGCTGAGAGCGCCTCTGAGTAGGTCTCTTGAAGTGGCGCAACATAAATTTTCGAAATGAAGGAATGAATGGAGTACATGACTTTCTGTTCAATTTCGACCATCATTTCACTGATAATTTCACCGATAACGGATGAAAATCTTCCAGCAATCAAGGTATGGCCAAATCTGACTGCCAAACTGTTAGATTCTGCCTTGCAATGGAACTTAGTAATGGAAGATTCTGTGCCCGGATTAACACTTTGGACATAGATGACAGGCCAGTCCTTCATCATACAGCTAGACAAATTTTTATACACACTTAGATTACATCTGAAATGACTTTTAGATACCTTTGTTGTTTCCGATAGGTTGCCATTCAAATCTGTATTATGGACTGTCATTACCATCTTTGTTGTCAAGGTGATTAGACATTCCCACTCATCGCAAAACAAAAGTTTCTTCACTTGACCATCTGTTGCAAACTGGTGAACTGCATATCCAACATCAGGCAGAGAGAACACATTTCCTTAAGAAAATAATAATAACAGAGAGTTTTAGACCATGTACAAGTTTATAACTGCTTTACAGATTGAGCCAAATTGATGCCATTTATCCAGTAAATGATGCAAAACTGAAGCGGGCAAATACAAAACTTAGAAAATTATATACCATTTATTTTTCAGATAAGCATAAAATATTTGAAACAAGGTGCCTGTGGTCGATTATAGCAGAAACACATTTAAGTGAAGGGTCTACTTCTTTAGGTGTCAGATCTCAAGTTCAGGTAACGGAAAAGAAATTGTGAGAAGTCACATCTCAGATCCACCGGGATTTTAACCACTGCAAGCGCATGTCAGTGTACTTCGTGTCTACTTGCAGGTTGTAAACGTGTCTACTTGCAGGTTGTAAACTACGAGATACACACCTACACAGACATGTTACTGAAGGCTTACACAGACTAAGCTGATGAAAGACTGGAACATGAATTAGCCCTGAAAAACGAGTTAAAATGATTCCCACCATATGTGTTAGAAGACTTGTAAAGGCTGCCAGAAACTTCCATTTAAAAAAATGCATTTTAGAATGGAAATGATCTAAAGGATACAATTAAGGTTCTGTGTTCTCTGTTTTGATTTACCATACAGATGTGCATAAATTGTTTGCCCAATAGCATACACGTACATATATAAAACACCCGAAAATAGGGTTTATTTTAAAGAAAAAACAGACAATTAAAAGTTCTTTGATCCAGTCCCTGCTCTGGGTGAGCAATTTAAGCACCCTGTGCCCTATGGTTGTAACTATGATCTTAGCTTAACATGGTATTCGCCATATTAAGCAGCATTTCATATAGATCTCAAACCCGGCTGTGTCGGACTGTAAAGGTCCAACGTAATCACAAACACCGATGAAGATCACTCATCCCTTGTCATTACTGCATAGAGATTAGAAATTGAGAAGTGTAACTTACAGGTAACCTATTCTATCCATTCTCATGTCAATTGTCTTGCTTACTTGTTCAACTATATGGTAAACAGTTGCACCACAGCTTTTCCAGTTCACTGAAAATGCACAAGCATTTGAAAATGATTCAAGAAAAATAGCTTATATGCCAACCATTTTCATGATCTTTGGTTGCAATGAAGAGAGTTCCCTGCTTAGTGCTGGAGACTGGAGTCATTGAGAGGCAACTATTCTTTCTCAACTGCAACAGATCACCTGAAGTCATCATGTCATCTCTGGCAGGCACTGCATCACTTGAAATACAGAAACAATATCTACAGAGAACATGCATAACAGACCGTTTGTGTTCAGAAATTACCTCATTAAAATTGCTAATCCACCGCAGACTGCTCTCCTGGATTACGACTAAGATTTGGAGTGAAATCAGTCTATCTTTACACATTGGACCCCGGTGCAATAGAAGTTATTAATTACAAGTACATGAGAGTAGGACTACCAGTTCAAGAAGTTACTTGTCTGGCAAAGTGTCTGATGAAATCAACCTGATGACACATAAATTGTACAACTTAACCAATCACAATAACTACAATCAAAGATTCAATCTACCTGGTTCATCGCAAAGCCTCTCTTCTCCAGTAATTTCTCTTTCTTTTTATTTTTCAGTTGATTGTCAAACTATCTTTAACTCTATTGGGTTAACAAATCAGTGTCGTCTATTGTGTACCTTTCTGTGAAGTGTTGCCATTTCCACGACATGTTGCCAGACATTTCCAATTGAGGAGGATCTGGTCCATTCCATGTGTAGCCAAAACATTTATGGGTGCACAGTTCAAACTCCTTCAGTCACATCAAAATGCAGCTAAAATGTCAAACAATCTATTCCATACATTCCTTCTACAGCTCTGGCCTGGTACATGCTCTGCTTCACAGTCTCTTCAGTTGGATCATCTGCCACAATGGGATGTGGATTACATGCTGAACCTCCATTCTCTCTGTAATCATACTTCATACATTTTACCTGAAATGCACTCTATCGACACTACTGCTGAAAGCCATCCAGCTTTACCTCTACATCCCTAGTCAGAATCCTGGTAATCCTAAGTAGGAAGAATACATTCCACAATCTTTTCTTTATCATTCATCATCAGCACATAGGTCACTATAGAGCTGTACCGATATCACTTTTTGCCGATTATGCCGATACCAATTATTGCCGATTATTCCTTTGCCGATACCCGATTATTTAGCCAATTATTTAGCCGATTATTTAGCTGATTATTTCATTGTGTTTCCCAAGATGTCCGGTTGGAAAATATAGACCTACTGCTACTGCCTATTGTTGTGATACAAGCAAACACTTGCTCCATAGGAGACGTATGCATGTAGTTGGGGACTAATCCTAGGCAGGCAATACAGATAAGACACACCGCCCGCCGTCGAACTGTGCCCAGGGTAATTAAAGGCTAAAGAACGGCTGGCCTATTCACAGCCACCCATCTAGTCTCAGCCTCTCAGGCGACTGACATGTGTGGGGAGATCTGATTGGCAGCTAGCATGTATTCATTAGGCATGCCTCCACAATGTACATTCATCGGTTTCTTTGTGGGATTGGCCAACCCATTCCTTGGCTTAAATTGGCCAGCCATGCCTTGGCCCTTAAGCAAGCACTATGACTCACTCTGCACAAGACTTATGTTGACACGTTCTCAGTCTATACTAGCACAGTGGGTGGTCTCACCAATGGTCTGAAGAAGCCATTGGCTCGACGACACGATATGGGAATGGAACGAAATGCCGTCCTTCACAGACCCAGTGATGCTGCTGTCGTCATTTTGCTTTTTTAGACTGAAAATAATATTATTAAATAAAAAAATTAATTTTTAATATTGGCGCCAATTATCTTGCCGATATCCGATATTGCCAATATCTCTATAATCGGCCCGATTAATCACCCTTCTAACACATTCTGTCCTTTTTCTCCTGACTTAAACATCCATTTAACAGCCCTCGATAACTCCTCTGACATGAAGCAGTCCTAGTAAATAAGCTGGTGCCCTACACTTCTAAGTAGTACTTTGGAAATTTCAAGATTAGGACTGCAACTATGCAAACATGTTTCTATTTTAAACATTTAAAAATGTAAAAAACCTCACGTTTTCTAAATCGCTTGACAAATATGATCTTGAAATTGATCCATAAATCATGTTTTTCACAACAGTCAGTAATTTCAAATATCTATTGTTTTTGACAAATGAATCTCATATTTTTAGTGGCAATTTCTTACTCTTCTGCCTACTTAACACACTTACTTACTTACCTATGTGTTGTAATGACCGATGAGCTTAATATTCCGCCAATAATTGGGTAATAGCCCAACCATCAATATGACTTTGCAATTTTGCATAACCTTTCAACTCAGTATTTCTTGAGGTATAAGAAGTCATCGAAGTTCATAGAATTTAGTGGCAGTCAACATAACAGATAGCAATGGAATTGGTCATGTCATGTCATATCATCATCGTGGCTTCACGGCGGTTGACTACATGAATGGGAAAGTGATGTCCAATGCTTTCTGTCTCTTACGATGTTCATTAAGCTTGTGCCTTTTAAACCAGTCCACGCCATGACATTGTCAAGCAGCAGATTCTGGGTCTTCCACGACTTCGACTTCCTTCCACTATACACAACATCACACTATTCTCAATACTGTCTTTAGGCTGTCTCACGATGTGCCCGAAGTACCGCAGTTTTCTGGATTTGATGTGGCCCAACAGTTTGCTGTCAACTTTCACCATTTGATACACTTGTTCGGTTGTCACCATTGTTGTCCATGGAATTGAGCAGTTTCCTCATGCACTTGTTCTCAAATGCTTGTATACGTTTCTCTTCTTCTTTCTTTATTGTCCACGCCTATTCTATTCTATTCTATTCTATTACGGATTTATAATGCGCCTCTCACAGTACAACCTAATCAGAGGCACTCCCAGTGCGAAAAACCCCTAGAGAAAAGAAAAGTCTTAAGACAACAAACAGAAACAGCTGTGCTACTAGATAAGATTGCAGCACGAGTCACAGCAGGAAGGCTGTTCCATAGCGAAGGGTCACGCCTCACAACCATACGTTGCTACTGGCCACCCCAAGGCCTTCATGAGTTGCAGTTTGGTTTTAGTACTGACTAATTTATTCTTCCAGAGGCTTACCAACTTAAACATGAGTGACATTCCCATAGCCAATCTCAATTTTACCTCACTTCGTTACTCTGTTCCCCAAGGGTGTAAATGAGTTCACCTGTTCCAGTGTGTATCCGTCCAACTTGATCAAAAGTGCGTCATTGTTATTTGTCATTACTTTTGTCTTTGTTACCTTAATCAGCATATTGTATTCTTTTGCTGATAGCTCAACACTTTGGACCAACTCCTGTAAATCGTCTGGTGAAGTGGCCAGTAGAACGATGTCATCAGCATATGTAAGGTTATTTATAGTCTTCCCTCCAATCCTGAATCCCTTATGGTATCCTAGTACTGCTTTCTGTATTACCTGCTCTGCTAGAATGTTAAACAGGCTTGGTGATAAATTACATCCTTGTCGGACTCCTTTCTTCATACTAAACCATGTTGACATAATTCTGTCTGTCTTGAAAGTAGCTCGTTGTTGTTTGTAGAGATTTCACAATCGCTGAATGAGGTGAGGCGGGAAACCCATCTCCATTATGGTTATCCATAGTTGATCGTATTGAATCATGTCAAAAGGTTTTGTAAAGTCAATGAAGCAGAGGTACAGTGGCTGTTTCCTTTCTCTCACTTTCTCCAAGATGATTCTTAAGTTCACAATTTGATCTTGCTTGCCTCTTCTTGGCCTACAGAGATCTTAAATAACTACAATTGCTTAGAAAACACAAAATCGACCACAAAATCTTTCTCTGCTATAAAAAATAGGTAGCTATCAATTGCAAAACAGCACCTTGATTTATTTTTCTCAGCTAAAGGCAAGCATCTAAGTATAAACATGCCTATTAAGTGCTTTAACTAATAAATAACTGTTGATTACTTTTGTATTGTAAACAGTCAAACTATTCACTAAATAGTAATTATTATTAGACATCATATCTAATTAGAATTTGTATAAAAAAATTATAGCTCCCTTTTTATATCATGCAAGTCTTACTTAAAGGTGCACTTCTGAACTTTCTGTAAGGAGGGCATTATCAGATTACAGTTGTATTGTATTATTGCGTTGTACTAATGATACAAGCAAGACATTTCTGGAGAAAAACATGAGACAGTTTTTATTACAATTAACCTGGACGAATTTGATGCCTGGTAATCACAGAGAAGGACAGGATTGTTGATTGCATGGGTGAGTTCTTGTCCAAGTTGGAGATGGTAGATTGGTGAGTCATATATGAGACATCTATTGTCCACTCTCCAAATCACCAACACACCAGACTTTGCAAGAAAAGAAATTTACAGCACTAGAAATCAATTAATAAATTATAACTCTTCAATATTTGTACAATGATGCATGTGGCCTTCCAATATTTCTCATTATGAGAACAATTTCAACTAATGTAACTGTATTCCACTGCAGTCAAACAGACCGCAACTGACTGCCATGTATTACCTGTAGTGAGCATGGTATACAATAGGGCATAACCGTAAATTGCCTTGGACATTCGCGTCTGCCGAATATCCTGCTTTTTTTAGACTTCTGAATAGTCTAAAAAAAGCGGGATATTCGGCAGACGCGAATGTCCAAGGCAATTTTCGGTTATGCCCTATTGTATACCATGCTCACTGCAAATATTACACATACAAATAGTTGAAAATAAGAAAATTTTATTCACTAATTTTTATAAACATTTAACAATCTAAAAATTAAAATAAAAAATTTAAAGCCATTTTGTAGTTATTACAGGCACAAACATTTATTTTGCCCATATTTCATTATGTGAAACTGCAAAGGTCATGTAATTAGAAAATTTTAAGCTCGCCTGCCGATGGTACTTGCCAGGCCATAGTTGCCACTACTATTCTGCTCATATCCAGATTCGGCAAATAGTGCATCCAAATACTCAGATTCGATACTTAGTGGAAATTGTCTATTCGGTTATGCCCTAGTATAAAACAGTTAACATGCTGGACGTTCAGGTAAGAGATCGGGGGGGTTCAAATTCCCGCCTGGGCAGAAATTTGGTTAAAGACTTCTGTGATTTCTGCACCTCTAGCCAATGCATCTATAATGAATACACTGACCATACACTATCGCTAGGAAGATGTGACAAGGAGATCGCAAGAAGAGACTGGCCACCCGCCCTTTTACGCTGTGCGGGCTAAGAAAATGAATTCCGTAACACCCCATACCTATGGCTGCCTCTCAGGTTAGCTCAAGAAACTGAAACTCTTCTATTTCACCAAAAGTCTTTGTTGGTCGTTACTAAAGATGTATCGATATCACTTTTTGTCGATTATGCCGATACCGATTATTTCACCGATTATTTCATGTTTCCCAAGATGTCCGGTTCCAAAAGATAGACCTACTGCTACTGACTATTGTTGTGATACAAGCAAAACACTTGCTCCGTAGGAGACGTATACATGAAGCTGGGGACTATTCCTAGGCAGGCAATACAGATTAGACACATCGCCAGCCATCGACCTTGCATGACGGAGGAGAGAAAAGAGATATCTATGTAATTAGATGCCTTATTCTAACAAACATGCCAATGATGTCATTCCCTCCTTAGACAAGCCACTTTTACGACCTGCACCTTTGGCCTAAAATACCGGCCAGCAGACATGGCATAACAGTGCCCATGTTAATTAAGATTTGAGGCTAGACATGCACCACCTATTTTTAGATTAACCAGTCACTCTTCCTGAAACCGCCACCAATCACAAACAAGCTAATATTCAGGCAATGGCGGAAGCCTCGGCTTTGGTGTTTGAATATCGAACCTTCGAACGGATGGCAGTTATGGAGACACAGAACCCAGAATAAGTTCATAGACGTATTTAAAGAACGTCACTAAACGCGACTAATAACGGAGCATTACCGCGATATGACAGCACGCGAAAGACTGCGCAGCAAGCTAGTTGAAAAAATGAATAAGGAAGTCGTTTCATCTCAGGTCAGACATTGGCAAGATGAACCAAAATAATTGTGCTGCAATATTAATCCATAAATCTTCAACTGCCGAAGGTTCGGTCGCAATACAACCGAAATTTTTACTTCTACTGCCGAACACGAATAACCTTAGCTTCTAGCGTAATTCATTATTTCCATTTCAATTTCTTAGGGTTTAGTAATATGTTAAGAAACTCACCATCCTTCAAAAAAGGCTGTCAGATATATAGTAAACATCCCTGGCTATTTATCGTTTTAGCGTCTCAAATTCATTGCATCTGACAATGCCATAGCAATTGGCCCTGACGCTCTTCCGGAAATTGATGAAAAAATACACATACATGGAAGCTGGATCGATTAAAAGAATTATGTTTAAATGGAATCTGGATGGGTCTGTGATGAAAAGAATCACGTTTAAACGGGAACTGGATGTGATGAAAAGAATGAATTAAATGGATGCTGCATTGATGAACTCATTATGATCAAGTGGCCACCTTGGGTATAATGATGTGGGACCCTAAAACGATACAGAGTAAGAGGGGTCGGAATTTGTGATGCTTATGCGATAAATTACCACATCCCTTATAGAGCACATACTTCTCAGTATTTTCAAAAATATGGGCTGTTCAGTGTTGATAAAATTAGGGTGGGTGCAAATAGGAGAGTTTATGTATCGCTATAATTGTGGTCTATAATCACTTGTTTTTAATAACTTTTTGGCCTCACCTCTGATCGCCACTTCTATCAAACAAGAAACTCGACATCCTACGACCTTCCTTTTGCACACACAAATACTTGGTTGCTTACCATTCAATGTATTGGATCCCATTTATGGAATTTTCTCACAACACATATTCAACACCAGCCAAATGTTATTAGATTATCTAAAAATAAACTGCGCCTCTATTTGCTTGAAGACACCTCTTAGCATTGAATGTTCGTTTTAGTGTCTATTCACTGGGTGAGCCCATAGTTACGCACTAGTTAAGATTAACTTCAATCTAGTTTTACTTACCTGATTTGTGAATTTTATCAATACAATATCGGTACCCATTGCCAATTTATAAAGTCTACATAGTCATTTTCTAGTTTTTTGGCTACCAAATAAATTGAATTGCATGTGTCATGAGGGTTAGGGGTCATGAGGCATAGTGTCGTTTTTAGCCATATGCAAAGAACTCCTCTTTAGCTCTATCACTTGTCCCTCTCAGTCGGTTGTTCAGCCCCAATATTCCTTCCTTGCTTCCTCTGTGTTCTGATGTCTCTATTTTCTGCTCTCTTCCATATCGTTCAACATCTCTGCTGTGATCCATGTAGTAACAGTATTTGTGTTTCTAGTTAGGTCGATTTAATCTTGTATATAAAATTATCTGATTTTTGTTAAAACTCATTGTTTACAAAAAACATTGTTTACCATTATTGTCCGGGAGGTTATTTGCATGGGGTTATTGTCCAGAGGTTATTGTACGGGGTGATTGTCCTAGAACCATACAGGTTTCCCATGTGACATCGTGTCTTGGTTGATAATTATTAGATCCTCTGACACATTTGATGCATCCTCCTTTGTGCTTCTTTTTGGCTCTTTGTGTCCTACTATGGTGACCCTTGTATCTGGCAAATCTATTTTTGCATGCCTGAACTGCCTCTCATATTTGCTGTGTTATCATTTTTCAGTGACTGAATCACCCGGTAAAAAGCAGAAACTGAACATAAACACGATGAAGTGTTTAATCATCAGCTGTGATGATTCGTTCAGATGCGACAGCTGATTGAGCATCTAAATAAAATACATCACAAGAACCTGAAAGTGCAGCATTTGACATTTTCAACAGATTCTCAATTTGATGAGTGGATTTGTAATGTCAAGAGAAGTGCATTATGCAACTTTCTTTGCAGAAATGTTCAGAAATGGTCATCTGCAGTGCATACCTCCTACTACTGTAGCAGAAGTAGCAGCAACCAGATAATGACAGAACCACGTAAGCATCATTTGAAAGTGCAAGGATACAGTAAGATCAATAGGACATGTCCAACTCCAACTCTGTTGAATGCTATTCAACTCATTTATGTTATACAGACACATACGAGCAGTTGGGCCATGTGAGACTGTTGGTTGCAGATCAGGAGTGGCTTGCTGGGAAGATGGCACTGCAGGTCCCTCTGAATGCTGTTTTAAGAGACGTGCGAAATGCCCTTGATGGGCAATTGACGCGAATGCACATCGTCACCAAGAAGAATTTATTCAATATCGAGAAGGCATTCCACCTGAAATGGCCAGAAAGACATCATGAAGATGATGTGACAAGTGTCAGTGCATTTGTCCACAGCTTTGATGGCAAGGACAGTTTGCCAATCCTTGCTTACAAACAGAAAGGTGCAGCAAACTTTGATGTTTTGCCAGATGGGATGGCTGCAAGCATGCCTAGCGAAGATTTCTTCTTTGCGACGATGGACAGTACTCAGTGTCAAACGCTAGGAGCCATCCACATATTATGTATGCAGCGAGGGAGGAGGGGGGTTTAAATTTCGGCCATTTTGCGTACGAGTGCGTATGGTGGGAGGAGGGGGTCCCAAAAATATGTACGTACACAAATATAATTGTCTAAGTATGGCGTCCACAATACAGAATATGAAAATCAGAACTGTAAACCTAATCACAGACTATGTTCTTGCCTGATCAATTTTATACAGCACTAAAATGGTTTCACATGCAAGTGTGTTAGTGTTTTAATTCTTCATAACTGTTAACAAATTTAAGCTGTTAAATATGACGCTTAACAAAGATAAATAGCCTGTGGTAAAATCAATGTCTTATAGATGTCTTAGCTATTTAACCATTGCAATGGGGGGGGGGGTGTAGAGCTCAAATGTACGTACGCATGGGGAGGGGTCCACGAAATGTATGCGGTGCAACAGAGGGGAGAGGGGGTCAGAAAATTCGATTTTTTTTGCATATGTAATATATGGATGGACCTCTACAGAGCCAAGGAAATGGTCATATGAGTGTCATATGCGTTGATTTCACACATGGAACCAACAACCACGACTTTCAGCTGACAGCTGTGATGGTGCTGGACAGCAACAGACAAGGTTTCCCTGTTGCCTTTCTATATTCCAGTAGGGTTAATGAAGAAGCCTTCAAGGTATCTTTTGAGGCCTTAAAATCTAAGTGTGGCGTTATTTACTGCAATGCATTCGTGTCAGATATGACTCCACAGTTCTACAATGCACGGCAGTTGGTGATGGGAGAATGGCCACACAGGTTGTACTGTACTTGGCATGTGGACAAAAGTTTCAGAGAGAATTGCCGCCGTCTCATCAAAGACAGTGAGAAGGTTTTGTTCAATTATAAAGGCCTATGGACATTAATGGATGAGCAACATGAGGTGACTTTTGACACTTTCATGAGTCAGCTGCAGGATGATCCAGACATAACTGCATTCATGACATTTTTTGATACCCGTTATGTTTCTTGCATCACCAGATGGCCATATAGTCATCATGCAAGGTACAGTATAAATACCAACATGCATTTGGAAAGAATGCACGGCATCCTTAAACATGTCTACATGGACGGCATGAAAAATAAGCGTCTAGACAGCGCTATTGCAGCACTGACAAGTCTCATGTGTGATAAGCAGTTCGACAGACTAACTAGCATCTGCAAAGGCAAGTTTAAAAAAAAATTGTCTGAGCTGCGCAAAACACACGCGGCTAGTATAGTCTTGCCGTCCATCAATTGTGAAATGTTGCCTGGCAAAAAGTGGTGCATTCGATCCGAGCACAATGAAACCACCTATTACACAGTGCTCTTGGCTAACCCCAAGTGTGACTGTAACATCAAGTGCTGTGAGTGTAGTGTGTATTCACAGATTTTCATGTACCTGTCCTGGCAATCAAACATTCTTCAACATGTGCAAACAAATCCATTACATAGGGATGTCAAATCTACGTAATAACCCAGAGAAGACAAAAGCGCCAGTATTTCTGTAGAGTACTGAGGACTCGGATAGTACTGACGGCAAATAATTCCACATGGACACCACTAACGGGATACGCAAAGCTTCTGCTCACATTTATCAACTCTTGCGCCAATGACAAACCTTGAAGAAAAGCGGAAACAGTTGAAGGAGCATCTCCTGGAGATGTCACTCGTAATCAATTCTCTAACAACTCTTGAAGAAATGGATGTTGTTGACACTGCCTTGCGTGGTATCAAGCCAAAGCTGACGGTAGTTCGTGCAAAGAAAACAACTACCTTTTTAGTACCAACAACAGTCAGCTATAAAGAACCGAGTAACAAACACGTTGAAAAACAAAGGCGGTTCTTCTCAACCAAGCATCAAAAGACAGCTGCCTCTAGTAGCACTCTAACAAAGCCATCAAATGATGAGCACAAAAAGATTCAACTGGAGCTCCTGAAAACAAACCTGATGGAAAATCCCTTTGCAGATGTGACTTGTGTTCCAAACTGTGCTGGGGATGAGAGAATACATTCCAAAATGCTACATT
The DNA here is from genome assembly GCA_959347315.1 of Bimastos eiseni. NCBI lineage: Eukaryota > Metazoa > Annelida > Clitellata > Crassiclitellata > Lumbricidae > Bimastos > Bimastos eiseni. The sequence continues at coordinate 8,311,846 of OY365814.1, forward strand.
CAGTCGAGTCTAGCAGTCAACGAATCTCTAATGACACTGAAGATTCTGTTTTCAATTTACCTGTCAGAATCGACAGGCAATCTGCTGAACTTTTTTCACCTGGCAACCTGAAGGCAGAGAAATCGTTAATCAAACAACCTCCTACATGCGAAAGAAGCTCTGTTCCAAGTATCCCTTGCAATTCAGTTTGAGGTGAAATAAGGCCTGCGAAACCTGGTAACACCTCACAAAGTTCATATGTTGCCCTCTGTAAGAGTCCAAATCGGTCACGGACTTTGCTTCGAATACCAAAATGCAATGTTAGTAAAAATCTCAAGGTTGAAGAATACACAAGTGTTTCTTCTGAGGTTTCAGCTGCACTTAGCAGCATTTGTAGTTCTTCAGCGGCAGTAACTTTTGTGCCTGAAGTACAAAATTTAAATCAAGGACAACTGATGGAGCCAACCTCATCGACACTGCCATTGCTGCGAGTTTCCAGAATTCCAAACTGCCAACTTCCATCTCCAAATGAAGTCCACTACAAACTCTTGAATTATTAAGAAGAATTGTTGTGTGCTGTCTCACAGTTTGTAATAAGCAGCTTTAACATCGGGATTTCAAGATTTCTCCATGATCTCGTTCACCTTTCAGACTTTTTGCAACAGTAATTAATCGCTTAATAGGTACGTGCACTAAATTAATTAATTAATTAACTTTAATAATGATAAAAAAATGTTTATGTTTACAGTAGCTTTAATAAGAATAACCTAGTTATGTTTCATTTATATTAAAACATTATCACATTGGTGTCACAGTTTTGATATTGATATATTAGGGTAATATGTCTGTCAAATACCATTCTTGATCGCGACTAGCGATACCAAAAAACTACGAGTTTTGGCACACTGTAAACTCCTTAAAACAAAAAACACCATTGGGATTTTTTGAACACATGTCAAGTGATCTCTGCTGTATCAGAAAATGCCAAAAAAAAGATAGATTTTAATGGGCGTTTTTGAAATATTTTTGCTCTTTGACCCCCCGTGTTAGGTTTGGTCAACTCTGACAGCAAATATAAACCAGATTTGAATCACTGATCAAGCACAAAGTTTTCAAAGTAATTACCAGGCCCATAGATATTATACAAATAAAATATGAAAGCATTATGCCTGATATATAAGGAGATATTGATCACTGATTATTGAAAAACGTAGATATAAAGTGAATATGAAGGCAACTTTGACATTTCTTTCAGCTGAAAATATAGGACATACAATAATAATAATTATATTTATGTAATCTATGCAAGAAACTGTACCAATAAAAACAATTTCATCTGATTTGGTCCAACCACTCTAGAGATATCAAATCTCAAAAAGTGGACCTTGTAAAGTTTCGCGAAACACCTTCGGAGGGTGGGGTCACGGAAAACACAATATCTTGGAAAGTACTTTAAATTATGCACAAATAATTTAGATTTCTCCATCCAATATATCTAGCAACATGTGGTAACAATTTCAGCCAATTCAGAGATGGTAGGGTGGGAACCTTCCTCAGCAGCTCCTTCCGAAGAGAAAAGGGGAGGCTGTTCCATCTGATAAAAGATAAAGAGAAGTGGTCCAGGCTTGAGCCTTGAAGGACACCACAAGAGATAGGAGAGGTGTGAGTAATTGCTGGAGGCTTTAACATAGGAGTAGGAAGACATATGGGTTGGCTCTACCATATGGTAGAGTACTGACACAGACACCAGACAAGAAGAGAGTTGATGTAAAAGGACACATTGGTATAAATGACTGCTACTCTTTAGTTCAACTTCTCCCTATACGTCTCAATGCCTATACTGGTCGACTGCACAACATCCAAATTGTGAATCAAGCAAGCATAGGTGAGAGTGTGGTTGCATTGTTGAGGTCTGTGTGGTCACCACTAAGGCTGTCAACGGGTACCCGACCGAAGCTGACTACCTGGGTAATGAAATAGGTTTTCGGGTACCCAAAATTCCGTAAAAATGCGCGATTTTAACCATAACCATAACCAAAAATTTTATTGGCTACTGAACAACCAATTAAGCAAACATAATATTAAGGTCAAACAGCACAGAAAGGTTGACAGAGCACAAAAGGAGGAGCCCTAAAGCGACCAACGTCCCGCTAGCAGGGACACCCATTACAAAATTGGTAATAGCACGGTTATGCAAGTAAATTCAAGACAATGAACAAGAAAATTAATTACTTAACTAACATGTAACATTATAAAACAGAGGTATTAAGACTGTATATAGTTAAGGCATAAAACTAGGAAGCATAACTTTAATCTAGACAAGTAACTCAATAAATTATAATTTTAGCAGGTATTCTTTAAGTTTATTTTTAAACTGAGAGATGGTGGTTGACTGGCATAGACTCGATGGCAATTTATTCCACGCTTGAGGTCCTGAGACACTTAACGAAAACATCCCGGTATTAGTTCGATAGTGTCATGGTCTGAAGTTATCAGCTTTACGAATGCCATAGGGGTTAAGTTGGAGCACAGTAGAGAAAAAGTTTTCGAAGCATGATGGCAATAAATTATTTTTAAATACTTGTACATAAATTCATTAAGTTGGAACACAGTTATCTGTTCAAGTTTAAGTATTTGAGAACACAAGCCCAATGAAGAACTGTCTAAGTTACGATGAATAACGCAAAAGGTCCTACGTTGAAGCATGTGGAGTCTTTAAGTCTAGAGTGATAGTTAGATGCTCAGATCATATTACAATAAGTTAGAAAAGGTTGAACAAGGGAATAGTAAAGGCTGATGCGGAGAGTTAAAGGCAGGAGATACGCAATACGAGATAAAATTCCTATGTTTTTTGCTAATTTCGCTGCAATGCTATCAATATGAGTTTTCCAGTTAAGTGATTGGTCAACGAAAATACCAAGGAACTTAGTAGAAGTAACTTTAGGTATGGGAATATTATTTAACATAAGAGGCTTATGATCTATTGCAAAGATAGCTTCGAAACCAACTCAAAGCAACTCCTCGGACACCCATGGATTCCAGTTTAGATAAAAGTATACTATGATTTACGGTATCAAAAGCCTTGGATATGTCCAGGAAGATGCCCACTGAGAATTCATTTCTGCCTATAGCAGAAGATAGGTGCTTTTGAAGATCAAGCAGAGACATTGCTGTGGAGTGCCCTGCTGGAAACCATGTTGCGATGGGGAGAGGAATTTGCATTGATCAATGAAATTAAAAAGTCTAGAGTACATTACTTTCTCTAATAATTTGGAAAAATAGGGAAGAATAGATATAGGTCTGTAATTAGGTAATTGATCCCTGAGGCCCTGTTTATGAATAGGTATCACTTTCACAATTTTCATAGCAGTAGGATCTATACCAGTGGTGTCAATTAATGATAGAAGCAAGTGGTGCAGCAATGAGAGAGAATATTGGACTAATTAATTAAGGATCAAGGTCGTGGGGACCTGAGGAATGAGTGGTTTTTAGGGAGTGATTTAACGAAATTAATTCTTCTGGGGAAGTAAGATAAATAGCAAAAGAGTTGATGTTGGGTGGGTTAAGGTAATCAAAAAAATGAGCCAGTGGAGGAGGGTACTTTCTCTACTAAGTCACAGGCAATGTTAGTAAAATAGTTGTTAAATTTATTGGCAATCTAGGTTGGGTCTGTAATTTCAATATTATTGATGTTTAAAGACTCCACCAGAGTTTCCAAAGGTTTTGCGTTCAAAATCGTCCTGATAATTTTCCAAGTCTGCTTCAGATCATTGCCATACCTTATAAATTCCGAGGTGTAGTAATTTTTTTCAGCTTTAATACATAGCATTTTAAATTTGTTTCTATAGTTCTTAAATTTATCTGAGTTTTCAGGCGAAGGATGTTTTATAGAGGCCATATGAAGTTTAGATTTAGTATTGCATGATTTAAGTAGAGCTGGTGTTATCCAGGGCTGTTTATAGGTGGTGGAAGTATTAATTTTTTTAGAGGTCAGAGGAAAAGCAGAATCATACACATATTTGATTTCAAAAGTGAAGAGGTCATAGGCAAGTGAAGGATTATTTTGATCACAGAACTTTTCGATCTCAGACAAGGCCATCTGGGACAGGAGATCTTTGAATTTTAATTTAGAGGCATCAAACCACATTAAAACAGAAAAATGATCGAAGAGATCATCAATAACAATGGTAGGTTCGATTATATTTGAGATGCGGTTAGTGAAAATGTTATCTATTAATGTGGATGAAGTTTCAGTAATACGGGTGGGTTGAGTAATGACAGGAAGGAGGTGATGAGAGAAAGTAATATCAAGAAAGTTAGTGGTCAAGTGGTGATCATTTGATTTCAGAAGATCAATATTGAAATCTCCTAGTAGATACATGTCTCTATCTTTTATATCGGATATATAGGTCAAAAGGGCATGCCATTCATCATTAAACACAACCAAGTCCTGGCCAGGAGGTCGATAAATTACACCAGCGATAGAATAAGATCCGTTAGCACACGGTAGACGGAGAAATAAGGATTCATATGAGGTATGAGAATTACATACAACGGGCAGGTTATGCACTTGGTATTTAAGATTGCTTTCTATAAAAAATCCCACACCGCCCCCATGACCTCCCAACCTGAGTCTCGACTCAAAATTATACCTGAGATATGGACCAAATCAGAGTGTACAAGGTCAAGCCATGTCTCAGACACAGCGAGAATGTCAATAGAAAGGCAGTTAAGGCAGTTAAGCAAATTGCGGGCAATTTACCAAGTATGCTTCTACAATGGGCATTAATAGCGAAATGGGCCAATTTCCTTTGGGCAGCAAGTTCAAGAGAGGATGGAATATCGTACACACTCAGGCTAGGTCGTATCCTATAGATCCGGGTCATCCGGGTCAAGATCATTATTATTTAATAACGGACGGTCAAAGGTGAAATTAAATAAGGGGTCAATGCGAGGGCCATCTCTTAGCAGTGAAAGCGAGTGAGCAGCAGCTATTCCCCAGAGGCGCTACAGATGAAATCAACGCCGTTAGTTAAATGGTTGAAAGGAAACAAAGTAGCGAGACAGCCACAACAGAACCATGAGCTATCAGTGTTAATATGAATGTTGCAGTGCGATGCATGTGAATAACCACCACAATTGGCACATTTCAAAATTTTAGAATTATTGTCTAACAACAGAGTACAATAGCAACATTTAATAGAACATTTATCTGCCCAATCAATGGATTGGACATAAATTGAGTCATCTAACAGAGATGACTGAGACAGAATTGCGCAGTAAAAAAACGAACAGAAACAGATTAGAAAAAACTAAGTCACAACAAAACACAAGTTCCACAAAAAACAAAAAGCCAGTAAACAGCGGCACAATTAAGCACTAAAATTAGGAACCAAACATTAACGGAGTCGTAGATAGACAAAGCCATATCCTGGGCAGCGGGATAACGAGATTTTACCACAACATACACCAGAAATATTCCCTTAGTCATATTGGCTGACTGCCCAGGCAATGAAACCGGTTTTCAGGTACCCGAAATTCTGTAAAAATGTGCTATTTTACCAGAAATTACTCCAGAAATATTCCCTTGGTCATATTGGCTGAGTGCCCGGGCAATGAAGATCGGTTCTTGGGTAACGACATTCCGTAAAAATGTGCGACTTTACCCTAACATTTGCCAGTAATAATCCGTTGGTCATATTGGCTGACTGCCTGGGCAATGAAATCGATTCTCGGGTGCCCGACATTCTGCAAAAATGAGCCATATTCTGCATTTCCTAACAAAATATTCGCGCGGTCGGGTACTCAGGTACCTGACCGCGCGGGTCGACGGGTACCCGGGTTGTGTTTTCAACATTTTTTGACAGCCTTAGTCACCACCACCAGCATCATACATGGTCAACAATAACAAAGTCAACGCCTTGATCCCACACCGTTCTATTATAAGGATATTGTACGAGGGTTACTTGCTAACGATGAAGCACCAGTTACCAGGAGCCACGTGCATGAATCTCTTTTAGTCGGTCGCAAGTCCAAGTCCGGACCAGTTTTCGATGTAAGCTGACTAGAGAACTAGATCAGTATGTATGGAGATTCTTGGAGACGCCAAAGTCCTCTAAAACCCGACTAGCGCTAGTCCACTTGGCAGGCAGGCGTAAATCCACTAGTCAGGCTTAGTGAAGTAAAATGACGGCCTCTGTCTCGATCCACTTCGACGAAGTTTCAGACTTCAAGGAGGGTTTAAGAGAGATCATAGTTCACTCTGCTATTGTCGGATGATAAACTTAATTATGTTTTACGTTTTCGCCGACACAAAATGATAATAATAACGGTGATCTTCGTTTAATCGGGAGTCTTAATACTGGTTGACACATCACATTGCCGAACACACGGTCTTTAGCTTGCAATGGTCGAGCTAACTTTTCCCACATACAAGTTAGATAATAGTTGAGTAAGGCAATCTTTATCCATGAATAGTAATTTTTGCAGAGAAGTAATATTGTGATAACAGTGAGATTTGTGTTTACACAAAATCATCTATCTGTTAATTAAAACAAGGAGCGTAATAAATTTCTTTGCCAGATCAAGTACGAAAATAGCCTATAAATAGCTTGCGCATGCGCAATTAGCCATAATCGTGTGAGCCATTGACGCTGGGTTTTCCCATGCGCATCCAAGTCTCTGACTAGCAAGTTTGGGACCAACGGATCGTTCATACACGCCATTTTCCCGTAGTCTCAAAAATCAGCCTGCGAAGTCCATCTTTGGGCCCAAGGCTGGACAGGCGTTACGACCGTTTTTTTTAAATCCACCATACACAAGGGCCCAGAGCTGATCACAAGCCAAACCAGTCACCACGAGTCAACTAATCGATGGAAATGAGTCTTTCATTTCCATTTCCAAAACAGTTGCACTATCGCTGGCAGCAAATACTTGCTCTCTAATTGAAGTGTAAAGTGGCATCAGACACAGCTAAGTTGCAAAGTTAATGTGGGACACCAAATCGTGCAGTGCTATTCTTTGTATGCTACCTTACTCCTATGAACTTACAATGCAACGTGAGCTGCAGAGTACAAGATATAGCAGCACACATACAGTAAGTCAATTAAATTATGACACACTGCTAATTCAACAAAACTTCATTGGCTATGTATGTTTATGAAAGACTTCAGATCACCTTGTCTCCAGTCACAAGTCGAGTGCCGCAGTACGTCCAGAGTACGATGCTAACAGGATGCTTAGGAAGCGGTGAAACACTGGAGAGTTTCCTCAGCAACAGATCATATACAGCAACATCACCTGACTCCCAGCCACATGCAAGAGCTTTCTTCAAAGGATGCCAATCTAGGGCAGCCACAGCGCTCGCTTTGTTCAATGCAAAGACATCCACAGAATGACCCTGAAACAATTTATAGTTGCAATTTAGTGTAAGAATGATTTCCACAATCATTCATTTTTGAACCTGTGTTCCTGATAATACATACAAATTGCAGCTAAACTGCTGTTAATTGATAGTAATTCATTACAACAATGCGTTGTAAACAGAATTCAACTACCAAGTAATGGATCTCAACAGCGGCAACTCCACCAGGGCGCAGTGGGGTTGTGAGTGGCAATGCCACCTTCTTGAAAAACTGCATATACCCACTGATAAAGTTGTGGCATGGCAAATCAGGTCATCATCACAATAAACCTGGCCCCCACTGCCCAGTGGGTACCTCGGGAGAGGAGCAGAAAAACTCTGATGTTAAGCCGCTTGCTACCTGGCCTCTGATACTTTGCAACAGCAGAGCCAGTCCCCAGCCAGAGAAAGGTCAGTCGAATGGGTACCGATATGTTGGCCATAAAGCAACACGACAACAGAAATCCAATGCATAGACAAGACAGACAAACTCTGGATACAGGGATTGTGGCTGCAGTACACATCTATGTGCTTTTGACCCAGGGAGTGTGCAATGGCCTTGGTCTCTGTAAACAGAGATCAAATATGGGTCTTTGACCCACATATCAAACATCAATACCACATATCAAACATGTCATAATCATAATTCTTCTCCCCAAAGCCAAAGTGGTGGATCCAAATGCTTAATTGTATCTGCTGAATTTTCCGGTTCTGAATGGCCCTAGAACTATTGATTGAGAATCACAGGCACCAGTTGCAGCTGTTGTCCCATAGGGTGGCCAGTGGCCACTTTCAGAGGACTTCAGAGGGCCTTTCAGGACTGTATGCAACCAATCTCAATCAATTCAACATCATTCTTGGTCTTTGAGTTCATAAATACACTAATGACATCCAGCTCTTTTTTACAGTCCATTCAAAAGATGCCCTTGATTTGTTTAAGGTATATAGGCCTCAATGCCTTCACATCAGTTCAAGCTGAATCTGGTAAAAATCAGGGTTCATAGGACTTATACAAAACAGATAGCAGTGGTCTACCAATATTTGAAATCACAATGTTAGGGTTCTTTCAATGAGGACCAAACAATGGCAGACAACATTTATTCTCTCTGCAATTCCTGCTTCTATAAGGGAAATTTCTCCAAATGTTTGTTGAATGTGCATTTTAATACAACTGTGACCCTGTTTGACACAAAAGGTTACACAATTTCAAACACACATGAAATGTGGGCGACCTGCAGATATTTTCACACATATCACAGTATTTGCAATAAATACTGCATTATTGTTCTCTGTCAAGAAAATAATCGGATTCAAGACCTTCCACTTAGGATGAGGAGCCACACCCATCAAAGCAGCCCCAGAATATATAAGATATATGTGTGTTCCCATTTCAGATCAGATAGTTGGATTGAGAAAAGTCACATTCTGTAGCCCAGGAAACCTTCTGGTTCCACACTCCAATACAGCAACTTGAGTGCCAGTGTTTTACCGGTCAGTCTGAACTTTTGCGGGTTCAGCCATTGCTGAGGAGATTTTCCTGATATTGTACTACAATAAATGTCTAGTGAACTTGCAGTACATAAATAAGTCAAAAACAAACAAAAAATTTATTTTCAGAGGCACCTATTGCGTTATATCAATGCTTGCAATCTCTTATAATAATGTTGTCATTACCTGAGGTCAATGAGGTAGAAAAACACTGTACTGGCCCCATATAAAATTAAGCTAATCTAATCTTAATTTACTCACATCACATCAATGGTAAAGGGTTAGAGAATAACATTTAAATACATAGATAGTAACCTCTTCACTGTATACTGAAATGATAGAACCCAAGGCTGGAGTGAAACTTGTAACTGCCACCAGAGGATATGTTCGGTGCCACTGCACGTGGAAGTGTTGACCAGCGTAGGGCGATTCAACCTTGTAGTCGAAATATACCGCCATGATGTTAAAGTTTAGCTGCCTGTCAACAGATTCATCAACCACATCTTCAAATTCATTTAAAAATAAATAATCATCTACATTTTTATCATAACAAAAGTGAAAAACCGCAGTAGTGACATTCCAATTGACTAATATAAGTAATTATTGACAAGGCCGTTGAAGGCGAATAACAAATCTGAATTATTATTTATTAATCTATCTATATAATTACCCAAGTCACGTGCCTTGTCCATCACTTCTAAGGTGCGTGATGGACAGACGTTAAATCTAAGACACGTGATTGGACAGAAGTTGAACGAAATATTAGAAGTTGACCTACGTATTTGTCGCACAAATGCACGTGATTGGACAGAAGTTGACCTAGATATTTGCAAAATTCACTGTAAACAGACGATCGATTCGTGTTTCAACACTTTTTTATGCGGGTCTATGTCACTATATATGCAGTTATTAAAGTTAAATTCTTCGAGCAATGTAAGTATATTTTCAATTATTAAAACTAAATGGAAACTTACTGGGCAATGTGTATTTTTTTTATTGACCGATGCGAACTTGTAGTGTTACAGCAGGTGACGCACAGTTCGTCGACTGTTTCATTTACTTAATGTGTAGGCCTATCAAAGTGCCTTCACCACTACTATAGCAACGTTAAAATCAAGTATGACCAGTGATTATTCACGAGTACACAACTAGCACGAACAGTGCCAGTTGCAGTTGAATCGTGAGCTAAACTACCCGCGATTCTTCACGGGTTAACAGCTAGTATCTCAGAATAGCATATAAATGTGTCCTAGAATATAGCTAAGGTAAAGTCCTAACAGTGGCAGTCATCGCCATCTGAAACTTGGGAAACATGGGAAACTTGTGCAGTAATTTGCGACAATACGTTGTAACTTGGAGGTTCTAGGTGCCTCACTTCTTAATATTCTATTAACTTGTTTTTTTAGACTTTTCTCTCTTTTGTCTAAATAATACAGGAAGGCACTCTTCTGAGTCATTGCTGTCATCAGTATTGTATTGTTAAAAGCACATGTGGACTGGTGTTAATTATACAAGGTAGCAAGCAGGCCCTGCTCTAGACAATTGGCGCCCCAGGCAAAGCTACATTTTAACCACCCGCTGACCCTTGATATTATACCAGCGATTAAAATGAAGTCATCATCTCCTTTTTAATTTGTTTTTTGTGCTTTTCACTTAAGTATTACTATTACAGGTAGGGATGCAAAAAACCAAGATTTTTTTAAACCAAAAGTTTTTTTTTAAAATTTGGCTTTTAATTTTTGTTTGCATTTTGTCACAACAGTTTTATTATCAAAAGCATCAAATACAGCATAAAAAAGAGCTCCAGCTCGTTTTTATAATTAATTTAGCTTGACTTTGGACTGAATAACACACAATTAGTAATATAATAATTTTTTGTATCTTTGGTTTTTTGTAAAAAACCAAAAAACAACATGCTTGCAGCACTGATTCTAGGTAAACAGTAGTTTAGTTTGATAAAATTGTTTTAATTTTCTAAATCCTATAGTTTAGGTTGCTAAATCCAGCTTCCATTCATGCATATTACTGTTCATCGATTCTGCTTCCTTTTAGGTACATTTCTTTTCAACAATCGAATTTCTGCATACATAACTTGTTTACATCCGTCGTATAGACATTCTCGTATCAAACCGGCTGAATTCTACTTAAGCATGATATTTTCACCAATCCCACTTCCATTTAAGCATTATTTATTTCATCAATTCAATTTCAACTTTCACATTCCTATTTTTCATCGATCCCGTCTCCAATTAAGCTACAGTTTGACATCTATTCACGCCAAATAATAAAATACACTAAAACTAAATTATCAACCTGAACTACGCTTTTACCCCTTTATATATATATATATATATATATATACATAGAGAGAGAGAGAGAGAGAGAGACAGACAGACAGACAGAGACAGACAGAGAAAGGGCGGTATTAATATAATAATGAATTAATGTGAATTAACTTCCATTTGTCAGTCAATAACGAATTAATCAATGGTTTGACAATTCATTTACAACTTGTTAAGAATTAAAAAAATAGGATAAATCTTCTGCAGCCAAAAATTCGGCCCAAAACCAAGCAAAAATTTTACTTCTACGGCCAAACCCATACAAAATTTAGCACGTGAAGACCTCTTCGCATGCGATACCATTGGCGCATACTTATTGTTAAAAACACCTTAAATTTGTAATCATGCGTCGTGATGGTCGTCTAGGGTTAGATTAGGCATCGTGAGGGTCGGGTAGGGTTAGAGCAGGCATCGTGAGGGTCGTTTACGATCAGGGTTAGGGTTGTCGATTTTCGATACACACAAATAATTTTCGGCAGCAGATGTAATTTTTTGCGTTTTAGGCCGCAGAAACACCACCCTAAGAAATAAGCCAATGTTGTTTTATTTCTGGATTTGCAAAATATAATTTTACATTAATTTTGCAAAATAAAATTGGCGGCCCCTAAAAATCGGCGGCTCTAGGCGGCTGATGATATAATTAATAATTGGTTATGTTAAACAACGTATAATTAAGTGAGCCCTAATGTAAGACCATTTGAATCGAACTTTACCTCTCCACGTCTTCACTGCCGACTTCTGCCATAAGAATGATTAAATCTCAGGTATCTTCAACTTCCGGTACAAAATTGCGGCCTTTACTTGACAATTTACCGTCGTTGCAATTTAAAAAGCTTATTCACAACTTCCACTGCTCGTATACTAGGGCAGCCGCTAAATGAATTGGTATGAGTAGTTTTGGAGTCGAGTACCCGGTCGAGTACCTTAGCGGGTATACATGGTTGCTAACTCTGAACAAACCCATTCCGGGACATTTCCTAGTTTCCACCAATGATGAACATTGTTTCCAACTGTGAACAAACCCATTCCGGGATACTTCCCAGTTCCCACTACGATGAATGAGGAAAAGCCCAAAAAACAAAACCCGCAAAGTTGTCTGCATTCTTCTAGCTCGTGCGCTATGCATAATATGAAGTTACAAATTTCGAATGAAGTTCGAGACTTCGAGTCCTTACTCGAAAGTTGAAATTTTTATTTTGAACATTGATAAATAAGATGTTGTACTACAGTATTGCTCAATCTATGTTGCTTGGATTTGGATAATGTCATTTAATTCCAAAATCTGTTGTAATTACTTAGGCCTACCTTTTCTTGGATTCCGGAACAAATTTGGTATTGCCCGGGACACGGGACGGCCTGGGTCCATTCCGGATTGTATGGACGGTTGGCAACCCTATTAGCGACTCAATAGCGAGTATCCGAGTACTCGCTAATACCGGAAGTGATTAGTATACAAGCTGCATAGTATACATAGCTGCAAGACTATAGGCCTAGGCCTAGGCCTATAGATAGACTACATGTAAGTAGACCATAGCATAGGTTCTAACTAAAGCTCTGGCGCATTAATAAAGTTAAATCTCCAATGTAACAACTTGATGTCAGTATAATCAATATAAAAACAGACTGGTTAGTGTCAGTTACTAGGTCTATAGGCCAAGTTAATGGCGGGACAATAAATGTTACTGCAACAGATCGCTGTTGTACTCGTAGTTCGCTATTGGCGTGCATCACAAGTCACAACCAACATGTCAACGTGTTCAGGTGATGACCGCAAACGGTTTAGAGCGAGGCCTGCAGCAGAAAACGTGCACTCAGAACGTGCTGAAAGAGGTGCTCAAGCGCAAGTGAAGACGTGATTAAATATGTTTCTTTATTTTCAAATCGCAAAGAGAAGTCTGGCCTATATTTGTTCCAAGGGAGAAATCTATGTTTGCTCATTAATGTTATTCCTATACGCATAGGCTAAGATGTTGGTTGAATCTATTAAATTTATGGGTGTCTCTATACGTCAGTGGTTCCCAGCCTGGCGGTCGCGACCCCCAAGGAGTCGCGGGAGCTTTTTTAGGGGTCGCGGCGGCTTCTTGGAATAAGTCAAAATGTCTTAGGAAATTTAAGTATAAGGCTTTTCAAATGTTTTTCGTTTTTCAACCCTTATTTTCGGTATACACGATATTAATTTTGCTTTCTTTAATGAAGTTTAATGCGCTGGTCAACCACGCAGGTCCTGCGTAATGAAATTTATAAGTGTCTCTATACGTCAGTGGTTGCGTTAATGCGTTATATATATATTTATAGGTGTCTCTATACGTCAGTGGAATAGTAGGCTATTCTAGAACGGCTAACACGTATACTTTAACCTCATTTTTAACTTCGAATCCACACTGTTAGGCCTATAGGTCAATTCTTCGTAAACTGTAACTTTCTTCGTTTAGATTATTCGTAAGCATAGGCCTATCTTCGGAAAGCATTGCTTCGTAGGCCTATACAACAATTCTAACCCTAACCGCAGCATGCACAAAGAACCGTTTTATGAAGAATTGTGCTGTAGGCCTACGAAGAATTGTTTTACGAACAACAGTTTACGAAGAAAATGTCAGACACCTAAGGGCATAGGCCTACACGAAGGAATGGCCTACACCATACGCTCAAGGACGCTGCCGCGCTTGGATTGAAGGAGACCACGTACGTAGGACCTGGGTGGTTGGCCAAAGACTACAGTAGCCTAGAGGTGACCAGAGGCATATACTTAGGGTATTTTGCGCCCGTGGGCAAACTACAGAATTGGCGCCCCTTCGGGTCCGTCCGAAAATGACGTCACGCGCCCATGTATGAAAATTTCGCGATTATATAAAAAACTTTTACTCAATTAAACAAGTTCCGCTTAATTAACAGGAATTTTTTTTGCAACAATAATTGTGATTATTGCATTCGTAATTGTGAATTGTTTACTTTTACATTCGGTGTCAATTTTGTGGTTTTGCCATTCTGTTATACACAAGCAGGAATCAATTATTTGGCTAGAATACCTCAAACCACAGAGATTCGATGGACGTGGGCAACGTGAACTAATGGTGGTTAAAACAAATGAAGTAAATGGAGAGTGCAGATTGGATAGACGAAGAAGAGCTGTAGACTATCTGAATGGAATATCCATTGAACCGGATGATTAGCTCCAAGCCCTCCATATTTATTCCATGAAGAAGCACTTTGCATTTCCGTGGGAGAATGGAGAAGCATAAAGTTTGGATTATTTCAAGCTACTAATATCAAGCATTTTTCATGCATCTTGTTGAATGCATAATGAGTGTTATAATTCTACTTTCTCCATTTTCATCGTTCTACATTTTATAGTTTTAATTACCTTATTTGAAAATTATAAGAAACTGTGCATATTACATTCTGGATATCTGCTTATTCAGACGGTGCAGATCTTTGTGACGTCCCATTTAAGGGGTCATGACGTTTAGCACGATCTGTGACAAGGGGAGGGGTCAAAATTGGTCAATAATTGTGTGACGTCATTTATGGACGAGCTATTTCTAATTTATTTCACATTTTTCAAATATTATATCTAATATATATTAAGGCTATTTACATGACTATCATAGGCGATCTTTAAAAAATAACTTTTCTTGATTTAATTGTCGAAAATTGGCCAATAACCTTATCAAAATTTGTTTTCTCAAATGTTTCTTGTTCGATGCTAAGAAGAGCAAGATCGCTGAGACGATCTTGTCTTTTTAAGACCGCAGATACAACCAAATTAGCTTCAATTTTCTCGAGGGACCACTCACAGCATGCAATTAAGACAGCAATTGTTAGAAATTTTGCAGTGAAATGCGTTGATTTTGGATACGTAATGAGTATTGTAACGGAACGGGGCCTATTCGACAGTGACCAGGATGACGACTTGCAGCCCCGTCCGATATGGGGGTAGTTCGTGTTGCAGTCCGCTGAGTAAGGCTTCAGTGGTTTGCTGAAGACTAACCATTTAAGGTTTAAATAGCTCCTTTCTGGATGACGCTTGGAATAAGACACGCTTGTTCGATAATCTTCTTTTAATGTACAACGGAAAACAATACTTCTGTAGCGCCGATTCGGAAACAGTCCGTTTCTCACTCCCTCAATACGCCCTACGTCGATAACTAACGAGTAATTGTAACGCTACGTCAATGGCTGACGGCGACTACTATGCTACGTCAATGGCTGACGGCGACTACTATGCTACGTCAATGGCTGACGGCGACTATCGCAAATCTGCGACGACTATATCCACGGCGACTATCGCAAGTCACGACGACTATTCGTGCTTCATAGGAGCCGAGACTGCAAGGCCGAAGCCGAATCTACAAGGCTCCCCGATGACAATCTCCAGACGACGGCGACGACCACGATCCTACGACGACTCCCAGGCGACTCTCTCATCACAACTCTCTGATGACGACTCTCTGATCCTTTTATACTAATTTGCCGTAGATAGTAGATAATACACAGTAGATAGGAGACAGTAGAGACTACACAGTAGATAGGATACAGTAGATAGTAGATATCTACAGTAGATAGTAGATAGACTACAGTAGATAGTAGACAGTAGAGACTACACAGTGGATAGTAGATAATACACAGTAGATAGGATACAGTAGATATTAAATATCTACAGTAGATAGTAGATAGACTACAGTAGATAGTAGATATCTACAGTAGATAGTAGATAGGCGTATACAGCAGGTAGATACCACAGAAGAAAGAACACAGTAGACAGGCGTACACAACAGGCAGACACTACAGCAGGTCGACACCAGGTAGGCGTACCCCAGAACCGTTACACGCCTCCCGCAGCAACATCCCAAAAGTCTCATTTTGGGAACGCCTAATCACAAGATTCCCCCTAATTAAAACGTACATCGGCTTCAGTTCAGACAACAGTCCACAAAGCAAATCAACGGACTTAACAGTCAGATCCTATGCAACACAACATGAAAATCACGTGGACTCATTCGTCCATAGCTAATCATGAAATTAGACATTGTCGAACAGTCCAAAACAACTCATAACGACTAGGCCAACTGCATAACAATTATCGCATAACAGTAAATCATACGAAACCAGTCAGCTTGACAGTTCAACAGAAAGCAGGCATGACACAATAACATTATATTAAAAGTCCATGAACGATCAGACAGTTGTCTGACGAGAACATTGTTCGTCCCTGAAAATAAAAGTCCTTTTGACGGTTAAAATGACGACTTCGAACAGTAGATAAGACTACATCTACAGTAGATGGTAGATATCTACTCAGCATACGCAAACTGGTAAACGCTATTTTCTGGCTTTAAACGTACTGCAACGCAATGTACACATACGCACATGCATATTCTTGCTAGAGGAGCCATTGGCTCCCTAGTCCGCAAATATTCGTAGCGTCATCTGGCGAATTCGACCGTTAACAATTTCTTTGTACGGCGTTTCATTGCTTCCATCGTCCGTTTGTTTTCTTTGCCAATTTACTGCAGCGTCTCTCCATTTAATCGCTGTGTATTCATCTTTTGCTCTTTTTCGGACGTCGTATTCGTCTTTACGCTCTTTTTACCAGCGCTACGTCACGTCAGCCAGCCGTTTTGCTCTACTGAAATCGCACAGGACGACGTATGCATCGTCGAGGCCGATTATCTGGACCTGAGACCGAACTCGGCATACCGTTTCCCTGTTCATCCGTTCCACGGTCTGACGATAACCTCAGATTTTCACCGACGGACAATTGTCTTGGTCCGTCCTCTGCCGTCGGAGCTTTCTTTACTTGCGGCCTATTCCGCGCTCGCTTCGTGTTACTTCGCCGCAAGTAACCGTCTTGATCGACCAATACGGTTGCTGTGTCTACCACTGCTTCGGACGCACCAGGCAACTCCCACTGTCTCTTTACTCGCCCATAGCAAATCCGTAGTTTATCGACATGCGCTACAAAAGCCTTAGCTTTTGGCGACGTCTGCAATAGAATTTTCTGCAGGTTCGAAGCAGTATCCTCGTCTTGCACTTTCGAAATGTCATTTATCGTACGAACGACCGCGGTTACCTCCCGCAGCAACAAGACTTCGTGGCCGATCTCTCCCTGACGACATTGGCTGCAGAGTTTCCTCGATAAAGCGTCGGCATTTCCGTGTTTACGCCCCGGCCTGTGCAAAACTTCAAAATCAAATTCTGCCAACTTTTCTAACCAGCGTCCTTGTTGGCCTATCGGCTCCGGAGTTTTCTGAAGCCACCTCAACGCCGCGTGATCCGTCCGGAGGGTGAATCTCCTTCCCAACAAGTACTGTCGGTAAATCTGAGTGAAGTATACTATTGCCCGTAAATCTTTTCTTGTGACACAATAGTTTCGCTCCGCTGCAGAGAGTAACGGGCTGCCATAGGCGACTACATACTCGTGTCCATCGACTCGCTGCGACAACACCGCATCAATTGCTACATAGCAATCAAATGTAAACACTGATTTGTCATTGGGTAGGCTCAGTACTGGAGTAGTAGTGAGCGCTACCTTCAAACGATCGAAAGCGCTTCGACATTCTTCTCCCCACACAAATGGCTGATCCTTCTCTTTGGCTAACACGACATTTGCTGCCCATTCACCAACTACCGGCTCCACTACTTCGCTTGCTACCATTTGTTCCAACTGCGCGTCTATTTCTGCTTGGTAATGCAAGGGCTGCCTTCTTGTAACGATGAATATACACAGTTCAACTTATTCTGCCTTGGTTAGGCCATCACGCCTCTTCATATACATATTCATGAGTTCAATTGAGTATTAATTAATCAATAACTACTGCAAACTTTCATCGTCAATCATATTGCAAAAACAGTCAAAATCAGCAAAATATTTAAATAGAATTCTAAGATATAGATTGATTATGAACTAATCGAACTAATGACTACCTAGCCAGCCTAGATTAGCTAATAGTGCTTCTTAGATCAGATATCTACCTCCCACGGGAATGGAGCAGATCTGCAGTGTATTTCTGTAGTGTTCATTTGGATTCTTTCTTTGTATAAATTCTGTCGATTGCTTCTTCTCGGATGATTGTTGCCTCTAGCCTCTTCACCTCAAATGTTTCTGTGCCGTCCTCCACTCGCACTCGTCACGTCCGAATGATGAATCGGACTTAATGTGATACTTGCGTAGCCTCGATTCCGTTGACAAGTATGTCAGAAGAGACACACTATAGATGCTGATATTAATCTCTCAGTCCATCTATATTAACGTGAAAAGAGTTTCTGCATTCCACCGCTCATGACCGATAGTTCGAGAACGAAAATAACTCCTGATTACACACGGAGAATACATCCATCATTACTCGACGATCACAGTACTGTTCACCACTACACCATTCGCACCCCTCAGCAGTTCTAGACGAACCTGGGTTAAATAACTGTCCGAACTCCTAAAACTTCTTTGAGAGTTCGCAACTTGAGAATTACGTGTTGACTTTTTCTCAGCACCAGCAATACTGAACATCTTATTGCAAACTCTCGCAGCCCGGATAACGCATTTCCGCCGTACAATCCCCAGCATACGACCGATGGCCAAAATCAGACGTTTTAACATTGCCTCCTGAATGTCAAATTGCAAACGACCAGTTCTCCCCAACAACACTGTTACTAAGGGCTCTAACTTAATCTTATAGCGCCT
This sequence comes from Bimastos eiseni, assembly GCA_959347315.1. Classification (NCBI taxonomy): domain Eukaryota; kingdom Metazoa; phylum Annelida; class Clitellata; order Crassiclitellata; family Lumbricidae; genus Bimastos; species Bimastos eiseni. Next base: position 8,330,735 of record OY365814.1, read on the forward strand.
TTACATTATATTTATAGGCTGGCATTAATTAACTCTGAATTAATTTAACTAATTAACATTGACTGCATATTATAATGTTAATAATACATAAGAAATGTGGGTTTTAATAGGAACATCGCTACACTTCTCAAAGGCTGTCCTATCGGTCGATCATCCCCGGTGTCAATCCGATGCTGGCAAACTTCAGTGCTCCCTAAATATGCGACCTTGCTCTTATTTCCCCGGGAACATCATCCGGTATATCTTCCACGGGCTTCTCAATCAATTGACTAGTTATCGGCGAGCTAGATTTCCGAGTGATCTCATCTTCACACTCTATTTCCACAGGGTGGAGATCACCGATCAACTGATTGACCGACAGCGTAGCAGGCTGATCGCTCAAATTCAAAACTCTTACACTCGATCGGTCTGCTTCGTTACTCAATACCACTCGCGCTAAATGTACTCTTGGCTTAATCACCTTAGCTTCAGTCATCCACGCCTGAGCCGTGCTATTGAGATTCCTGTACTGAGTTCGAAAAGGAACATCACACTGAGAATTTGGCAAAACAGTCACTTCTTCCGCGACCATCACTCGTCGGCACCACAATGAGCCATTTTCCTTAATTAATGGGATGCGTCGCCGTCCAATGAAAAGCGCACCTGTCCCAAAACCAATTCTACATTTATGCTGCCTCAACCAATCCATACCGAGCATTGGCTCGCCTACTTGATCAGATACCAGAAAATTTGTTTCAACTGCAAATCCTCTCCAAATCTGAATGTGCACACTAACTTCGCCCAAAACCCGTGTTTCCGTGCCGTTGGCGGCCAACAATACACGAGTGCTAGGTTGAAGCATTATCCCCTCTACGTCAGACAACGGTACCAAGCTTACCTCTGACCCAGTGTCCACTAAGCAGATCCTCGAGCGTCGATTTATCGTCCCGCGTATGTAGATGGCATTGTTCGTGTCCCTGTTCTGTCCTTCACGTGTGGTATGGTTGGTAACCGTCGTTCCGTCGTTTTCGATCTCCGATGAAGACGAAGGCCGTGCGTCGTCAGGGCGGCGATAAGGCTGTTGCCGTTGCCTACACTGGCGTGCGATGTGTCCGATTCGTCCGCAGTTGAAGCAGGTTACTCCACGTCCTGGATTCCTCGTGCGATCTGCTGGTGTGGCGAAATTCGGCTCGGCGTCGATATTCGTTCGACGTGAGTTTCGTAGCTCCTCTAGCTGCCGACAGAATTTCTCCTCCATGCTTTGTTGCCACTTTTGCTGAGCAGCGATGAAGCCTTCCAATTGCGATTGAAACGCTCCGCTGTTGTCGTTCCCTTGGGTGTCTCGTACTCGGTTCGCTGGCCTTCGTCGCTCTTCTAACTCAGACGTGTGCTGATACGCGGCCAGGCGTAAGGCCACTCGATACGCTTCGTCGAGCGTCTTCGGTTCGCGCTCCCTCACTTTAAGAGCCAGTTCTCGATCTATAATCGCCTCGAGGAATGCATCTTTCGCAACAATCTCCGTCGTCTCATTCGAAGGCACTGGGTATGCGAGAACGACGAGTCTCCGGATATCATGTAAGAGATCGCTGAGACTCTCATCGCCCCTTTGTCGACGATAATAAAGTTGGGCGCGAAACGTTTCCGCCTGCCCCTCCGTTCCGTATCGTTGACGCAGTCTCTCGACGAGTTGTTCATAAGATACATCCGTACGAGCTCCAAAATCCCAGAGCAGCTGCGTGGCCGATTTTTCCACAGAACAGCGCAGAAAGTCCGCTTTATCGCTATCAGTCCAGCGATTATGCCGAGCGCAAACTTCAAACTGAGCCATAAACGATTCCAATGATCCCGTGCCATCGAATTTCCCAGGTTTCATCGATATCACCCGACTGGCGGGAGGAACTGCAGGGCTCTCCATCCGCGGAGGATCGTTGCGCTTCTCGACGTCGAACTTGATCGTCTTCTTCTCTCGAACGCTCGTCTTGCTCGGACCGTCGAAGTCTATGCTCTCCAGAAAACTATAGTCCGTGCCTCGTGCTTTGGCCGTCGTCGTCCGCCCAGGTGCGGGTGTCGAAAAGCTCGGCTGGCGAATTGGCGAATCCGCAACGTCCAGCAACGTATGAACGATCGTATCGTCCGTTTTCGCGATATCCATTTTCAGTCGTCGTTCGTCTAAATTCACAGCGTCGGAACAAAAGAATTTCGTGTTCTCCGAGACTCAGGAACGGCAGAGCCTCCAAAAAAACAAACTTACGTATCACCTCCAACGTAACTGCGTTAAATCCAGCGTTCAGAAGAACTTGTCAAACGTTACTGCGTACTCCACTTCTGGTACCAGTTTTGTAACGGAACGGGGCCTATTCGACAATGACCAGGATGACGACTTGCAGCCCCGTCCGATATGGGGGTAGTTCGTGTTGCAGTCCGCTGAGTAAGGCTTCAGTGGTTTGCTGAAGACTAACCATTTAAGGTTTAAATAGCTCCTTTCTGGATGACGCTTGGAATAAGACACGCTTGTTCGATAATCTTCTTTTAATGTACAACGGAAAACAATACTTCTGTAGCGCCGATTCGGAAACAGTCCGTTTCTCACTCCCTCAATACGCCCTACGTCGATAACTAACGAGTAATTGTAACGCTACGTCAATGGCTGACGGCGACTACTATGCTACGTCAATGGCTGACGGCGACTACTATGCTACGTCAATGGCTGACGGCGACTATCGCAAATCTGCGACGACTATATCCACGGCGACTATCGCAAGTCACGACGACTATTCGTGCTTCATAGGAGCCGAGACTGCAAGGCCGAAGCCGAATCTACAAGGCTCCCCGATGACAATCTCCAGACGACGGCGACGACCACGATCCTACGACGACTCCCAGGCGACTCTCTCATCACAACTCTCTGATGACGACTCTCTGATCCTTTTATACTAATTTGCCGTAGATAGTAGATAATACACAGTAGATAGGAGACAGTAGAGACTACACAGTAGATAGGATACAGTAGATAGTAGATATCTACAGTAGATAGTAGATAGACTACAGTAGATAGTAGACAGTAGAGACTACACAGTGGATAGTAGATAATACACAGTAGATAGGATACAGTAGATAGTAAATATCTACAGTAGATAGTAGATATCTACAGTAGATAGTAGATAGGCGTATACAGCAGGTAGATACCACAGAAGAAAGAACACAGTAGACAGGCGTACACAACAGGCAGACACTACAGCAGGTCGACACCAGGTAGGCGTACCCCAGAACCGTTACAGTATCATGGCGTCTCTTACGGACCTTTAGTGATCACTGATCAGTGGGACCTGAGTGCGCCAAAATCATGCTTGACAACCTGTTTTTCATCAGGATTTTTGGGGGCGCCAAAATGCAATCTTACTAACTTAGTTGGGATAAAATAATTAGCATAGAATAATAAAAAAATAATTTTAATCCTTATTTTGGCACCCCTCCAACTTGGCGCCCGGGGACAGATATCACATCCTGCCCCTCCCTGGCTGCGCCTCTGGAGGTGACGGATTACGCATCTGAATTTCGACCTTCAAATGATCGAAGTAAGACAAAACAGAAGCAGAAGAAGAAGCAGAACAGAAGGAAGAGGAGGAGAAAAAAGGAGAATGAGAATGAAAATGACGATGATGATGATGATGATGATGATGATGATGATGATGACAACGATGATGACGACGACGAAGAAGAAGAAGAAGAAGAGAAGAAAGAGGACGAGAAAGAAGGAGAATGAGAATAAGTAGAAGAGCAAAATTCTTATTGAACGAACTTCTCTAAGTATTGACTTACCCAACAAAATGTTTACACAATTCCAGTCAAATGTAGGCCAGTTAGATGTGAAAGATAAACTGGCAGAGGTCACGAGCTGAGAGGTTAATGACGGTGAAAGATTGAACCAGTTTTATGTTAAAAGCTGTTGAACAAATATCGGCAATCACCGCCAATATTAGTTCAACAACTTTTAACATAAAACTTATTATTATCATCACGATAATATTATAAGTCAAAAAGTTTTTGTTGAGTATAACAAATTGAGGGTACATTCTTAATAGATACTTAATTGTTCTTGTACGTTATTAAAATGTATTCAATATTACATGCTACATGTACACTCTGCATTTCTAAGCTTGACATTTCAACAATATTAAAATTCTGTTTTTACAAAGCATAGCCTTTATAGAATCAAGCTATGATTTCTTCAGCTCGGTCATACCGTATGCAGAACGGTTACCGTCCCTTATCAATATAATATTGTCTAAGGCTTTGGCTAGTCTTTGCCAAAGGTGTAAAAAAACAAGATTTTCTTAAAATCAAAAGTTAGTCTTTGGTTTTTTTTGGTTTTATTTGGTTTTTTGGTTTTTAGTTTTCCTTTGGATTTTGTCACAACAGTTTTGTTATAAAAAGCATCTAACAGAGCATGAAAAATAGCTCCTACTCGTTTATATAATTAATTTAGCTTGATTTCGGACTGAGTAACACACAATTAGTAATATAATAGTAATATTAGTAAATTGAATTAAAATATTTTAAAAAACCAAATAGCCAACAAAATTGCCACTTCTTGGTTTTTTGAGTTTTTTTGTAAAAAGGGGACAATCGGAAAATAAGGGCATATATAACAAAATGTCATAACTTTCTTTTTTTGTCCTCCCAAAATGCTGCCTGTAGTAGGCTATGTTGTATATTACTTCGACATATGCTGTTACTGTTCTGACATTACAGGCCTCATTGACGCAGTCTAGTTCATCAGACTCAAGTAATATATGTTGCTTTTTTAGAGCAGTTCTGAATTGCTATCTATCGCACTGATGACTGTGCGAATCTACGGACGATCCGTCCGTAGATTCGCACAGTCATCAGTGCGATAGATAGCAATTTACCTACTTCACTGACTGTCATAAGCACGTAGGCCTATGTCATCGTTCCGTCGTAAGATCAGTGCCTGTGCGTGAAAATCAGTTTTGTCGAAGGTCAGTCACCCAGTGGCGTAGCGAGGCAAAGTTCCGCCTGGGGCGAAGGCACAAAATGCCGCCCCTGTCTATTATTTCCATCACTTTATTCTTGTGTATATCCCGGGATATGCACAAGGGGTGATAGACATCAGACGCTTGTTTTGAGTGTTTACATTATATACATTATGACTATTCTATTTAGTATTCAATTCATTATACAGTTAGTAACAGCATCAGCGTGCACTGTCAAAATTAAAACTGTTTGACTAATTAAAATGCGTTATGATTTGATATAAAAAAAATAGGAAAAGAAAATAAGACAGTATTAATTAAGAATTAAAACATTTATAAATAAAGCAAAAACAAAGCCTCACAATAAAGTTACTAAACATCTTGCAGGTTATATCGAACATTATAAAGTTCACAAATATTAAAATTAAACAGTAACAATTTTATTATTTCTCTCTAAGTCCTGAATAATATAATTTAATCATGATGGGACTATGGTAAGTATAGTTATTAGAATAGAATAGTTACTGAAAACTTATCATACAGATTACGGATACGGTACGGTTTCATACAGTACTGCCATTCCCAATAAAATATTAAACAACATGGGTACAATGTCTAAATTCTCTTTTGCTCCATGTCCATTAGGGTCGGTTCCTGGCATAGGCAGCTAAAGAGTCGCCCAGGGCGCCAAACTTTAGGAGCGCCTGATTTTAGGGATAATTAGGTAAAGTTTTCAGGAATGTAATTTCGTGACGATACATAAATAAATTATTAATTTTTTTATTAAAAACTAGTTTTGACTAATTACAATTCCAACAGCGATATTCAATCTCATAACACCTCATTGAATCTCCCGCGCTTTCCCTATTAATTTTTTTTGGCCAGAATAGTCTATATATTTTGACCAAAAACATATGTGCCCCGTGCAGTGCGTGCCTCACCCCATATTTTCTCACATCTTACTGCCTATGCATCGGGGTGGGGCGTTCTTATATAGACGACAGCCTAGGGCGCCAAATTACCTGAGGATTGCTCTGATGTCTATAAACATTAGGTGCCATTCGATCATTTTGATAGTACTTAGGTATATCGCAAGCCTACATATTAGTTTTAAGTCGAGAAAAGCCTAAAAGGCATTGTGCCAGGTTTAGACAAAGGCAACAAGAATCTTGTCGAATGCAAATTTACAAAAAAAATGTTTTATTTATTTTTTTTACCGAAAATGCCGTCCCTAGGACAAGTTCCGCCTGGGGCGGTCCGCCCTCGCCCCCCCCCGTCGCTACGCCACTGCAATCACCCGACCCTGTCTTCAGATGCAAACGTCGTATCCTATAGCCTATTGTTAGGCTACGTTCGTCCGTACATAGCTGTTGTCAACCTAAGACGAACAACAATTCCGACATTCAGTATATATAAATAATAGACTAAAAAAAACTTCTGATGCGACGACGTCCTTCCACTCATGCTGATCGGATCATTATTACTAGACTTGGACTTTTTCGTTGTTAGCATTCATCTTATCGTCTCTTTCCTTATGATGATATCGATGCTTGTTTCTACTTGTTGCTACTGCTGCTACTGTTGTTGTTGCTGCTGCTGCATGGCCGATGATTCTGTCCTGCTGTGGATTGCATCTGATCTGGGTGGTTGCTGCTGCTGTTTCTGCTGCAGGGTCATCACTGGCCGAACTTAGCCCCGCATCGGTCGTCGTCCTGATCGAGTGCATCCTCAGACCGATGACCCCCCGAGATGAGCCACCCCCTCCTACTCCTCCTCCGTGGTTTTCGTTGAAAGTGAACGTGTACTTGGTTCCCTCTGAGACGCTCAACGTTCGTCTGCTCTTCGTTGTCCCTCCTCCTCTGATGCCGAGCACATCACACGAACGCCACTTGATCCAAGGCAACCATCGAAATACGTACTTGAAGCCGTTTCGAAATCTAACGGACCAAAAATACACAACACAAATGTTATTCGCTGCTAGTTTTACTATTACTTGTATTGCCACCTAATTGCAAATCTAATAGCCTAATAATCATAAAATTGGGAAGCGCTGCCGGTTCAAAAAGAACTCATTGGTTCTCTGCCTCTTCGGCAGGTTCACAAGTCCAACGTCGCCACTCGCCTCTTCTCTAACCTTTCCAAAAACCAGCATCCATTTTAATGTATGTATTATAATGTGAAACAAAAACCACTTATCATTTAAGCATTAAGCTTGCCATATCCACTTGTCATCATCCAATCCAACATCATCTCTCTTGGTCTTTACCCTTCTCCTCTTCATATTTCCCTCAATGACGTTCTTATAATAGTAGTGCTCGAGTTTCCTCTCAGCGTGTGTCCAACCCATTTCCTTTGTCTACTTCTTATTGTGTGTAACACGGCTCTTTCTTCCCCAATCATTTTCATTACTCCTTCATTTATTTAATGTTCTGTCCATATATCATTTTCTCCATTCAAATCCACGTTTCCATTTCGAAGACATCCAGTCTATATCCTACTTATGCCTACATGTATACGTTCTCGTCATGGTCCATGCCTCTGCTCCTTACAGCACCACACTCAATATCACTGCTAGTGTCTTTATAACTCTTTTCATCGGATTCCTGTTTAGTTTTTCTTTCCTTTTGAAAAATGCCGCTTTTTACGGAGCCCCTAAAGGGACATGAAAGAAGAATATTTTATCTCGTGCGTACGAGATAACAACTCGTTTCCTCGACTTAATAAGTCGTGCGCACGACTTATTTGACCAATAGCAGGCCGCCTTTTCTGTGACGTAAACACACTTCTATTTTAGTATTTATGGGGAAACACATAGTTCTATAAACGAAGCAATGTCTAAGACATAGAGTGTTTCGGGCATTCCATTCTAAACTTAAATCTCACCTTTTCAATAACTCTTATCCAGACTCATTACTTGACATCTGTCACTCCTCGACGAAAGCGATGCCCTCCTTAACAGCTACTCTGCCTCCATGCTGACCTTCTGGAAGCTGAACTCTGACCTTTCACGGACTATAATTTGGACAACCCTCTCGATTTGACGCAGTGCTCCTGAATAAGCTGGTGCCCTGCGCATAGCTTTCAAGTGACGCTTTAGAAGTCTGGAGATTTCGATTACTACTACTATAGGGGTGTATAATATGTGGTGTGAAAGGCTTTGGCCTATAAGGAAGGCATTTTTTAAAGCTACAATGTTATTTGTGATGCCGTTTGTACGCTGAGCGTGTGCCAGACAGAGGATATCACTCTGCAGGCGAATATGAAAGCGAAAATGAAAATGATGTTCAGGCTGACAGAGCTAAAATGCTGACAATATCAGATAGAGTTATCCCCGCGATTTATCGTATGAGTTGTGTTGTAGAATTTGGGACGCTAAAACGACAAATCGCCGTTGTCCCATTTCAACCTCGTTGCCAATTGTTGCAGTGACGCCATTATATCCCCGAAATAGAAGTTTGCTTACGTCACAGAAATTCGGCCTGCTATTGGTCAAATAAATCGTGCGCACGACTTATTAAGTCGAGGGAACGAGTTGTTATCTCGTGCGCACGAGTTAAAATATTCTTCTTCCATGTCCCTTTAGGGGCTCCGTAGCTTTTCCTGCTGCCATCCTTCTTTTAATTTGGCATCTGTCGTGATCATGCTCCTTATATAGCCCAATTCTTTCACCTGCTTTCTTTCTTATCATTCAATGTATATTCTCATTGTATATATATATATATACATACAATCAGATTATGCATTGTATGTATATATATACATATATTGTATATATATACATATATTAATATATATATATATATATTATAGACATTGATTGTATATGCATATATACAGGATGGGCAAAAAAGTAACCCTCTACAGTTTTTTGATGATGTTTTGGCCAAAAGTAGGAAATATTAAATGAAATTTAACAGGTTCAAAATAAATTCATATTTGCATATAATTGCCAAATTTTATTAAATTACTTCAAATAGAACAAAAGTTATGTTACTTTTAATGAGTGTAACCAGCAATTTTTGATGGTCAAAAAACATTTAACACCACAAGAAGTTCTAAAAAGCAAATTTATGAAGTCGCATTTCAAGTAATTGTAATAACACTTCATAGTTATTAGGCCTATTATTGAGAAAAGAAACTGGAAATAATCACATACGAAAGTCACTTTGATGCAGTGGCGGCTCTAGGTTTTTCCATCAGGAGGGGCCGAGGTCCCGGGAGGGGGGCCAATTGGATACCCGAATTTGTCGAAACTGAGAGTACTACATGTAGGCATATCTCCACACTGAGTGATATCGACCAGATGCATGTATGTGCATTATAGAGCAACATGAATTCTTCACATCAACAAACTAGATATTTGGAAATGGAATGACTTTATTTAAAAGTAAAGCATTAACTATGCATATTACATACACTTAATGAAAATCAAGTTTACGAGTCAAACTGATCCACAAAGGCACCTATGGACTGACTGCACGAACAAATTCAATCGACAGCATTGTCAGACTACTTAGACTAATATCAGACATGGTGCTCTTTAAATATGTTCTAATTAATTTCAGAGCAGGCTGTTGATGTTACTGGTAAAACAATGACTATGTTCGACATTCTGTACATTTCATGAAAAGCAAGTCTGTATGGTTCCAGAAAGAAGCTAGAACTATTGTTGTGGTAAAAAATTATATTATTAATTGCACATAAACTAGAATGCATTAGCAGGCGCCAAACTTGGGGAATTTCATGGTTGAGGTCTTCAACAGTGCTGTCATACACAAGTGCAAAAGACACAACGTTATCATTATTATTATTTCCAGAAAGACAGTGTTTTGACATAAATGCCTGTCATAGCAATAAGTGAATGGTCAGAGAATCGTCTATCTAGTTCAGAAATGTGCTCCCTAAATGTGGCCCGTGTGTTCACTTGAGAACGTTGTCCCACAGTTTCATCAACTGCCGAGTTATAAAAACGAATAGGCATTAAACGGACAGTCGGACACGTTGCTAAGCCAATACTGGGTAAATTTGACAATTCTTACTTTACTCTTCTGCCTTTACAAAGACCCCTGTTTCATCTCTATTTCCTTTTAATAGGCCGTTTTATGTCGGATAATGTCGGCAGCTGCAGATAAGTCAATACTTTTAGATTGGAGTTGAATTGATACAATATGTACATACATAATGTCTAGTAACAGGCATCTAGCTTCAAGCCTTCAACTGCTCTTTCAACATTTTTCCCCATCAGCATTCTCTAGCATATTATACCAATGCATGTAACTGATCACTGATATCACGGCAAGCAACAATGCGTCCATCTATAGTATATATATATCACTGATCTGCTGGAATTGCCTCGCTGGATCCCTAGCATGTAACTCAATATATGTGCTTCAACCCATTTCTTATGCACAAGAGAACTTGAAGCAAAAACGTATAACCTTTTAATTATAAGTAATGCACAAATCTCTAGCATGTGGACTAGATTCATTAACTGAAATTACAGTCAATTAAAGTGCGTGGCAATGGAAATAAATGGCCAGTGCCCTCCAACTGCCTTCCAACTGCTGGGCACTCTTATTATCACTGCTCATTACACTAGCACCATCATAACCTTGACCAACTAAACCTGAACCTTTGTTAGTCTCAAATGACTTCAGAGCATCTAAAATAAGCCATGACAATTACTTTGCATCTAATCTGATTGCTGATTTGAAATCTAGAAAATATTCATTCACTATCTTGTTGGAAAATAATCGTATTATAAAGAATAGCTCTTCATTCACCAATTATCCTCTATTGTCCCATCAACAAAGATTGAAAACTATATAGATTCCTTGACCTCTTCTATTACCTGATCCCTGACCATATCTATCACTAAAAATTCTAAACAAGTAAGTAAGTAATCTGTGAGAATGTTCATAAAAAATAATTTCAGATTTCGTACCTTTGAGAATGCCCCAAAAAAATAATTCTGAATTTTATCATGCTTCTTATAGCAAGTAAATATTAAATCTAAATGATCCCATATTTCACAGCACATCTGGAAAAATCTGGGAGGGTCATTGGGGGGCCACGAGATCAGGTTATCAAAACTTGCCAAATAGATTCAGAATATATGTGGCTACTGGTGTACACAGGATGTGAAACAATATGATGTTTGTTTTATAACAATTGCATGGGACGTAACCTCATAAAATCGTTTTGTAACTTTTGCTGCATAGGATGTTTTTTGACTATCAAAAATCAGTGGTTGCACTCACTAAAAGTAATATAACTTTTGTTCTGTGTGAATTATTTTAGTAAAATTCGGCGTTTATATGTACATATGAGTTTGCTTAGCGCCTGTAAAACGTCATTTACTAATCCCTTCTTTTGGCTAAAATATCAGCAAAAAAGCTAGGGGGTAACTTTTTAGTGGCCCGCCCTGTACAATATATATATATATATATATATATGCATATATATATATACATAAAGGTTATTAACAGAATCTAAATAGATGTTTGCTTGAGAAAATGATTATGCCAAAAATATTAATCTGTTGTGGTTGGTAGAGGAAGAGAAGACCTGGCATTCATCCAGCAGTAGATGATCGGATTGTACATGGAGTTGCTCATTGCCAGCCAGTAGATGACGAAGTAGACATGTTGAATGTAAGTGTGATGCTGTATCTCCTGGTGACGATTTGTAACGAGGAAGAAGACGTGCTGAGGCAACCAACAGACGCCGAATATCACGACGATCACGATCATCATCTTCACCACCTGTAACATCTACTACTGATCATCATCTGCACTACCTGTAACATCTACTACTGATCATCATCTGCACTACCTGTAACATCTACTACTGGTCATCATCGTCACCACCTGTAGCATCTACTACTGATCATCATCTGCACTACCTGTAACATCTACTACTGGTCATCATCTGCACTACCTTTAGCATCTACTACTGGTCATCATCGTCACCACCTGTAGCATCTACTACTGATCATCATCTGCACTACCTGTAGCATCTACTACTGATCATCATCTGCACTACCTGTAACATCTACTACTGATCATCATCTGCACTACCTGTAACATCTACTACTGATCATCATCTGCACTACCTGTAACATCTACTACTGATCATCATCTTCACCACCTGTAACATCTATAGGCAGTGCACAGTGTGAGATTAGGGTACTCCATTTTTGACGTATAATTATACGCAGGCTACTCTAAACGCCTATACAAAGCAGAGGCAGGCAGATAGGCAAGCAGACAGGCAGGCAGTCAGTTGGTGGTCACAGGTAAACGGTGGTAAGCTACGTGTACAAAGAAAACTTTGCTTTTATGGGTGTGTAAGGGTGCGGCGTAGGTTTTTGCCCTTGGAGACGTGGAAGACGGCATGAACTGGATTCCGGAAACCATGCACTGTATCAAGTGTTCCCCGAGCCAAAAATGTAAGTTTGGAGTGAATTGCTCTAAAACTGTGGAAATGCATCGACTGCCAAGGACACACAGAAAGTTTGTCTTATATATAAGATTGAAACGGTTTTTGAATTTTGAAAATCGACGAATGTTTACTATTTATTTTCATATTATTGTTAGGGGGTTTCTATATTTCCGGACACAGCGTATTATCTGAGAACGAGTGTACAAACGGAAATTTTCCACACTGGAGACGGTCACGGTGACGCACCATTCACACACAACGCAAAATTGTTAATTACGAAACGATCCATGTTCCATGATGAATTCGGACAAAAATTTAACCACGTTGCAAAGAACTGTTCTCAGGCGAAACTATCATATATATCAAAGCGAGAGCAAATTCCAATACAATAAATCCACACAAAAATTCGAACTTTAATAGAGAACCCATGAATAACTACGAAATGCGTTTTTGAGGAGATGGATGATGTCTTGAAAAGATGGATGATGCTTTGAGAGGATGGATGATGCGTTGATAGGATGGATGATGTTTTGAAAAGATGGATGATGCTTTGAGATTATGGATGATGTTTTGAAAGGATGGATGAGCCCTAAAAGGATGGATGATGCTTTAAGAGGGTGGATGATGCTTTGAAAAGTTGGATGATGCTTTGACAGTATGGATGATGCTTTGAGAGTATGAATGATGCTTTGAGAGTATGGATGATGCTTAGAAAGGATGGCTGATGCTTTGAGAGGATGGATGGCGCTTCTAGAGGATGGATGATGCTTTGAGATTATGAATGACTCTTTGAGATGATGGATTATGCTTTGAATAGATGGATAATGCTTTGAAATGATTGATTATGCTTTGAAAGGATGGATGATGCTTTGAAAGGATGGATAATGCTTTGAAAGGATGAATGGTTCTTTGAGAGTGTGGATGATTCTTTGAGAGAGTGGATGATGCTTTGAAATGATGGATAATGCCTTTATAGGACGGATAATGCTTTGACAGGATGGATGAGGCTTTGAGAGTATGGATGATGCCTTTGGAGGATGAATGATACCTTAATGATGATTTGGAAAGATGAATGATGCTTTAAGAGGGTGGATTATGTTATGACAGGATGGATTCTGCTATGTGAGGATGGTTGCTTCTTGAGAGGATGAATAATGAACGCTTTGAGAGGATGAGTGATGCTTTGAGAAAATGGATTATACTTTGAGAGGATGGATGATATTTTATGAAGACGGTCATCTTACTCTTCGTTTGGATCGGATGGTTTCCTCTTGATTTGCAGTTCTTTCACCGATCGCCTGACTTCCCCATAGCTGCTTTCCCACACGAGCGTAGGTAATTGCCAAAGCCAGGAGCGGAAGGAAGTAAGTAATGACTAAGAAGAACACGTTGTACCTACAGCAACAAGAACATCATGACGGCCCCACTCTCAGTTTACGACAGAACATAAGGCCATTACGACAGCTGTGCTTTGTAACACATTGTTTCTTTTTGTGGCATGGTTAGATCGGTTGACCTGTAGCGTTCAGTAAGCGTTTAGTGTGCGGTTTCGACCCTCGTCCGAGTGCGTCAGTCACTGTGTAGGGACCTTTGAGCAATTCCTTCACGCACTCTGCAGTACAACTGCAATTGCATCGTCGAGGCGTGTGTGTATTCCTGAGCTGATTGTAAGACGGGCAATATAAAATTACGTGTTGTATTGTTTCTGTTACAAATTAAAGATCATGTCAATAACATTTTCTGGTGACTACCGCGGTGATTTTCATCGGTGGCTATTTCTAGCCTTTCCTGACGCCAGCCATTTGTGGCAATGGTTTAATGTTCGGATTATTATCATGCTAAGAGCTGGAATTTACGAAACACATTGGCCCTTGACTGTATTAGCGCTAAATGTGATATCCTCTGATTTGAACATAATTTTCGCTCAGTCTGTATTCTGAACACCTTAACATCATTTGCCAATCTCTCTATACTATTAGAACCTTAATCAAGATCAATTCGAGGTCACAAGTAGACTGCATGCATAGAAAACTGGCTACAATAGCCAAGGTTCCTTACTAAAGACAAACACCTTGCAGCATTATTGATGCAGGCAGTGATGGCAAGGTAGCTGCAGAGGGATGTGACAGAGACATTCGGTGCTGCTCGCAGTCTTCACTTCAGAAGTTCAGACGGTTTTCAAAGCTGGTGGATATTCTATTTCCTAAATGTTGGTCAAGATGGTCTAAGAGACAAGTGATAAAAACACGAGATTAGGCCTATGTCACCCCTGATCCTGGGTTGAAATGTTCAAGAGAGGGAAAGACAATTATCTTAATTGATGCATTATAACGTCAACGTCCCATTCACCGTCTCAGAACGACTGAGGGGATGCTTGGACTCAACTGAAGAATGAACCGAAGGCATCCAGGTGTCTCCACACGATTTGACAATTTGTTAACTAATTCATAACATTCTTAGACTATGACGAACATGTTCGTCTGGGATCACACTGGACTCTGCAGATGACCAATATTTGTCACAAATGACCACTTAGGTTTCAGTTAACTTGACATTTTCTGTATGCGATCGATATGCTACAGCTACTGACGACCTAACGCTCACTCGTAGACGCAGAGTTGCAAATATGTAACGTACGTTTCGGTACTGACTTTACATAGTCATTTCCTAACATTGGGTGCTGACTGTTTTTTTATACACTAGAGTAGAAGAAAGGACAGAAGCACATGTGCATTGTATGTGTACTTCATCAGGCAACCTAATTTCCGAAGATGAGCACTCTGTTTATACCTAGTCGTCAGAGAATTGGCAAACTTACTTCTGCCATTGCATGCGCCTCTAATTGCAAATGAAAACTGAAGCACATAATTTATATCGATGCACGGCGTAACGTGGATAGAACGGATTTAAGTCTCACCAGAGACGGATATAACTCTAACTTTAATATGTTCATCACTCGCAAATTTCTCATCGATGCCCTATTACAAAGTCATGTACATGTCTATAGTATAACCAAATGCAAGCATTTGGTTATGGTTATATTTGGTCATGTACATTTCGAAACTTTGGAGTTACCCTAATTCTTAAAAAGTTTCGAAATGTACATGACCAAAATATGGTTACATTTTAATCGCACGTTTCCCAATCAGCCTAATTCCCGACCGATCTAGCTAGTCTTGTGGCCACCGGGGCGGGGGCTTCCTTTGGGCACGGTGCGGGTCTCTAACGAACGTGGTTGGCTCACGGGAACAATGGTGAACCAACTGTTTTCTAGCAGTTTCTGCTTTCTCATTACATAGTCCTAGCAATAATTCCTGAATATCGCCTTTTAACCAATAGATTCGGGTTTTTTTTTATCGAAGCGTTGTATAACATCGAATCGTCTTATACGAGCTCCATCTGAGATCCTGCGTTGTCTGGTCGTCAGTATCAGTCTACGGCTCTTGGTGCTACTGCTGCTGCTGCTGCTGTTGCTGTTATGCTGTGGTCGTCGAATGCGCCTCCAGGGAAATAAGAGCCAGGATCTGCGCTAATCTGATGCGAGGAAAGGCGCCTGCGCGGTCTAACGTGGCCGAATCTAAGTAACCGGATCAGTCGTTGACGATCAGCTGAGACGTAGACATTGAATAGCGCGGATCGAGTGATCACTGGACAGCGACAACTGCTGCAGAGGTTTATTGTGAAACTAAGGCAATGCCAACAAGTACGAAATTAAATGGACACAGCACAGTTACACAGTTACTTCTCTCTTCCCTTTATTATCCTCGACGTTTCATTCAGCCTCTGCAGGGTCTGTAGGCTACTCTCAAACAACATAACAATTATTATATAGTTCTAACGGTATCAGGAAATCTCCCCCTGGAAATCCCCCCCCCGCAATGCAACTATTTCACGGTACGAATGACCTCAATCGAATCTTTGTTGTTGGAACCGAACGACCAGCGCAGATGCTCAATAATTCTCAACATTGGTTAATGGACGGAACTGTCAAAGTTGTGCAGGAACTGTTCTTTCAACTGTACACCATTCATGTCCAAAATTGTGGAACCATCATTTCGTGATTGTATATACTTCTTCCCAATAGAACACAAGACATTTATTGTCGACTTTTCAAAGAAATAAAGAGACTTAATTCACAGGCAAAATCCACGTCAGTCACCGTGGATTTTGAAAAAGCTGCTATTAATACATTAAAAGAATTGTATGTTTCTATCATCTAATGCAGTGTATCTCTTTGTGGAAATATTTTAAAATTGCGGGGGTAAATTCAAGAGGGGACAATTCCTAGTTTTCGGAGGGGGGGGAGTGGAATTCCAGGTGAAAATTTCGAGGAGGGCGATTTCGTGGGGATTTGGGGCGGGAATTTTCTAGACTGAGCATAAGAACTCGATAAGTATTTTCATAAAGATAAAGACTGTCATAAGAATTACGACTTATGTCGTGTCGTTGATTTGCAGATGACAACGACCTGGTTTCTGCCCAACTTGAAAATATGTATACAGAGAAACGTCAGTATCGTCTAGGCCTTTCTACATGTATGTATACATATGTATACATAAGCGTACAGAGCAGTTGAAGCAGCGACGATGAAGGTAAACATTAGTAATACAGAGTCAATGCTATATGCACATACATTTATGGAGCTGAGGAGAATAAGATGCTGGTTGAAGTAGGTAGTGCAATTTAGGTGTTGCTGAATTTATGGTGGCATAGTTGCTGCCTTGTGAGATCAACGGTGCGAAAGAGATGGTGAGAAGAATAGCAAATGTATTTGGAACAAATCGTCAATTGAACGACCACCACAGTAAAGCCACCACTGACAAACCGTATTACAATTAAAATTACAATTATTACAAGCACAGTATGAACGGACGTTGACATTACAGACAGTTGACAGTTGACAAAGCTTAAATTTACTGTCGGTAGCTATGCAAGGCGCCCAACACGTTTTACGTGCAATTTAGCCAGCGCCAACGCCGCCTAGCGATAGAAGGATTAGTCAACCTACATTATGATGTATACCCGGAATCAAACTCACTTCATTTGCTCTGCATTCCAGTGTCTTATCCGTCACTCAAAGATGTTTTCTACTGCTAAACTCTATCTTTTGTTAGCTTGTTATCCTCATGGAAGATTTTTAGCGACTATATAGGCGTCTTTATGTATATATATTTATATATAAGTAGGCCTACACGATCAGCGAATGGACGCCGCTAACAGAAAGATCTTAAAAGACCGGGGTAAATAGTTTCGAGTGCTGGATTATGGATAGAAATCATTTGCACCAACTACAAACTAAGCATTGAAGGGACTGATATTTATTTGGTATATGGCTTCTTTCTAAGATTAACTTTGACCACAGGCGTAGCTAGGGAGGCAGAGGGGACACGTGTCCTCGGGCGCCGAATTGGAGGGGGCGCCAAAATGAGGATTAAAACTACTATTTTTTATTTCGAAACAAACTAATTCATCCCAGAAAAGTTAGTAAGATTACATTTTGGCACCACCAAAATCCTCATTACAAACAGGTTTTCGTACATGATTTTGGCGCCCCCAAAATCCTCACTGCAAACAGGTTGTCACACATGATTTTGGCGCCCCCGGACTTCACTGATCTGTCATCACTAAGGGCCCATAAGAAGCGATATAATATCATGTCGTAGTTCCAAATCAATTGCAAGCTGTGATCTGTTCCACAGCAAATTGAAGCTAATTTTATCGTATTTGCAGCTTCACCTTCAATGGGACAAGATCGTCTCAGCGATCGTGTTCTTCTAGGCATCGAACGAGAAACATGGGATAAAACAAATTTTGATAACGTCATTGACCAATTTGCGACAGTTAAATCAAGAAAAATCAATTTTTACAGACTGTCTATGACAGTCATGTATAAATGGCCCGAGCATAAAAGTAAACAGTTCAAAAATTAAGAATGCAGTAGGCTAATCATAATTATTGTTGCTAAATTGTGGTAAACTACTTTTAAATAAGTGGAACTTGTTTTAATTGAGCAAATGTTTAAAAATAAAATTATGAATTTTGATATGATCAATGATATCACATTTCTTTGGACCCTTTCCCTCGTAACACATCGTCACAATTGTGTGACACCCCTCCCCAAGGCGCGTGACGTCATGTATGGATGGCCCCCAAAGGAGCGCCAATTCTGTAGTTTGTCCTCAGGCGCAAAATACCCTAGCCTCTAGCTACGCCTCTGACTTTGACTGTGTTATACTATAGCAAACAACAGTTTGCTTTGTTCCATTACAACAACAACAAACGCACTTAGATCGTGCACAATGCACGTACATGGATGTACAGATTGTACATTATTGCTTTGGACATAAAACACAAACTATCAATTCGTGTGTACGAACGCTGTATTAGACGATGGAGTGGCAGAAAAACTGAGCAGCAGACGTGAAGCTTAGGCGTGCATTGAGGAATAGCTTAACTGCATTGCTGCGAACCAGTAATATTTTAATTCAGGAAAATCATTTTTGTTTTAGTTTTTAGTTTGTTTCTTTAGTTCAGTGTAAATCATTTCAGTTTTGTTCTCGTTCTATCTGAGATGGCTGTGTGTGACAGTGTGTGTGTGGGTGTGTGTGTGTGTGAGAGAGAGAGAGAGAGAGAGAGAGAGAGAGAGAGAGAGAGAGAGAGAGAGAGAGAGATCCTTAAGCGCCGTCGTGACGTTCTTTTAGGGCGCTATAAAAAATTTCATATGCATACATACATAGAGACAGAAAGAAGGAGAGAGATTGAGTGAGGTCGTCTACTTACACGAAGTCCATCGTGGCGTAGACGCCGTCTGGCCACTCTAGATAGCAGATGGTGCGACTGTGACCTGTCGTAAAGTTCCACGTGTACGTCTCTGCGTAGAGTAGATTGGGACTGGAAAGGACGATGGAAACGATCCAGATGAGACAGATGACACCGACCACGAGACCTGCTTTCATCCGAGGCTTCATCGGTTGCACGATCGCTATGTACCTTCAAGTACCAAATAGACAAATGAGAACATGTATACTTGCATGAGGGAGCCCATGGGGAGGGGCTGTCGGGCAATGGGCCTCGTCAGCCACCGAGCGTCATGATTATAGGACCCTTTGTATAATCTGTTATCCTCTGCCATCGGATATCATTAGCAAATTCATCTCCAACTTTGTGGTATACACGTAGGTCTGAAATTGTTCGTTTACACTGCAGCGGATCAATTTCTTCATCGTAATTCGTTCCTCTGTATCACCAACAGCTCATACACCTTTTTTTAAAAGCTACGTTTAGTTGATAATTCTCATAAATGTTCACATAGGTCCCCAACTTATGGTTGCAAAATAAAAATGCGCTGTTCGTCGTTTGCGCCCAAATCGAAACGTGAGAAATGTTAATTTCTTGTTGTTGTTTGTGAAAGGGATTCTGGAATGATGATATCAGCCAGAGAATTCAGTGGACCGCACAGAGGATCTCATTGCTTTCGTTCGATCTATGAGAGACGGTGTAGTCAGGTAGAAGACTGGCTACCACCAACGAAGCTGCCACTGCGCTTTATTGAATTAGGCCTACATGTAGGCCTATCTGTCGAGGCTTTTCAACGGTCGTCGAAGCTTTGCGTCGAATTTCAGCCATAACTTTGGTGGCTTCGTTGCGATAGGGATCTGATGCATGATTGTGTCTGTCACACCAACCACAACATCAGCTTCAAATTTACACTTTTATACGACCAGGACAACCGTAGGCCTACTTTGCACATCTCCAAGAGATATATAGTCAGGCCTAGCCATAACTCTGTCCTTTCGTAGCCTGAATCCTTCATACAAAATATGCTCTTTTTCTGCTTCTGCGGTGTCGTTCTCTCCATGGTTTTGTAACGAAAATTATAAAATGGTGTGATTTGTGTACTATATATGTATTAGACAAGAGCCAAACGTATAGCAACCAATGATTAATTGGTTCGATAGTAGGCCTACATGAAAGAGCTGAAGGCGACTAAATCAACAACTTGGGATTTTAAACGTTCGACCACGACTAACATTAAACATTTGAAAACGATAACATTTGTAGACGTTGCGTAAATAACTTTTAGAAAGTCTTCCTTATAATGGGGCCATACTTACTTACATTTCAATCGAGCGAGTCTATGTTTGAACTCAGCTTATCACTTCGGGCGGCACTTTTGACCGCTAATAATCAATCACTAGACGAGTATCATAATCTTATAATCTTTGTACTGCGCCGTATTGCCTTCGCCGTTTTGTCTGCGCCTTTAGGTCTGTGGCGCCATTTTCTTCACCTAGCGAGAACTTTTTCTTTGTCACCAATCCATACATATTTACAGAAGGAGTGCTTGTGTCAGTTGCAGCACACTATGTATAAGACGACGGACTGAAAAGAGATCAGCATAGATGGGTTAAGAGCTGAGAAGTAGACCGGGAGATGACCTAAAATGTCGTCCTTAGCCGCTTCATTCTGGATTATGCTACTTAAAACATTTTCTCTAAGGTAGGCAACTTGCTTGATGCAGGCCTCTCAAAGTGATGCCACTCATAACGGAAGGCAGCGATCAACGGAACCCAAGTCTAATGAACAAAAGCACGGGCTTCTGTTCCGTCCTTCCTTCTGTTTCTATATTTTTCTCCTAATTATACCATCCACATTTTTCTTATTTTTATTTAGCACCATTTTGCCCCCCCCCCCTCCGCTCATGAGCCTCCCGGGGCGACTGCCCTCCCTTGATTGTTCGGAATTTTCTGCTTTAATCAATCGACCGACATCAATTGATAAGCTGTGCATCATTACAAGGGAGCTACAGAAGTCTTTGGAATGGATTAGATTGAATTGATATCGGAAGAAGAAGCAGGAAGTCGATGCATACCATTGGTGATAGATACATGTAGATATTCGTTTATTTAGAAATAACAATCTGACGACAACAGCGCATAGATGCTTACATGAGTGACAGTGAACAGTAAGAGTTAGAAGTGACAACAAACTAGTAAAATGCTTTTGTATAACGATAGGGTAGAGGGGGAAAAACGCCCCCTGGGGTAAAACGCCCCTCCTCATCTAGTCTCCCCTTGGCTAAGTAATGGACTGTTAATACTTGTCTTCTGACCCCATATATGGTGTCATCTACCATTTTGACTAATCGAAGGTTTTCTTCATTATTACAAATATAATCATTTTTCTCGCTTTTTTTTATAAAGGTGTGCTGGCGCTTTTGCTTTTTTATTATTATTGCTATACGTCAGCCAGACCCAACGCCACAATATATAAATTTAAAGTACAATGTATAAAGAATTATTATGCAAGGTGAATTGGGCGTTTGTACCGGGGTATTTCATTGGTATGTGATATAGGTCATCTTGTAGTGTAGTAGGCCTACCAAGTGCGGCAAAACGCCTCCTTTCAAACATCTTGTATTTTATTGTATTTTATGCACGACCATTTTTTTTAATTGTAGAAAGCACAATTATTCTCTATGGCTTAAATTCTGTCATTCAAGTCTTAAATTTGCCAATAACCCTTAAAGGGGGCGTTTTGCCCCTCTACCCTAATTGAGAAAATATTTTTAATAGAAAATAAATTATGCCAATAATTCTTGAAGTAACGTTTTGTCCCTCGACCTACTATGATAATTTTAGAGTCGTCTCTTGGTGGGAGAATATGGTTGCGTTCTCCATGTCTTAATTGGTGAATGGAGTGGGAACGGAGTGGAGGTAAGAGTTGGTGAAGAACATGCTTGGTGTTATGCAAGATGGAGAAAAGAAGTATGACATCTGCTGTTTGCAGGTTCAGAGACTGTTGGCAACAATTGATATAAGTAACGGCGTTTGGCTCTTTTAAGGAGGTTTTCCAGTCGCTCTTGGCATAAGCTAGGGTAAGACCCAACCCAGATGGGAGGCATATAAAAATTTAGCAATGGTAGTGTGTGGTTATGTTATGAACGGTCGAGGTAGAAAATTCATAGGTTTTGATCTTTCTGGTATCATAGAAAGAGGAGGAGCAAGCTGCTGTGAGGTGGTCAATGTGGGCTATAAGTTTGAAGTTATCTTGGAGAAAGACTTCCAGTGTTTATACTGTTTTAGCTAGGTTATGCCAGGTATTTAATGGCGAAGGAATGATTGGTATCAATGTCGGAAAATGATGATCATTTCTTTAGATATTGAGCTATTTAAGTTAAGATTATTAGAGATTCAGAGTAGATCACATTAGACAGCATGAGCTTGATCCAGTAAGAAGGCAAGTGTCGCGTGCACATTTGATGTCATGCGATATCATGCGTGGATAATGTGAGACAGATGAACGACATTTATGCAGATAAATGCTTCGCTGTTGACGTACTAAAGATGCTATTGATCAGCGAAATCGCCCTTTGAGTGAGTCACTTGAGTAGAAATCAGGCGTACGTTGAATATATATATATATATATATATATATATATTCATTTGTCCTAAAAACGATTGAATCGGATTAAAATCTTAGTTTTCTATTTGTCTCTCATCGATTGAAAAACCCAAATGACGACGACATCATCATAATCTGCATGTGTCCCTTCGATTCCAATCCAATTGCGCCGACAATAAAACGGCGAATAACGGCAGAAGTTGTTTCCCTCTTTCTTCATATATATCGCACGACGTAAGGGACGCATTAGATCACCATGGCGACAGGTTGGTTCGAGTGGGAGACTGTGCAGGCGGATCAAATTGATTATCTACAACAGATTAAAGTAATATTACACGTCACTCTAGAACGACAGACGACGACTGCAGGACCAGAGAAAGCAATTCCTTCGTTCGTCTTAGGCCAATGGACATCGCCCTATATCACGGCGATGACCCCGGTGAGTTCATTCGCTTCTGCATAATATGACCAACGAACGAAGGAAGACGTAGACAAACGTATACAGTCAACTGGACCAACAGACGGACAAAAGAACACACCAACGGACGAATGGACAGATAGAGACATACTTAGAGGACGAAAATGGAAGGACAAGCGAACGGACCCTTGGGTGGAAAGGTCACGGATGGCGAGATGGGGGAGGACGGACGCTGAATGAATACCAACGGAGGCGTCTGAAGAAGAAAAAGAAGAAGAAGAAGAGTATGATGATAATGAAGAAGTAGTCGAGGCGTAATTTGACGCATTCGTTACGATGCTGATATCAAAACATGAGTCGATATCCTCAGCATATGACCGATGAGATGGAGAGACAGAGAGACACACACAGTAGAGAGAGAGAGACAGAGACGGAGACAGACAGACAGACACACGTACACAGAGAGAGAGACAGAGACAGAGAAAGACAGAGAAAGACAGAGACAGACAGAGACAGACAGAAACAGAGAGAGAGACAGAGATAGACAGACAGACACAGAGAGAGAGACAGAGACAGAGAGAAAGATAGAGAAAGAGAGAGAGCTATCGCTGCTGCGAGGGTTAGTAACGGAGAACAGGCAAACGAAGAGAGAGAGAGAGAGTGAAAGGGGAATGAGAGGAGGAATGATAGGAGTCGTGTCACAATGGTTGTCATGATGCCATGTATCGTGATTAAATCTTCTGTGAAGGAAATGCAAAGAGGACAGGATGGAGGTCGTCTGCAGTGCACTCGTTCATCCATCGCCCTAGCATATATATATATATATATTATATATTGTATATATATATACTCTGCAGCATAATCTAGATGTAAAAACCAGTTGAAGTTTTAAGGAAATTTAGTGACGCCCCCACGATAACACTGCATAGCATTTTAATAATTAAATTATAAATCTGACATGGTTTGCTTTTGAATGTTGCCACGATTTGTCGTTGGTCATTTTAAAATGTTAATGTTTCTCTTTACGTGCTAAGTGTACTTCATTTTGATTTTATGTCACGGGTTTTGTATTTTATTTATAATAAAATTTATGAACGTGAAAATTGTTGATGTTTGTTTTTATTAAGAACGGGCCTGACATGGCCGATGTTTTATTATTATCATAGGCCTATTGTTTGAATGTATTGAGCCTGCGATGTAAAGTGATGTGCTTTGCTAGTGCTATCTGCTTGTTTATTTACTTTCTTACGTAGTTCTTTCTTAATCCCCGATAATAATGCCCAGTCATACACAAACGCATGCACAATCGGGACATCGCTAGCGCATTGGAAGGCAAGGTCACATGTATTTTCTGGCTCAAATCTTAGAGAGCTATAACTGCATAGCGACTACTGCGTACAGTTCCTCCAGGCGATTACAATTGTGTACGGTTCCGTAGGTGCTTATTGCAGTTGTGCAGTGTTTGGTTGGCATTGCTAGTATTTTCCCTTTCCAGTGACATTACTTGGCACAATGGTGTGTTAGCATTCGTTGTGTAGGCTATTTTGCCCTTCAGTGCAATTAGTCACATCCGAAGCTGATGGTGACAACTCGTGTCAAGCGCGAAACTCTGGACGCTGGCGCTATATAAAAGTCGACCCACAGCGGAGGCGCGGGAGGACTACGGATGAAGTCGTCTACCTGAAACCTGAGAAGGGAGACATCAATGGGTTTCGCCTCAATACAGATGGCGAGGAGTAGGCAAAGATCAAGGAAGTGTCAAGCAACGAAACCCGACACCTCGAGGCAGACATTAGAGCCGCCTGCTCCTCCTCCTCCTCTGCGACCCATGGACAAGAAATTCATGAACCAGCTGAAGATCTGGTCTGAACCGACTCGTTGACACGGATCATGAATAGGGGACAATTCCGATACGAACGGCGCAATCTATTAGGCGGTATAACTGTAGTAATGTAATTCAATGACACTAACAAGGCCCAGCCATAATAGACGCTAGTCAAACATTATCTGTACGCCTCTAGGGGTATGACGTGACGCTAGGGACGCCAAGACCCGACCAACCAGGTTCAGTAATAGTTTCAGCAGGGGATCTGTCGTCCAATAGAGATAAGAGTTTTGCGTTTGGGATGACGAAGGAAATCGCCTCTAGAAGGTCCCATTCTTTCTGGCGATGACTCGCTGCTCCTGTTGGTGGTTCTGCATCTGTCAGGGTCTTCCAAGCGTTGAGTGCTGAACTCGCAAGTTCATATGGTTCATCAGCAGACTCTGTTGGTAGGATGCAAGCCTGGAGTTCGCTTGTACTAGCAGCAGAAGCCAGAAAGGCAGAAAGTGCCAGCGTAGATGCACAAAGAACTCCCAGACCACCATCTCTCACCGGCAAAGAAGCCTGGAGCCAGCGGTCATTGTCAAGGTCCACATTTAAAATGGTTGACAGTCCTTCTCTCAGCAGTTGATCAAACCGAGCCAAGCCCGGGCAATCAGCGCAGACGGCTGTGCGCAGACTGTACATGAGCTTCGGTACACTTAGACTGTTTCTCAGCAGAACCAGAGCGTCATGTGTATAAAGCAAGGACAATCTTCCGATTGCCCTCTCGAGGTCATTGGCCTTTGAATTAACGACCATGTTCACAGCTGGACCTGAAATGAGAGGTGCACCCAACAAGGTCATGTCCTTGAGGGCTATGCTCGTGAACTCTTGGAACGCAGGGTCATTGTTCGGCATCTGGGTGTTGTGACACGCGATTTCACATTTGCTGCGGTTCAATAGCAATCCCAGATTCTTTGATTCCTGCTCGATTAATTGAACGTCGTCGGCCACTGTTTCCTTGTTACCTCCCAATGTCAGGTCATCCAGATATCCGATACGCAGATCCGAACGAAGCTTCATCAGAATCGGTTGCAGCACAAGACAGAATTCCAGAGGTCCCAAAGGATCGCCTTGCTGCGTTCCTTCTTCGGATCGAATTGTGTTTGAACCATAGCGCAACAGTGGACGGTTTGAATAGGCAGCGTGAGCAAAGTGGTAGAGCTCTGGGATCTCTCTAGCAACTGCCTCTAGAAGACAATCTCTGCGCAGAGTGTTAAAGGCATTGGCGAAGTCGAGCTTCACTAGGACGCTGTCCTCAGGCATTGTGGTTATTCAACGACGTGTCGCATGGACAGCTGCCTCAGCGCCTCCTGGAATGCCTACCCCAAGCTGAATGGGGGCGAGCAGTTGAGACAGCCTTGTTACCGCATGCGAATTAGCGCACTTTGCCGCCAGACGACGCCATGTGTAGCCCACGGCGATTGGTCTTATGCCTCCGTCCTTCTTGCTCAGGGCTAAAAGGTTTGCCCCATAGATGACCTCATTCACCTCTTCGGATAGACCTCCATGTAGGAGCAGATTGACAAGGTCAGATAGATGTTGCCCGATGTTGGCATCTACTCCATAGGCCATCAGATCCTTTAAGTGTTGTGGAGTTATGCCATCTGGACCACCAGCCGAATCCGCAGGGAAAGAGGAGATTGCCCTAGCGACATCTTCTTTAGAAACTTGAAGCGGGATGAAGCGATCGGAACTGTCTGGATCACACGGTGTTCTCCTGTCCACTGGTGCAGGCGGGTGCTTTTTCTTAAGCGCGGCCAAAGTTTCCGGTGTGTCCAGCGCCGGTTTATCCTCGCTGCAGATGAGACGGATGGCTGCTTTGAAATTGCCTTCCTCCAGCTTGCTTGCAACTGTTGAGGCTAAATACCTGGCGTGGTCGCATTTAGCGGACTTGAGCTTACGACTTGACGTCAGTGGAAATTCATCGTTAGTCGACTGGTCTGGCCCCTGCAGTCCCCATTCAGTAATGCGGGACAAAATCATCTTGGTCATGTTGTGCTTTCGTACACCTCTTCTTGGCTTCACTAGTACAGTTCCACCGAAGGCCAGCAAATCGAACCATTTTGCAACGCAATTTGGTTCTCTTACAATTGCTTGGATTATATCGGCCAGGAGAGCAGCACAAGATGGCCTTGCTGCTTTTGGGATTCTCTTAATCAGAAGACCGGGTGAAGCAGGATGTGATAATAATAATAATAATAATAATAATAATATTATTATTATTATTATTATTATTATTATGCTGTTATCGTCCATGTTGGCAAGTGAAAATTATTATTATTATTATTATTATTAATATTATTATTATTATTATTATTATTATTATTATTATTATTATCGTTATAATTTAGCATGGTAGTGTTGACGAAAAACAGATGGCGTTCCCTCGCTGGACAGTCTTGGTGGGATTTAGACTGAGTCGGTTTGAAGCCATCCATACGGAGAACCTCTCAATCGCAAGGATCATGCGCCTACGCGAACAGTCGACCTCTGACGGACGGTCACTGGTGTAAAGCTGGGACCTCCAGAGCCGCTCTATGAGAATGGTGTGGTCTACGGTGTCGAACGCAGCGGATAGATCAAGTAGACCAATGATTGCATGATCGCCAGCATCGACCGCCTTAATAGGATCAATGAAAACTTTTAGCAGCGCCGTCTCAGTAGAGTGAAACCTTCTGTAGGCAGATTGATGATGAGGGAAAAGATCCGAGGATGTTAAGTGGTCGGTCAGCTGTCTGCAGACAATACGCTCAAGCGACAGGGTAGCTATGGACTGGAAATCGGTCGGTAACTGGCGGAAGAGTCAGCCGGCAGTGTCGGCTTTTTCAGACGCGGGGTGGTGTATGATTATTTGTAACGAGCTGGAACAACTCCGAAGGTTAAGGAGACATTGAAGAGGTCGGCGATGTAAGTAGTGAACAGATCGACACAAGGCTTCTGAAGCCATGTGGGGAGCGGATCAACGGCTGAGTGCTTATTCGGTGCGTCACCGACCAGCCGAACTATATCATTCGGCGTGACAGGAACGAGGTTCTCAAAGCGTAAGCCCGGAGGACAATCAGAGTACTGCGCCGAGGAAGCGCCCGCCGTGGCAGCTCTAATGTCTTCCACCTTAGATTCGAAGAAGTCACCACAGCAGCACATAGCTATAGAAGTTCATTTAACTTCATTTTAAAATAACGAAAGTTGGAACTATCATTGTGATTGTATTCTGTCGTTGTATGCATGTGCGGGCGTCTGTGTGCGTGTGTGTGTGTGCGGGAGTCTGTTTTGATTGGTTGAATGAGACATGTATCCACTGCGAGTGGTTTTGCAATGCAAGGAACAGATTACGAATAAAAATTCATTGCGGCTTAGTTACTTTTTATTATATCTGTAGATTTCCGATCACCGTGCTTTATTTTTGACAATTTGGACCACAAGCAGGGCCGGATTAGCCACAGGGCTAAGGGAGCAGAAGCCCTTGGCCCCCAAATTTTGAGTGGCCCCCAAATATAGTAGTGAATATTTCTTTTAACTGTATACTGTTAATCGGCGTTTATTCAGACCAATACAAGAAGGAGAATATAAAGACGATAGTCTATGTTGAATATTTAGAGTAGAAAAGTAGTATATATCAGGGTCCATTTGTCAAAAAAGAAGCAGAGGGTCGGATATCTGAAAAATTTCTAAATAACAGTGAATTTTTTTTAATCACCATATATTACTCGCATTGTAAACCACTCGCAGAGCCTACTATTTGTCGTAGTCTCCAAATTGACCAGATCGATTCACCCACACAACCACGCGCGTTGGAACACACTCCCCTTAGAGATGCAACTGTTACCCAGGAGTAATGAGCCATTGAATTAAAAGTTGACTAATTTGTATCGCCGTGGTTAGGCAAGGAGGAACGGACATTTGCCTCCCCGGACATTTGCCACCCAGACATTTGCCCCGGACATTTGTATATATATGCATGTATATACGTAAGTATGCATACATGTATATATGTGCGGGTATATATATATATGTATCTACGTGCGCATGTATGTACGTATGTATGCATACATATGTATACATGCATGTACATACGTTGACCTATGTATGTATGTATGTATATGCATATATATATGCACGCATAATGCATGCGCATAAGTACGTACGTTCGTGCGTACGTATGCGCGCATATATACATTCATAAATACATATATACATACATAGGTAGACATGACATGACACGACACAACACGTATGTTTGTATGTATGAATGTATGTATGCATGTATGTATGTACGCATTACTATATAGTTTGGGCGAGCTTATGGTCTACACTAGAGGGGGCAATTTTCCTAGTCGGGAGGGCAAATGACCGGAGCAAATGTCCGAGGGGGCAAATGTTGGAGGGGGCAAATGTTATACACTCGGGTAAGGAGGGTCTTCAAATACGCTTTCTTGAAGGGCTCTATATAAATTTTCTTTAAGAATGAATGAATTAATAAATAATAGGCCTACGTCAAGATTAGCAGTCAACCACGATGCAATGACAAAGAGAAAATAAGAAAAAGGTGTTTTAGGCCTAATTATTTATCAAACTGCGGCAGTTTAAACTTTTAGCTCAGGTAATTATAGGTTCGATAGCCCGAAAGTTCTATAGTCCGACATCATTTTTTTCCAATTGTAGCATATAGTTTGAGCATCAATGCAACTTTTACTTAACCTGTGAGTTTTTCATCAGTTCAGCTTCAAATGACATATATCAGACTGCTAGACCTACTTACACAATTGAATGAAACTGTTTCATCATTCCAAAGTCCATCAAAACAAGGATACTAATTAAACTGCGCACATTAGTCGCCTTATCATGCACCATAGCGCCCAGATTTCAGCCAGACTGGTTTGACCGTTAGAGCGTATACGCTATGTCATGAGCTTTTGCTAAAGAGAACATGTGAATCTCAGTTCGGTTAGCATTCCGATGATGGCACATGTTACATTGTGACATGTAAGAGATCTCACTCCTGAGCTAGTTCGGTCCTTGCATTCTAAATCGCGTGGTGGTCAGTTTAAACGGGCGACTGCATCACATTAGAAGGGTCTAGGCCAAATAAATAATTGCGATCTCTGCCTCTGTCTCTTTCTTCTCCATCTCTCTTTCTCTCTTTCACAGTAGGATTAATTGGCATCTGAGTGCTCGATTCCTTGTCTCAGAAGCCTTCAATCAATTGTGTGATGCACCCTATAAGGGCCGCTTGTTGCTCCCTTGTTGTTCCCTCGATCAGACAAAGCAAATTGAAGTCCAGGGCCCACGTGTATGAAGCCTTTGAAAACGGGCCTAAGTCCAAGTCCGGACGTGTTTTCGCTGTAAACCCGACTAGAGAACTAGATCAGCGTGTATGGGGATTATTGGAGACGCCTAAGTCCTTCAAAACCCCACTAACGCTAGTCCACCTGGCAGGCAGGCGTAAATCTACTAGTCAGGCCTAGTGAAGTAAAATGACAGCCGCCGTCTCGATTGGTCCACTTCCGTCGAATTTTCCGACTTCAAGGAAGGTTTAAGATTGTTCACTCTGCTATTGTCGGACGATAAACTTAATTATTTTTTACGCTTTCGCCCTCACAAAATGATAATTATTATCGGTGATCTTCATGTAATCGGAAGTTTTAACACTGGTAAACACATAGCATCGCTGAACACACGGCCTTTAGCTTGCAATGGTCGAACTAACTTTTCCAACATGCAAGTTCAATAATAGTTGAGTAAGGCAGTCGTAATCTATGCATAGTAATTTTTGCGGAGCAGTAAATTGCGATAACAGTGACATTTGTGTTTTAACAAAATCATCTGTTAATTAAACAATGAGCATAATAAATTCCTTTGCCAGATCAAGTCCAAAAATATCCTATAAATAGCTTGCGCATGCGCAACTAGCCATAATCGCGCGAGCCCCATTGATGCTGGGTTTTCCCAAGCCCATCCAAGTATCTGACTAGCAAGTTTGGGACCAACAGATCGTTCATGCACGCCATATTCTCATAGTCCCGTAGTCTCAAAAATCAGCCTACGAAGTCCGTCTTTGAGCCCAAAGCTAGACTAACGTTACGACCGTTTTAAAATCCGCCATACACGTGGACCCTGGTCCATAATTAATCTGTCCTAGATCAACGAATACAGAGCGTGCCGCAAATGCAATCATGCACTACACCGTGGATAAAGAACTTGAGGGGTCAGACCAACCCTATCCCGGGGGTCGGCCAGAGGCGGAAGCTTGGGGGTCAAAGATAGAAGCATGGGATCCAACCCCTCTGACCCCCTCGACAAATCGAACACTGGTGCGTACACATATAAATATATATATACATATATAAAACACTAACATAACTACTTTTATATGCAAAGTAAGCAAGTAAGTCAGTAAATCAATGCATATTCATTCATTCATTCATTACGAAGATTTATATAGCGCCCCTTCAGGCTACAACTCAGGAGCGCTCTCGACTCCAGCACGGATAAAGAGAACAGTTTTAAGGCGAGTATAAAAATGAGTCTGAGTGGACCCTTGGCGACAACCGCAACGTCAACGGGAGTGTGTTCCAGATCGAGGGACCAACCACTGAGAAGGCACGATTCGTTTAGTAGTTGTACTGGAAAATGGGACAATGAGCTCAGTAGAGCGGAGAGAGCGGTGACTCGATACAGTCAAAGCAGAGTAACAGAGATCGCGAAGATAAGCAGGGACGAGACTTAGCAAGGGCCGCCATACAATATTACGCATACATACATGCAGGGGCGTCGAGAGCCACAACTGGCCCCGTGGGCAGCCACGCCTAAGGGCCCCTTGTGTTTTCAATTTTATCAGTAATTCCAAGTCTGATGCAGACCTATCAAAAAGACTATCAACTATATTTGATGAGAATAACCATATTTAATCATTAGTAATGTTAATAATTATAGGCCTAGGGCCTACAACTGAAATTGATCATACAAGTAAAGTGATTTCACAGGTTCATCTCTGACTCTAATTATAAGGAAATTTACAAAAACCATGAAATGTGAGTATGTCAATGTGATAAATGATTTCAATTGTTAAGCCTCACTTAAATGACTACATAGTAGTACATAGTCTAAAACTCTAGATGTAATCTGAGCCGAAACTTGCTTTGCGAGCTTTCCGGCTTGCAAACAACTCAATAATTGCACCAAAGTCTTATTTTCTCGCCAGAGGACCCTTAACTGCCAGCATCCATAAATTTGTCAGTCGCTCTTGACACATTGTAGAACGTGTTTTAACCCTTGCTAGTGTGCTGAATGACCGTTCCGTTTGTGCAACAATAATTGAAAGGGCACAAAAGATTCTGAGCACGACGTAAACGTTCAGGGAAAAGGGTACAAGTTTCCACTTGTGAAGTGTGTTTAATAGATTAAGTGGCGACAATGGTGCGTGTCCAAAATTAGCAGCATGAACTGCCTTCAAATTTTCTATTTCATCCATTATATCCTGCGACACATCCGCGCTGTACTTCACGCAAAGTAAACGAACCTTTTAACGCAGTTCTTCTCTATCTAATGTGACATATTTCCACATCACACTGAACGTCGCCTCAAGACCTTAGGCTATCTCAAAACGGCGAGCTATGTTTCCGGTGACACAGTCTAAGAGAGCATAAAACACATCACGCTGAAAGCAATCTTCTGGACTAGAGTCGCTTACTTCACCACTCGATGTCTTGTTGCTAATTTTGTTCGCCGTCTGCGTCCTTTCTCAGAGAACATGCTAAGGCCATTTGAAACCATACCAAGGCTTCCCCAAAATTTTGCACTCGGTCAAAATCCCATCCCAGTTGACTATCAATTGTTTGAGATCATCGAGTAGGTTCTTAAAATTGTAAATTTCGACATCTAAAGTTGCAGCTCTGGCTTGCAGAACTGCGTTTCTGTAGTTGATATTAGCGAGAACTTTGAACCAAATGCTAGAGAGGATGATGCACTCAAAAGAATTTATATTGGTTTCAATGCCTTTGAGAACCCCTCGAGTCTGCTGTCAGATTAAACTTTTGAACGGCCTGGTTAGCTTTCTTTAAACCAGGAAGAAGATTTCTTACAAAAGGTTTCACACTGTCAATCCTGGCAGATCAACGTATGTCCGACATGCTATACTATAGCGATCAGCCGATATTTTCCAACAAAATCTGCCACATTTGAGGAATACAGCTGAACAAGTTATAAGTCTTCTGTACCACACCGAAAAGGTTGTCACCTCTGGACAACATTCGGCGGCTTGTACATCACCCAGATTTAAGCCGTGACAAGCACATGCATGGCGAATAAATAGCACAGCCTCACAGGCGAAATTAAAGAGTTCCGTAGATGGAAAAAAGTAAGTAAAAAAGTGAAGTCACTTAAGTTTCTTCTTGCACAGCCTCGTAGGTTTCCTCAGTTATGAAAGAAGTTTTTGACATCACGGGTCCCTGCCATAGAGCCGGGCCCCGGGGCAGCAATCCCCGCTGAGCCTCCTTCTCGATGGTACTGAATACATGTACATATAATTATATACATATATTCACTGCGGACCGAGAGAATTTCCGGGCCCTTGGGCATAACAGTTACGGGCTTGTAGACAACAGTGCTAGCAATATTACATTCAAAAAGTCACTGTGTGGCACAGTGGCTGATCAGTTAGAGCGGTCAGCCCGTAACGTTCAGTGTGTGCTGAGTGCGCGGGTTCAAGTCTCGTCCGGGGCGTCACTGTGTAGGGACCTTGAGCAAGTCCTTCGCGCACCATTGCTCTGCAGTACAACTGCAATTGCGCCGTCGAGGCGTGTTTATGCACTTCTGAGCAAAACGATGTTGGAAGAAGAGCGGTATCAAATTTTGGAAATAAATAAAATAAAAAATAAAAAAATTATAATATAATTTATTTATTTATTTATTTTATTTTATATTTTATTTCCATATTATAGAAAATTCAATATTTTGTATTTCATGAGTTGAATGCGAGTCCGGCCGGGGCCCCCCAAAATCGCCGGGTCCTTGGGCAGTTGCCCCCGGGCCCCTCGGCGGGCCTGTACATAGTTACATACAGACATTCATACATTAGTGCGCATCTAGCCGATCTCAATCTAGAATATGCAGGGTGGGCCAAAAAAGTAATTCCCTACAGATTTTTCCTAATAGTTCGGCCAAGATAGGAAATATTAAATAAAATTTTGCAGGCTGAAAGACAATTCATATTTGCATATAATCGCTAAAATTGACTAAAATATTTCAATCAGAACAAAAAGTTATATCACTTTAACTGAGTGCAACCGCTGATTTTTGATGGTTAAAATTTTTTAACGCCGCAGAAGTTATAAACAGCGAATTTATCAAGTCACATTTCAAGTAGTTGTGATAAAACACACTTTATAATTATTATTGAGAAAGAAACTGGAAATTATCGCATGTGGAAGTCACATTGACGTCATCTAGCAAGCAGTCGATCAAATTGGTGAATAAAAATGTTTTGCCATTAATCATTTTATGATAGCATTTTAACAAAATAAATATGGGCAAGGTGTCCATGACAGATAAAATGCGCATACACACACTTCATGAATCATGAGCAAAATCTTGGAGCCAAAGCTGTATAATCAATGCTCACTCGGACACTCGGTTAATCGGTCACTTAATCGGTCAATCGATCGGCAGGTCGGTCCGTCGGTCATTTGGTCGGTTATTCGGTAGGTCAATCGGTCATTTGGTCGGTCTGTCAATTAGTCGGACGGTCAATTGGTCAATCGGTCATTCGGTCGGTCGGACGGTCGATTGGTCGGCCAATCGGTCGATCGGTTATTCGGTCGGTAGGTATGTCTGTCGGTCAGTTTGCCAATCGGTCGGTCGGTAGGTCGGTGAATCGGTCAAGCGGTCGTTCAATGCTATGCAATCCGATGCTGTTGACGGGACCCAGCTGCTCCTGACTTAAATCGTGACTCGGAAACCGAGTCAAAATTCGAGTCACGGGCTTCGTATCCGAGTCATGTCATTCCTTGTGCTATAGAACTATAACATTATATTGAACTGTCAATTTTCAACAAGACCTATTATTGTGTGTTTTCGTGTACTTGGACTCGGACATTTGGAACTCGGACTCTAGCAACTCTGGACTTGGACTCGGCTTAGGTGGACTCGACTCGGACTCGGCTTAGGTGGACTCGACTACTTCACTGCTGTACTGTAGCCATGCAAGGTGCCCATCACGTTCTATATCTGATTTAACCGCCGCCTAGCGAATGCATAATTAGCCAGCCTTTGGGTTATTGGGAATCATCTCGCTTCCTCTGCTCTGCATGGCAGTGTGTTATGCATTATTCTAAGACCCTCTTAAAACTCCTAGGCCAAATGTTATAAAATGTACTAGCCCAAGAAATGTTGTGTGAAAGGTTGACAGATGCAACAGAATCTTAACAGAAAGGTACAACAGATTCTTTGTCATCTTCACTGAATGATGGTAGACTCTAAGAACTTCTTGTAGAATTGCATCTTTAAAATGTAAATGTCTGTTTCTGTGAGTTTTGCTTTTTTTGGTTTACAGACCCCAGAGGAGGATGCACCAACATCTGTGATGGCATAGGCAGTGCAGACATTTTCCATACATGTAACTGTTGCATTGCTGATTGTGAACAGCAGATCAAGATAAGCAGTTGCTGAACATGAATGAACCAGAAAGCTTGGCTTTCTCCTCTTCGATGTCCATTGTTGTCTGTTGAAATTTTCAGAAAATCGTGTATTTGGCTGCAAGATTTATCATTTGGAGATCCAAGGAACATTGAGAATGACAAATCCCTCTTTATTTAAACAAGTGAATCAATTGCTGGATGTTGTTTGTGATATGAAGATTTGCTGTCAGGACTTCCTACAGAACTGTAGCGCCAGTCATTTATGAAGTTGAATTGGATTATATGTAAAACTGTTCCAAGAACAAATCTGTTTTAGCATCTAGCAGTTATTCTACAGGTGGTGAATATGAATATTCTGAATTGCCTAACAGATATTTATATTTTTGGCCAAATGATTTCAACATATGTTAAAGCAACACTTTTAAATTATGCAATTCTATATTTTAATTGAAGAAGTGGGACATAGAGGATGGTGATAGTTTATCATTTCTTTAAAAGACTGCTAATACTATTTCTATCCATCTATTTCTATTCAGTTTGTTAAACTGTATAGCAATTTGAACATGTTTGCATTCAAGTTACAGATGTTTACCATTTATTGTGGCAGGTATTTCATTTTAGAATTAGGATTCCTGTGTATTTTATATGTAAAGTAGCCTAACAAGGCATTTATTTTGCACCTGAGAACCTCTGTATTATATTCAACATCATCTCATTTATAACGAGTTGCTTACTTTTACGTTGTGTATATATGCATTGCTTGAAAAAGCTAATGAGGAGCTTGTAAATTATATTTTATTTGCTACAAGGGCGACTGATTTAGGTGATTTGAACTTTTCGGTGTGTGTTATAAAGTTTTCTGACCTTTTATGTTTCACTTATAATGGTAATGGTTCATTAGGTATATCATTCCAGGGATTAGCTGGTAACACTGGTAACATCGAAGGGATAATGTTAAAACACAGATGCTTAAATATGCATAAATGTATGTAATTAAGAATAATTATTTATTGTCTTATAGTTAAAGTCACTTCCATAGAATTAGATGATTAATTAGACTCTCATATTAATTGTACCTTGGAATATTCTGTGGCCTGTTATTGTTATGGTAATCAAACATAATCTGGATGTGGACCCATTCCCTTATTCCCTGTCAATTTGTTCCCTAATAATATCTGCGTGATGCCACAACACAGCGTTGCCCAAACTTTTTTTCTGAGGCTCCGTTATTTTTATACTTCTCCTTTGTGACCCACTAACATTTTTTTATCACCTGTACTGGCCTATCTATGGTTAGTGAGATGATCTAAATAAATGGTCTTATATATATACATAGGTAAAATGTAACAGATATGAATTTTTTTTATAATTTATTGTTGTGCTTTGGTGATGCCTAGTTGTGATTGATTGCTTGTAGCATACTATTATCTTTTATTTATGTAGTTTAATTAAAATTAGTAAAATGAAATATTGAAAAGATTTAGGCGACCTGGAATTTTTCTTGTGTTGCCGGTTGGATGGCACTTTAGAAATGTTAGACTCCATAAGCTGTCTGCCAAGGAAATAAAGTTTCAGAGCTTGGGATACTTTGTACACATAATCTTGAACTCAAAATGTCTACATCGCACACAGAAGAGAAGTCGCAGGATCCAGCTTACCACAGCCTTTTTTAATCCAAGCAAAATCGATAAGCAAGCGGTCAGGATGCAGACAGGCAGCTAAGGTGGATGGTGTTTAGAGCTGAGGCTGCAAGGGAGGAGGAGGAGGAGGAATGGGATTTGTGAAATCGAGGTGTTTTCAGTTTTGAATGAAAGACATGGAGATATGGCAAAAGTTGATTAGTTAATTAGATGTAACTGATATTTGTCGTATGTTTGGCATGTGACATGTGACATTTGTGTTAAATGTCCAGCACGGACTTCTCATATGTTTCAGTCACTGTCATATAATAGCATAATAATGGGGATGTTAACTTGATCACTCAATCAAGACATAATTGTAGCAATCCAGTCATGAGTAAAAAACCAAGTGGAATTCAATTGGTAGGATTAGGAGGATTTGAAAAGTTAACATACATATCACATAGAGTTGTAGACTGTGATATCAATGTGAACTAACCAATGTTAGGTTATGAATTATCCTGATGAGTCTCTCTTCAAGAGGAGCTATATAAATCTTTGGTTACATTTACTGCTGTCTGTGATCCTCTGTTGTCTTTGGTTGGTTTCTATTCAAGGCATTGCTATCAAAACAAAAATCCCTATATTTTTATTTAAACATTGTTGTTACAATT
Organism: Bimastos eiseni; assembly: GCA_959347315.1. Taxonomy (NCBI): domain Eukaryota; kingdom Metazoa; phylum Annelida; class Clitellata; order Crassiclitellata; family Lumbricidae; genus Bimastos; species Bimastos eiseni. The sequence goes on from OY365814.1 coordinate 8,368,767, forward strand.
AAATGTAATTGCAGATAATATAATTTGTTGGAATCTCTGTTTGCCAGGTTGATGAGAAATTTAGTGATAGGGTCTTGTTAGGAGTCTCAAATCTGGGTACACATTACAACATCTGAGAAACAACTATAGATAGTGTAGTTCAATTGAACTACTTTGATCCCAGCAGATTAAAATGCAGACACAGATCGTGTTTCCCTTCTAACATTTTGTTACACGAGAGTTTGTAGCCATTGAATTTACCGGAGGTAATATTCTAACTTTCTCAGAAAAGGAATGCAGTGTCCTTGTTCTCAAGTGGTAAACATTCAAGACTTAGGACCTGTGAGTATCACAGGACTTCGAATTTCAAGACGTTTAGTTCAGCTGTAATTAGTTTGCCACACGTCGGTTTTGTGAACTTTATGCTATTATTTATGCTGCCTGATGTAAAAGTTTAGTTGTAAATGATGTTTAACATCATAATTATAGGTTTGTGCAGTGAAAGCGCTTTTGTGCGATACTTAAAATGTGCTGTTTTATATGACCTAATACATACATGCAGACTGCCTCAAACGTGACTGATGTATACTGAATGGACTGTGACACGTTTTTTTATTTATTTATACATGCTATTTATGTATGGCACTCGATATACATGGGTGTATATTATATATACAGGGTGGCGCAAAGAAAGTGGGACCGCCTAGTATAATATCAAATTTTTTTGGCTAACTTTTCTTCTATGAAAAACAAGTAAATTGTTGCCCTATGATAGTCTATACAAAATCAGAAATCAAATTCAATGTGTCCTCCTCGGTTCTCAACAGTTTTTTCTAAACGTCTGCGCCACTGGTCAATGCTTCTGTTTATAAACCGCTGAGAGAGTTTTTGCCACTCTTCAACGATGGCCAATTTCAATTGATCTATTGTTGCAAATTTACGACGAAGGTAGACTTTTTGCTGGAGGGCACCCCAAAAATAGCATAATCTACCGGGTTTAGGTCCGGGCTATTTGGGGGCCACATGTCTGGTTCGATGAAGCTGACATTCTCCCGAAGAAGAAGGTTTATCGTGTTTCTTGCCGTATGCGAAGGAGCTCCGTCCTGTTGCAGTGTCCAATTTTGCCGATTACATCTCGCTCGAATATCCGGAAGCAATCCTTGTATTAAGACGTGATTACAATAATACTCACTGTTCACTTTCACTCCAGGTTCAACAAACACCACACTGGTTTTTCCCATCCGAGACACACCAACCGAAACCATGATGCCACAACTGAAATGTTCGCGTACGAGTCTCGTTGCTGGAACTTGTTGTTTCTTTATTGCATCAGAATAAACACGATCATTTTGAGAATTAACCGGTGTGGCGAGAGTACATGTCTTTTCGCCTGTAAACCAAATACTTCATACACTTCTCTCGTTTGGAAATCTGTCAAGTAACTGTTCACTTCGCTGCAGGCGTTTAAATTTGCAGTTTTCGTTTATAACCTGCCCTATTACGTGTTTGTATGTTTGAAGTTGCAAATCTTGCTTTATAATGCGTTGCACTGTTCTTCGTGATATGCCAGTTTCTCTTTCAATTTCCCGTGGACTCTTGTGGCTGTGAGGATCATCATCCTGGCTACAATCAGCTCACTCACATGCTGAATATTTGGTGCTGTTCTAACGAACTTCGGGCGGCCGCTTCCAGATTTACGCGCTGTCGTACCATCGGCATCAATTTCTTTACAAAGTCGATTAAGACTTGTTTTACTCCAGGCTTTTATTTGGAAACTCAGTAATCATTCGCCTAGCTCCCCATTGTTTTTCAATTCGCAAATGTTTTATGAGAATACGATCTGCTGTTATTTTTGTCATTTTATAAACAGTGCAAAAATTACATAAACTATAAAAATGACCTAAACTATGAAGATGACGACCTGAACTTCACGAAATAGTGACGTCATACGTTGGGTTAGTGAGTAAGGATTATTTTGCAGTAAAAAAAACCGCCTAAAACATAATTTCATATATTTTGCACAAGATTTCACGAGACGGTCCCACTTTCTTTGCGCCACCCTGTATATATATATATAGTGTTTGTATATAGTATATATATATATAGTGATATTGCCTCCTGTGTAATTGCCTCCTCCCTGTTTGACACATTGCTTGTAACATATATGCATATTTTGGTGTTTTAATTATTACTTTAATATTTTAAAGTTATTCTGATATATATAGATATATATATATACAGGCAATGTGTCAAACTAAGGATTTTGTAAAATGCCTAGGCAATTTGTAAAATCCTAACTCTACCCTAACCCTGCACTAACACTGACCCTAACTCTAATCCTAACCGTTACATATTGCCTGAAATCTAAGAAATCAGGCATTTTACTAAATCCCTGTTTGACACATTGCTTGTAACATATATGCATATTTTGGTGTTTTAATTATTACTTTAATATTTTAAAGTTATTCTGAAGTTATCTCTCTGATTTCAGTAGTTGCATTTAACATGGCTTTTTTCAGTTGTACAGCAGTGTTAAGCTTATCGTTATAATTATGAACTTTTGTACATCTAAATGGGTCCGATCCAGTTTACTGCTTCAAGCAAAGATTAAGTTTGAAAGGTGATATTATATGACTACACAATGCACTGCATTTTTTTCTGTCGCTGTGTAATTGCCTCCTGCCATTAATCCTGCCATTACAATTTTACCCCATAGTCTACTCTATGTTATCGAATTTTGGGAACTTTTATCTTGTGTGCCTGCATAGCCTAACGGGTTGCCTAGGACATAATGGCGAAACAATGTTTACTTGTTATTTAATTAAATCAAATTACCTTGATGCACTTCTGTTTCTTTCACTCATTAGCTGACACTGTATTACTCTGTTAGATTGGCAAGCAAAATCTCTGTAACTCAACGCTGATGAATAAGCTGATCTCCCTGACGTGGCTTTTGTATATGCTGGGAAATTTTCAAAGGTGAAAGGTCTACATTAAATTACATTAGTCTTGCATAGATGACAGTCATTATTAGAATATTTTCATTTGGGAGCCTTACTTAAATCTCTGGCATCTCTATTTGCCTTTTCTACTTATCTCCCCACCTCATGGTATACAGTATATAAGGTTTGAAAGATTGCACTTTATGATTATTAGCATTAGAATATTTTACTTTAGGTAGCCTAAATCAACTCAGTGCTAAAAGCCTTTTATTGCACTGTCTACTCATCAGTTCAATATACGCAGAAACTTGTCAATATTTAAGACAGTTTCTTGTTATACATGTTCAGCAGTAGGCTACACCCTATGTCGAACTGCTCAAGACATGTAGGCCTACAACTAAAGATGCAAACTATGGCCCAATATAGACTTAATCAGGCAGAGTATTTGCCTAGTCGACGAAACATTGCCACAAATTGTCTCATCGCTGAATAACCTGAGAAGAGAGGAGCAAAAAACGCTGAGATTGTTCACCGTTGCCCTCGATGTTTCGCAGCTGTTCACGTAACTCATTTTCGCTAAACGTTTGTCTCGCAAAAGCGTGCGTCCGGCGACTGCTCATGCACCGGTTCCAAAGCTTCCGTCAATGACGATGACGTTTTATCTTGATTCTGGGAGGGTGCTGGGGCGTATTCGTGCACGTCTGCAGCGGGTGGCGGATGAGGTGGTATCCTTCGAACGCTCTGCAGTCTGTTAAACGTCGAACTGCTCAAGACAATCCCCCCGTTGTCATCAAATTCATCCACTGACGCCCCGAGGATATTACAGAAATGCACAGACGTATCGCATTCGGATATCGGCGACAGTACAACTGATGATAGAATGTGATTCTCGTCCGCTTTTCCAAAAACACGAAGAATGATCTGTTCGGTGACACGCAACATGATTCCCAAGAACACAAAAACAAGTAGGATGTTCACGGTGCCGACCACAACGAGATGAGCAGAATTAGTTACCGTCGAGAAGTTGGACGAGAGGTCAGACCACGGCAGAACCCGATAGACATCGTCCGCCCCTTCAAAACACAACAGCAAGCTTAATGTAATGAAAATCTCCGAATCTCAGTGCCCACAAACGCCACACCATGGAGACCAGCTTATTCGCCAGCGCTATACCATATCAAGTCCGCAATAGCCAAGCTTCTCGTTTCGCTTTAGTGACAGGTCCAAATCCAGTCGTAATTAAGCCTAGGATACATGTTTGTGCGACGTCTTCTTCACTAAGCAGATAGCAGCGCAGATACAATCATGTCGAGACTTATGGCTTCTGGTCTGGAAGATGGTAATAAATATAGAAATCACTTACTTTTATGTGTCTATATTTATTCAACTCGTTAGAGCGAATTAAATTTGTTGTAGGCCTAAGGGTCATTTAGGGCCGTTTAAATAATTTTTATGCACCATTTTGTTTAGTGATTAAAACTTAGTAGTTCTTCTGTATCCTATTAATTGCAAGTCAAGTAACTATGTAGGCCTAATAATCGCGAGAGAGTTGCTACAGCCCGATTTATTATTGAATCATCATAATTATAGGCCTAATAGTCCGGACTGTAGGACTACTTCAAAATCTGTGAAACATGGAAGCATTGATTACCACTTTACTTTATCCAGTCTTAAAATAAGGTTGCGTCATTTAGGCCCACCTTAATTTCAAAGATGATAGCTCGATCAAGTGCTCTATCATTCTAAAGTTGATGTTGTATCGTGTAATTATATTGGCGAGTCTGGACTTCTCCGACAGAGGGAGCACCGATGGGCCATGGAATCTTAATTAGAGGGGTCAATTGGATGTCAATTTATGTCGTAGTTTTGCCATTTTTGCCATGAATCCCTACAGCACTCTTTTCTCTCGCAATTATAGACCTATCTTATGCAGAACAAATACCCGTCAATTCTGTGTTAAACACACTGTACCCATCACTTGGAATACGAGACCAATTGAAAGTCGTCTATCCAGCAATATTAGAGTTTAAAGAAACAAATAAAAAAACACTGTTAGGAATTCTTAGACTTATAATGCATACCACTCTCTAACACTGGGCACCACTCTTTCAAATACAAGAAGAGTCAACACGATAGTGGGGTATTGACTCAGGTTCTCACACCTCACAATGCTGCAGCCGTTTGACTGCACATTATCAATTCATCAAATAATCAAAAAGATTTATTATAGCGCCCCTTCAAGATAGCTACTCAGAGGCGCTCCCAGCCCATCCACGACTAAGGAAAACAGTCATGAGGGACTTGTAAAAACTCGACGGTTGGAGCACAACCAATGAGCGGAGCTCAAACGGGCAATCATTCCAAAAATGTCCACAGCCGAGAAAGCACGGCGCTGCCTAATAGCCAAGCGAGCACGTGGAACTGGAAGCTCACTCCTAGTCACAGAGCGAAGCAAACAACGCATTGCAACGTCAGACACTGGGCAGCAAAGATCACGCAAGTAAGATGGGGCAGAACACAAGAGCACTAATGCGGTATGAGATTCGCTGTGACACAGGAAGCCAATGCAAAACATCGCGCAAGTATGCAGAAACAGAGGAGAATTTGGGAAACCGACCAATAAGCCTAGCAGCCGAGCCCAAAACCCAATCCAACCGCCCCAGAATCACAAGAGGAAGACCAGCAAGTAAAGAACAACAATGGTCAACTCGAGAAGTAACAAAGAGATGAACAAGAAACACAATCGTTAATATATATATAAACGATTAATATTGCAAGTATTCAAGCCGACTATTCAGAGGTATTTCAAACCCCAGCTCGACTGCTCATTAGGCTAGACTAGAATGCGTCACGACGACCCTGGGGAACATGCATACAGTGAATGGCTCCTAGTTTTATATAGACAGTGCGATCACCCAGATGGTAGGGTTCTCCAGTGTCGAAGTACGGTCGAAGGGGTCATCCCTTGCTCCACGATGATGACGATGACGACGTCGGCGGCGACGACGACGACAATGATGATGATGACGACAATGATGATGATGATGATGACGACAATGATGATGACGACAATGATGATGACGATGATGATGATGATGACGACGAAAATAATTGCAATAATATTTGGCTCTTTGCAACATGGTCATCACTGCAGTTCGAACGGACGATGACATGACAAGTTATTTATTTCATGTCTAATAAGCAATATATATTTATCATCAATTGGTGTTGCTGCTGTTGTTGTTTTTCTTATTATTATTTTTATTATTCTTATGCATGATTTTATGTAGGCCTTTGTATGTGGCTATGTGTGTGTATACATGTGTGTGTGTGTGTGTGTGTGTGTGTGTGTGTGTGTGTGTGTGTGTGTGTGTGTGTGTGTGTGTGTGTGTGTGTGTGTGTGTGTGTGTGTGTGTGTGTGTGTGTGTGTGTGTGTGTGTGTGTGTGTGTGTGTGTGTGTGTGTGTGTGTGTGTGTGTGTGTGTGTGTGTGTGTGTGTGTGTGTGTGTGTGTGTGTGTGTGTGTGTGTGTGTGTCTGTTCCTGTATTTACCTATGCGCGCGACTGTGTATGTGCGCTTGCCTCTACATGTATGTTTTCACATCTATGCCTCAATTGATCGAATTCAGAATACTTTGACCGCAGGTTGGGTACAGAATTTCAATTTGCATAGTCTCATACATGTAGCCTGCATGCGCACCTGTCCGGCGTACGGCCTTCTAATATCCTCCCCTAATTTTCTACTTCGCTGGTTTCTGCCTTATTCTCTGAACCTGTATAATAATAACACGACCTTCATCCACAGACAAACGCGATAGGCCTGCCATGTCGTATATAATTTTACAGCTAATCAGTTTTCGTTAATAAACTCCCTAAATAATTCATTCAAAATAATGACGCATACGCAGGTTCTCAAACAACACAAAAAGCCACAATGCCACTGCAAATAAATAATTAGATAAATATATATCTGCATTAATTAGTGTATACAGGATTCGAATTATATTAACACATACATTCGGTATATGACTATGACTACGATTTGGACTGTGACTAAAAAGACTTCCTTAGAGCCGCCATAATAACGCTCAGGACATGAACCGACGGCGCACCAAAACAAATCCGAAATCAGGTCCAATCAAAGGACAGTCCTAAGAGACATAAAGACAGGATACGGAGGATAAGCGAGGGTAAATAAAAGGTCCGAAATCAAATCCATGTGCATGGAGAGGCCCACCGAAAGATCATCCAATTATATAAAATAAACCTCCTCATCTGCATTACTGAAAACTGTTCTCTTTTGCCGTAGTCGGTCGGAAGCGCGTTTCAGTAGATATCTTGAAGGGGCGCAATAGTAAGTTTCATTACCTGATTGGTCGATACTAATTATTATCAACCAATCAATTCAATCGATGTAGACATATTATGTGGACATAGATTGAACATCTCTAGAGCATAATTATTGTAACCCTCGCAACCTTGAGAAACCGTCTTGTCTCGTGAATGCTGAAAACATTGGCCTTTCTTCCACCAATTCTCTCAAACTTTAGTATATTCTTAATGCTGCTGATCGTCTCATGGGTGACATTCCAAAGTTGGCCAACATTTCAGGCTTTATTCATGAATCGCTTCATTGGCGTCCGCGATCGAATATCTGGCCCCATATCTTGCCATGGAGAACGAACAATTGTGAGCTTAAGGTATAAGCGGGGGTGGGCATTGTCCTGTGTATGTGATAAGTTTATTTAACGGCGCATTCATGACAAGGATGTATGCGTCGGACATTGTCCTAGTCTGAGGTGTAATTATATAGAGAGCAAATGTCCCATCCACTACAAAATCAGACCATTATTCTTCCGGTTCTCTTACGCGTCTACCACAGCCGAAATTCCTAAACCATTATTTGTTTCTGCATGTTCACTCTATGTCGATGTCCGTCTGTCTTTGTCTGTCTGCATATCGTCTGCCTTAGTTTGCTTAGCTGTCACTGTCTGTAAATGCCTGCCAGTGCCTCTCTGTCTGTGTGTCTCTCTCTGTTTCTACTTGTCTGTCTGCCTCGGAATGAATGTCTCTGTTTGACTGCCTGTGTGATCCTGACACTGTATGTCTGTCAATCCCTGTCCGTCTGATTGCCTGTCTCTGTGTGTCTATCTCTGTCTGTTTATCTACGTGAGTCTGTATATGTCTGTTTCTGTCTGTTTGTCTGTAGATCTGCCTGTTTTTATCCTCATGTCTAGCTCTGCCATTTTGTTCTGCCTCTATGTCTACTTTTAAGTCTGCTTGTCTGTCTTCCTATTGGTCTGTCTGCCTGTATCTGCCCGTTACTGTCTGTCTCTGTCTGTCTGTGTCTGCCAACCAGTGTCTGATTTCTCTGTCCGTATTTGCACGCATTCTCACATACACGCAAGCAGACATACACGCAGACATACACGCAAATGCATACAAGCAAGAACACAACATAACACACAAATTCATGCGTAAGCATAACCACGCATACACAAACTCATACGCATACATACACATGGTCGCACACACACCCACACGGGTACACATGCATCCAAACATACACACATACACTGTCAAATCTGCGCGCACACGCATACACTATATAAATGAAGATATG